>AP028450.1:963140-1118500 GCA_036509395.1 Antheraea yamamai | reverse complement strand
AAGGCATAATGAGGTGTGATGGTTTGTGATACCAAGGGAGGGAATGTCAATTCGACGTACGCAGGTACAAAACCCCAGCATGTATCAAAGAATTTTTCGGTATTCGCGTACATTTACTAATTTAAATTGGTAATAACTGACGATGAAGGAAACATCGTGAGATAACTTAAACCTGAGAAATGTAAGATGTGAGAATGTACGATACTTTTTTAAGATATGGTTATAGATGACTGTAAGCTTCAGTGACCACTTAACATCAAGCGGACTGCATAGCTGTTTATAATTTCATAAAATAGAAAAATATATATGTATAAACTGTAAATTATCTATACATATAATAAGAATGTAAATCTAACGTGTCTGTACTTTTTGATTTTCCTGAAATAAGTTGTTGCAGGTGTCTAGGAATAAGTAATAGAATACATTTCAAACATTTTTAGAAATGTCTGTCTGTCTGTCTGTTTGTATGAACACGCATCACTACTAAAGCACTGGGTTCACAATAAATCCTCAGCAAGAAAATCGTAAAGCATATCTTCGGGAGTAACTTCATGTTTGTTTCATTAAAATCGGTTCACTCTATCAAAAGTTTTTGTAGTTTTAATGACGACGCGGCGTAAGTACGAGACAAAAGTAGACAAGTAAATGGACTTAATACATTCAGATGACGTTATTAATCACTGTTCTTTACATAAGCTTCCAAGCAAACGAAGTCGCGGGTACAGCTAGTTTTTAAATATAAGCTAGTTTTATATATACTACATAGGTTTTAGCGTTTGACCACAATTTAATCTGATATTAAATGGCGATGCGGTCTAGGATGGTAAACACGCTAAACCTCATGTCTAGCTCCCAAGTACATCCGCTAGAACACAACAACAGGTGCTTCGCTACACGTTAAAAACATGAAGGTGGCGGCTATCCAGCTAGGCTTAGAAAAAATCCTGTTATAGTTTTCCTTCACCGGGAGCTCCAACCCAGTCGCAAGGATTCGCACCTACGTCCATCAACGCGGTATCAACTGAGCTATCATCGCTTTTATTGTATTATAATTCAATATATATAAATAAAAACAAATGTCCGCGATTTTATCTGCATTAAATTACAATACAAAATTAGATAACCATAAAATATAATGTAGCGCCTCCTGGTGTTGAGACCTAGTGAAATGAATTAGAAAAATTTCTTCATGAAAAAACATTTACCTGTACTAACTTGCATGGTGTTGAGTCAAACAGATATACCAACAAATCAATTTGCATTTATATATATATACGTTACCTATATCAATGACACTTCCATTATAGAAGATTCGGAATCATCTAAAAAATCCAGATAAAAAACAATACGTTAATCTTGTTGAACAAAAATAAACAAATGAAAAATCGTTTCATTTAAAAATGGAAACAAAACGGCTATAAAAAAAACAAAATACGAAACGACCAATCAGAAAGAATTCCAAATTCAAACTCTTCAGTAGCGTTCGAAAACGCGAACGCGACGACAAAAATCGACCCCTCTGCAACCATAGTTCGTTGCTAAGTATCCACCCCTTTTTTAACCCAAGAATCGCTAAGGTGGGCCCGGTGGGGCGGCGGGCGGCCGGGGGCCGGAGGGGGGGACCGCGCGGGGTTTTTTCACCCTTTGAAGAATTGCCCCAAGGCGCGGGGTGGTTTTTGCGAACGGGCGGCGTCGGAACGAGCCGCGCTAGTGTGTGTAGTTGTTTTAAGTATTACACGAATTGAAAAGGGGCTCCCGGTTTTTGAACGTAACTATAACGAGGCGCGATATGGACGCTGTTGTTTTTATGAATTCTTTTCTTTGTTATACGAACGTTTATCTTTGTGCTGTCTCTTTTTTGCTTAAAGTTGTATAATATAAGTGATATCTCTGGACCTTTAGATTTTTTAAATTAATTATAGTGTGAATTATAATATTTAAATTTCATAATTTTTATATTGAAATTATTAACATTAGTCTGGTCTTCGTTTTGCACTCCGAACAATAATTACGTAACATTATTATCCAGTTTATGAATGAATCAAACATATGATGGTCTGCACAACCTCAATACAAAATATAAATATTTCATGTACACGGACTCTTATACTACACGTCTCTAGTCTGACGCAAGCCGCGCGGTCGCAATACGGTCGGTGACGCTTAATAGCATGTCATCACGCGAAATTTTAAGTTTATCTCCAACCAAAAAAATACCGCACAGAAGTATTCAGTTCAAAAATCCACCAGGCGTCGACTTTTTTAAATTAGGTTGCAAATACACTTTACTAGATTTTGGTTAGTGTAGATTTGTGACCTATATATTTTATTGGCTAAAAGTAGACGCCCTAAGTCCTTTTCTGTGTAATAGCAAAGTTTCATAGCGATCGGTCGGATAGTTTTACGTGAACGCGTAACAACCAAACAAGTCACACTCGTATTTATAATATTAATAATAATCATTATGTATTTATAATGTTAGTAAAAACACACCCCAGCTAGTTATATGGTATAACGTATCATAAAAGTGCTTCATACTTGCCCTGCTACCCTTTGGGTTTAAGGGTGAATTCGTATATCTAAAGAAGGTAAGAAACTGCTACGAGTATCTTCTAAATTTCATTTGAATAAAACATATCTACAGGTTGTTTTTTTATCAACTTGCATGACTGATGCAATATACATACAAAAATTTTGACAAAGATTATCTATTTCTCTAAAAGGATACACAGATACTCCTTAATCTATTATAACGCTGTATCTAAATGGTCATCATCATTATCATGTGAGAGACCCCGACTGCAGCGCCGTAACCTCTTTCCGAAGGAAAGTATGGCCATAATCACCACGCGAGCTCACAACGTATTGCCGATTTCAAACTCCGAGAAATCCACTGCTCTATATTTTCCACAAGAACTTTTCGCAGGTTCAGGTTTCCTCAGGATGTTTTCCTTCACCGCCATCCGATAGTGTTACCAATTTATATTAGCTAATGTACACGAATTCCAATAAAATCGTTAGTACATGCTGGGGTTCAAACCTGCGGATAGCGGATTGATATTCCACCGTTCAAACCACGAACACCACGATAGCTAAAGGACTGCTACAAAATCTTCACTCAGAAGTGACACTGCCTATCAACTTTGTGTAGTTAAGTACGAAAATATGGTAAACAACTTTTATTAAAGAGGTAGTAGGTAAATAGCTAACAAAACTCCATGTAAGATGACCCACTACTTAACTATACTTTTATCATGGTTTTATTTACACCCACTGTGTTTCACTAAACAAAAATATAGACTCAAAGAAAATTATTCACAACAAACACGAAGGACATGCTATGTATTCAAATGATTACTATGATATAGAGTTCGTTTATTTATAAGAAGCGATGATAACTTAATAGTTATCATATTTCATCATCCATCAGCATTCATCATCATCAACCATCGTACAGTGAAGGAAATCATCGCGACGAAACCATTGCATAGTGGTATGCCTTTTTCCAAGCCCGCCTACTTAGCTATATGCAAGAGAAAAATATATTGTAAATCACCTATGGATGTGTTCAGATAGCTTCACTTGAGCGCAAGTACGTCTAGGTTAAGCAAGTTTACCATCTCAGACCAGATTGTTATTTAACATCAGGTAACGGTTTGGCCAAACGCTCAAACATATAAATTACTAACGTGCCCCGCAGTCGTTGTCCCGCCCTGATTATAAAAAAAATCCTGGACACATTATATACCAAAACGTTCCTCGTGTATTACTTTATCCACCGGTGAAAACCGCATAAAGAGCCGTTCAGTAGTTTTTGAGTTTATCGCGAACAGACAGACAGACAGACACGGTAGGGGACTTTGTTTTATACTCCACTGGTGAAAATCGCATAAAGAGCCGTTCAGTAGTTTTTAAGTTTATCGCGAACAGACAGACAGACAGACGCGGCAGGGGACTTTGTTTTATACTATGTAATGAATGATATACAAAATGATTTGGGAGTGTACTGATCTGTTTCAAAAAAATATTTTACGCATAGAAAAGTTTACTAACGATAAGAACTAAGGACCTTATATTAATACAGTAGTAGCATAAGTGTCGAAACAATTAATACATGTGTGATACCACCTGTGAACCAATGTGTGTGTGTGTGAATCAATTTTTACATTTTGATCATTGATGTAAAAATAAATTTGATCGCATTTTCTGCATTAATACACCCGTCTGAAGCCAGCGTGTGCAGCTAGTAATTAATATAATTTAAAATTTTTAATAATAAATCCTTTAATAACCGACTAATTGTGATCACTGATAAGACGTTGATACTAAAATTGTAAAGCACTTACACACTAAAAAGCGTTCCTGATCAGCGCGTTCTTAAAACTATTCCGACGTCAGTCCGAATGGACATTAAATCATGAACCCATAAAATCCGCGACACGGAATAGATAAATTCACACCCTCTATACGCATTCTCGCCCGTTGAAAATCTTCGCGAGTCATTACTCGCGGGTCGGTGCGGGTGTGAGCGTGCGCGGCGCGGGCGGCGGGGCTGCCTCGTCGAGCGGGCGTACGGAATCTTCGTTGAAATCTGTAGCGTTTTATCTAAATGGGCCCCGGAATGGGTGTCGTTCCGCTAATGACCCCTAAGAAATACTAAGACGTTGAATTGTGACAGTGAGTTACGTGTGAGGCGGGCCTAATGTTTGTTTGCGCGCGGCCCTTTATTCAATTGTTATTCTAAATATGAATTGAATGGAAACATAATTGAATCTTGAAAAATATGTATGGGGCAACGCATGCCAAATAGACGTTTAAAAAAAAAATTATTTCCTCAATTTTGTGATATGTTTTGGTACCCCTCGAAATAGCCCTCAATCGGTGCTCACGGTCATTTCTGCCTCGTACTTCGACCCTGTGGAATCGACTCCCAGCGGCGGTGTTTCCAAACCAATACGAGTTACAAACTATGCTACCTACCTGCGACTCCCCTGATGTTGCTATGGACGGCGATAATCACTTACCATTAGGAAACCCGCGTGTTCGTTTGCCCCCTATAATATATAATGATATTTTTGTGAAACGATCAAAAGATTTTTTTAAATATTTTGAGTAGTAATTTGAAGGGTACTAAAAAATATCACAAAATTGAAGAATTTTTTTCACCCGATTTGACGTTGTATATATATTAACTAGTGCCCGCGACTTCTTCTCTTCTAAACTATTTGATAGATATTCCATGGGATCCAAGTGCTTAATATGGATTAATTACGAGCTACTTTTTTCAATCCAATTTTGCATTAAGTAGTACCTAGTAGTAGTACGTATGTATAGATAGTATAACGATTTTTTTTGTTTTTATGTTATCCTGATCCTTTATGACTCTAGAATGTCATCTTCTACGCGACTAGTTAAAACGCGTTATATTTTTTTGCATATGTAAGATTGAATTGTATTTCAATAAATATATGGTTTTCATAGTCAAAAAAGATTTCTCATTTATTTAATGGAAATATTTGATACAAAACAACCAAATACGTTTCAGCCAGTCTGTATAAAAAATGACGTTATAGAATCATAATGCTATATAATTCTCCCTCAGCCGCATATATTTATTTTATAACAGAGATGTTAGTCACGTAAAAGATTACATTCTAGAGTACCTTTGTTAAATTTTATCATTCCTGCTTAACCCCTACAGAAAGGCGTATTGATAAGCACTGATAAAACTCTAAAATACTTCGACATGCCAAGAGTCACCATGTCAACGTTCATTCGTTTCGGAAATTGATTATGACAAACAAAAGACATTTAAATTTTATTTATATGTATTATATTTTTTATTATCATTTGAATGTAGTAGACATAGGTACTCAAATAGTACACATTTGTCAAAATTATCTGAACAGATAATATTACGGGCTTACATATTTAGTTTTTGTTAAAAAAAATCAATCCACAAAATTAATAGCTACTATCAAGGAAGTTAGCATTATAAATATACATCACCAACACCGACCCTCAGTCACATAATCGAATAAGAATCGATAAAATAATAAATTAAATCGATACAATTCAATAGAGACACTGAGGTGCGAATGGAAATTCGTATCCAACGGAAATTTTACCGGCAATTCGGGAACATTCTTCCGTAGCAATTTAGCTCTAACTGAGTCATTTGCAAAAACGGGGGGAGGGCGTCTTACCGGCGGGGGAGGGGGGTAGATGATTCGTAATTTGTTTTCTGTTCCTCTTGGCTTACACTCTCCCGGAGAAAAAGTCGTTAACTAACTACTAACACTAAATTTATTATAAAAGCTATGAAAACGATAAATCAATAATACATTAATTGCTTAATATAAGAAAGAATACATAAAACAATTATACCAATACTAGCAACTAACCGTGCCTTTATCTATATCTATACATATAGTAAGAATATAATTTTCACATGTCTCTTTAGATTTTTGTGAATAAATTTGTTGCAGGTGTCTTGGTATAAGTAATAAAATTATTGATTTAGTTTACATTTCAATCATTTTTAGAAATGTCTGTCGTCTGTCTATCTGTCTGTGTATTTTTTGAACAAGCATCACTGCTAAGGTACTGCGTTCGGGATAAATCCTCGTAAATCAATCCAAGAAAATCATAAAGCATATTCTCAAAAAACATTTAGTCTTGGTTTCATTAAAACCGGTACACTCTATCAAAAGTTATTGTAATTTTAATGACGACTCGACTTAAGTACGAGAAAATAATAGATGAGTAAATGGAGTTAATACATTCAGACGATTTTATTAGTCACTGTTTTTTACATTACCTTCCACGCGGACGGAGTCGCGGACACAGCTAGTATACCCTAAAAACGAAAGCTACAGATTTGGTGGCTTTTCTCCGATTTGTGTTTTGTAGTTATGACAGAATCACATTAAAAGATAAGCTACTTTCAATTCAGATAAAATAATTTGTTTCAATGGAACAACACAACTATTTATTAACCAATTTACGTGCCCCAGGTAATGGCAAACATAAATGATGAGTTAAGTCCTGACGACTTTCAAAATTGTTAGTGTAAATTAACATGACGGTTCAGGGCAACGATGATCGTTATACCATAGGATTTTTCATTTCATTTAATTTTATTTGGTGCAATGTAAATGTCTACCTATTAAATTGCTTTCAATGTTTCCATTAGATTAACCAAATGTTAATATTATGTGATACTACTAAGTGTATAATTATTTAAAATCTAAAACCGAGTTCTTCAACGCTGCTTGCAGTAGAATGTGATAAAGAACAACAGAACAACACGTAAAGAGTAAGTATTATGGTCTATCTCTCTCTCAATCTCTTTCTGCTGTATAAAAGTGTGTATGTTACTATTGCTACTGATTGTGTAAACTTAATATTGAGTAATATTGTTCCATTATCACAAATTTACAATGAAGATACGTACAGTGAAAACTGTAGCAAATAGGATTTTTTTTTTCGGAAGTGAATCTCAAGGATTAGTTACCATACCGGGGTAATGACCATGATACGACATTTTTCTTTAATTTTATATATATATTTTTTTATACTTTACAATTCATTAATTTATATATAATTTTTAATACGTGAATACATATAATAAGAATGTAAAGTTAACGTGTCTGTACTTTTTAAATTTTGTGAAAAAAATTGTTGCAGGTGTCTAGGGACAAGTAATAAAATATATTTCAATCTTTTTTAGAAATGTTTGTCTATTTATCTGTCGGTTTGTTAGTTCGGACACGTATCACTACTAAAGTACTAAGTTTACGATAAAACCTCACCAAGAAAATCATAAAGCAAGTTTTCGAGTAGCATTTAATCTTTGTTTCATTAATATCGGTTAACTCTATCAAAAGTTATTGTAATTTTAATGACGACGCGGCGTAAGTACGAGAGAAAAGTAGATAAGTAAATGGACTTAATACATTCAGATGATATTATTAATCACTATTTGTTACATAAGGTTCCACGAGGATGAAGTCGCGGGCACAGCTAGTTTTTCCTAAAATATCAAATGAAACTTTTTGATTTAATTTATTTGCAGTGAAACAAAATACCAAAATACAACATGATAAATTTCGTCAAACCCGTTCAGCAGTTTTCTATGTGACGTGTGTATAAACCTCAGACCGACAGACAAAAATTCTAAAAACCATAGAAATGTGTTTCTAAGTGAATATAAAGCCCGGTAAAGTATTTTTTTCTTAAATAATTCAATGTACAGACTTCGTCTTTTTTACGTCTTTATTATAAGTATCTATAGATGAGACGATTACCGTGTCGGGAGTTATAGTTAATGATTTTTTTATAATAAATAGATAAATTAAATAATATTTATCATTACAGTGTTATGCACGGGGTCCCATGTGACGGATGCCGTCGGCTGTAGAAAATGCACGGCGTTTCATTAGGTTACCCCGTTCGGGCGAGAGTGGATTTATGGCAACACTCGCGCGAACGACCTCGCGCCGAGATCCTGTCTACACGATCTAGACAGCCCTGTTTCTTATAATATAGCCTTCGTCAATCTTCTTGACCGCTCTGAACATAGCTGAAGTCAGGTTTGCGCGTAATATAGTCAAGAGGTTAATATAAAATTAAGATATTATTATAGGTATCTTAAATTGGCATTTATTTATCTTTAACTTATTTGATGGTATATATATAAAAAAGGTTTGTGTGATTTTATGAAACCACGGTAAAAGTGGAACTTTTATTCACACTATAGACATTTAACTAATAATAGTCTATACACTACACGGTCAGCTGCTGCGAACTATAGGCGCCGCCATATTGGCCCTGGCTGCTCTGACGAGCGCCTTTCACTTTATCCCTACTCCGCGGCCGACCATCATGCGACATGCAACACACAGACGAAAAAGTTTGAGACGATGTACTAAAAGTTTCACTTTAATAACATAAAACAAATGTATAAATAACTATATTCGTGTTTTGCGCAATTATATTTGGAGCGGTCGAAAAGGTTGGTGCGGTAAATAACATATATGTTAAATATAAAGATTTTATGTATAGGTAAATCAGTATTTGAATTGAAAACTTCTATAGGCGCGTTGAGTGGTATTTTTGGCAACAGGTGAATTTATAATGTCGCGTCATGACATGTTAGTAAGCGTGACCGATTGTATTACGTTTGCGCAGTTTGCGTTAGACTAGCGACAGGTAGTAGAAAAGCCTGTGTACCTACATCTAATATTGACGTATTGAGGTTGAGCAACCTGTCATATATCTAATAAATTAATGAACTATATAAAAATGTTTATATTTATTGCTCCGTGTGCCAACAGACGTGAAAACGATGCTAATGTTAATTAATTTCAATTTATTAATTATGAAATTCAAATAATTCACACTGTAATTAATTTAACAATTCAAGACAGAACACAACTATTCTATTATATTGATTTTTCACTTCTGCCGGCAGTCCTTATAACTTCCTCGATTTTTTTTATTATGTATCTATTGACGACCTTTAGTGTTAAAATAAAAAACATTTTGAAAAGAAATAGTAGATTTTTGCTCACACCATCGATACGTCTTACTGTGTTTTTGTACTTTTTTACTGTCGAATTTCGACCACTAGTAATATTATTTTAAAACTGAATACAACATTTTTGTAAATAAAATATTTAACAATTTAATAGTGTATTTATTTTATGCCTATTAATAAATAAAATATTGCTTTTTAAATTTAAAACTTCTTTAGCCGCTTTGAGTAAATTTTGGCAGGGGAAAACTTATAGATTCGCGTCACCGATGACCTTAACATGCTCGTGACGTACTGTGCTTGTGCCATACTAGCGACGCGTAATATAGCGGCCTCTGTACATATAGAATAATTTTATATTGACCTTGTGTAGCTCTCTTATCATATCTTTTATCTTATCATATCTTTCACTAATTGATAAACTGTGTAAACACGTATATTATTATTACTCTGAGTACCAACAGACGTGAAAACCAAACTAATGTTCATAATTTATTCTTACAAATTATGAAATCTAAATAATTCAGATTATAAAAATGTAAAAAATTTAAAAAACGCATGTTATTCCATTGTTCTGAGTTTTTTGAGTTGTTAAGATTTTCTCTTCACAAGCCTTTATGCTACAATAAACAAAATTATAGCACTTACCTACGCATATGTGTTAATTATTTTGTGTAATATACCACACATAAACAGAACGGTTATAAAAGAATCACGTATGCACAACAGAAAAATAAATTTGCAAATGGCCGCCGAAAAGTTTGAAATATTTTGAATAACTTTTTTAATAACCTTATTTTAAATTGAAATAAACATTATCACATATAAAAACAATCAAACGTTCAATAAACGTTACGTGTACACTAATAAATTATTTTTTAAATTTAATTAATTACAATCACAAGTAACTTTCCACCTCATACCAATTAACTTCTATGACTAACTTCAAATGCTCGCCGTGGACTGAAGAACCAAGGCTGTCCACCGTGAGAAAAAGAACGGGTTTTTCAAGAATAATCCTTTCAAGAAACTCGTTTTTTTATCATTTTAATGAAGGGATGAAGTGACCGCCGCTGCCGGACATCGAGCGGTCATCGCGTGGGAAAAAGAGGGTTACACGTCTCCAACGGCTAATGGCTTGCATAATTGTTACCGTCAATATTAAGGGCTTCATTTAGTGACTGAATGAACAGAAAGTGTATTTTATTCAAAAAGATTTTAAAAATTTCAAATATTATCTTTATTACATACTAGCTGTGCCCGCGACTTCGCGTGAAACCTGATGTACAAAACAGTGACTAATAAAGTAATCTGAATGTATTAAGTCCATTTACTTATCTACTTTTCTCTCGTACTAAGTCGTGTCGTCATAAAAATTACAATAACTTTTGATAGACTGAACCGATTTTAATGAAACAAAGACTAAACGTTACTCGAGGATATGCTTTATGATTGAAGAGGTTGCTTGAAGAGGTTTTACCACGAATGCAAAAATTTTGGCAGTGATGCGTGTTCGTACAAATAGGCAGACATTTCTAAAAATGATTAAAACGTAGTTTATTACTTATTGCAAGACAATCACAACAATTTTTTTCACGAAAATCTAAAAAGTACAGACACGTTAGATTTACATTCTTATTATATGTATAGATACATTACTACAACATGTATTATGTATTCACGGTGACTTTTTTAAAAACTTTTTGTAAACAAGCTTCCGGATTATTACTGCCATTGTCGAGTAGCATATATTACAAGTTTCTTGATATAATTACAATGAACTAACGAGATGGTGGCCATCTTGTTAGAACTTTCCATGGAGTTTTTGTGGCATCTCAGAATTCATGGTCCGTGGTATTATTTTCCATTCACTTCACTTTTTCACAATAAACAAATTATATTACATAAAACACCACCAATTTTACACAATACAGAGTAAAACAACACAGGATCATGAATAAAATGTAAAAGTCACTACATGACAGACCAAAATTCCGCCAAAAACTAGTTTATTGGTATAATTTCAATGTTCTAACAAGATGATGACTCCTTGTTAGAACTTTCCAATGAGTTTTTATAGCATCTCAGAATTCATGCTCCGTGCTATTATTTCCCATCCACTTCACTTATGCACAATAACCGAACTGTATTACGGAAAACACCACCAATATTACAAAACATAGAGTCAAATAACACGAGACTATGAATAAAATATAAAAGCTAGTATATGCCAGACTAAAATCCCCGCAACAACTCCCCACGGTGATGTTATTGTGTTCGAAATCACTCAAAGTATTTTTGACCGATGTAGTTTAATGGCAACCAATGTCGACAGATCCTTACCAGACGATTCTTTTTCCTTAATGACTTGATCTCACTTCTTTGTACAAATTAATGAATAGAATCTTGGATGCATTTGAACTACTGTGTACAGTTATTATAGCTGTTCTCGTGAAGCTGTCCAGAGTTTCCAGGTCAATATTTTTGCTAACAATTATTACCGTAATTTGGACGTTTATGCTCCATTGAATAGAATGTTATATACCACAACCTTCTTCTTTTTCTTCCTAGAGTTTTCTCGGCCTGTGCCAGGGTCTGCTTCTCTACTTAATTTCCTGCAATTTGCCCGGTTTTTGGTATCCTTTTGTGTGTGGTTGTTCTACATTACCTTACATTCGCTTTTACCACGTCCAACCAGCATTTTCTGGGCCTGCAGCGAAACTGTGGACCGTCTACGGTGATGTTAAGGCATATATTTCCGACATAGTCTGGAGACCTATGACTTATGTGTTCATTTTATATATTACATTTTGTATATTACAATCCACAACCTCAAATCAACATATCTTTAAACAGTATCACGTAATATAAAAAAAACTAACGGGGCCAGTGAACGTTGTCCTGTCTTGATAATAAAATAAATCCTAAAATTCAACCGCAGCGCCACCTACCGGGTTTAATTGTGAATCTAAACAATTTCTAAATTCACCTGAACCTAAAAAAAAACATCAAAATCTATCCAGCCGTTTAGCAGTAGTTCAGTCACATACACACGGACATAAGAATTATATACATAAAGATGTACCTAAGTAAAAAAAAATGGAAAATAAATTTTCAATTCTAAACGGAAACCGGGAGTTTTTGGCGGGATCTTGGAATGCCATGTAGTAGTGGTCTTTATATTTTATCTATAATCTTGTGTTATTTGGCTCTATATTGTGTAATGTTGGTGGTGCTTTACGTAATATAGTCTGGTTATTGTGCACAAGTGAAGTGGATCGGAAATAATAACACGGAACATGGAGTCTGACTTACCACAAAAACTCTCAGGAAAGTTCTAACAAGATGGCCACCATCTTGTTAGTTCATTGAAATTATATCAAGAAACTTGTAATATCGATACTCACTTGACAATGGCAGTAATAGTCTACTAGAAGACTGGTTGCCGAAAATGGAACGGAAGAAGAACTTGTAATACTATTAACTACTCGACAATGGCAGTAATAATCTAAAAGAGTGGTTGCCAAAAAAACGGAAACCGAGTTTTAATTAATAATTTGTTTATCAAAGCTAGTATAATATACGTAATTGTTGTCACTTTTCTTGTAAGTAGTATGGAAACAAAACTCAGTGACGATTATGAGATAAAAATACTTCTAAAACCCTCCATACTCAAGCCAATTTTTTTATAAGTATTACAATATAGAACGATCATAAGCCATGTTATTTGTTTCGTGTTTTCCAACATATGTGTATTAGCGTAATATACAGATATTAGACTATAGTTTCCCTGATAAATACATATATAAACACTCATAAATAACGTATCTCTATTAAAGTGGTTGAATTTATTATCTAAATCAAACAAAAATATTTTTCATAGTAAAATCATGGAATGTAGTTTATTATGTGTTCTGCCATCTTGTGAGAAGTAGCGTTACAATTTATTTTAATTGGGCATTTTTGCTAATTTATCTACGAAACAGTGCGACGACATGCATCACTAGAATTGAAAATTAATGTCTAAACTCATCAGAAAATATAAATATTCAGTGATTCTTACTAAAGTGATTTTTAATTTGAATAGTTTCTTTGGTGTAACGCACGCTGTATTCAGAAATAGTAGTCTCTGATCACCTCAATTAATCAAACACCAAAAGTAAACTTTATACAAGGGTTTAATTATGTCATCTAGTGACAAAAAGACAAACTGAAATGGAAAGGGTGCCGTCTATTGTTGAATAGGCGAATAAATTAGCGCCATCTTGTATCGAATAGTTCATACCATCATCAATTATTAAACAAAAAAAAATAAAGAAAATTGAAAAACAAAGGAAAAAGATGTAATTAACTGTTTTGTGTCTTATATATAGACTTTCATTCTTTGCATACTCAATGGATAAAGGAATTAAAAGAAAATTCTACAAACCCATTATCATAACTTCTAATAAGAATAATATAATATTCTATTTTTTACCTGTTTCCAAATGAATGAGTGAATGGTCTTCATGGAATGAGAATTAATTGTTAATGAGACACGTATGCTTAGTAACACCTGACTCAATTTATTAAGAAGCTTCAATACTATAACGCCTGAGTAAATACGCTTAATAGCTAAGTTGCTAGCGTATTCGGACACCGCATCCAATGGGCGTAGATTCAAATCCTAGCAACGTAGTCAGAGCTTCCGTTGAAGGAAAATATCGTGGTAAACCATAGTATATTGGTAGGGATTTTTTCTAAGTCCGCATGGCTTGCTACCACCGCCATGTTGAAAATTTATTACTAAGCACCTGTCAAATGCTAAATCTTGTAAAGCAAAATAAAAACATTTTAAGATCAATATAAAAATATATTGGCTTTAAACTTCTAAGACATTAACACGAAAAATAAATTTGCTTCTTATATGTCGCTGGTTTTTGTTAACAATAAAGGAACTTTCAACTGTCTATTAAAATTTATCTGTATGGTCACAACACACATGTACTCGCCAAAACGTTGTGAAAGGAAAGAAAATTGGAAAATTAATTATCAATAGAAAATTATAAATTATATCGATTTAAATTGGATTGTTAACACAGACCTTGTTAAATCTATACTTAATAATATTATAGAGGGGTAAAGTTTGTGAGTACGTGAGGTTGTAGGGGGTAATATCGGGATCTACTGAACTGATTTTGAAAATTCTTTTATTAATAGAAAGCCACGTCATTTGTGAGTGTCACAGGCTATATATTAACCCGAAGAATTAAAAGACTTTTATGTGGTACTCGGATTTCTAAAGTAAATCGGAGAAAAACGGTCGAACGAAAACGAATATATGATCGAGTTCTAGAGAAAAGTTGTAGAGCTTTATAATTCCTGCAAAAAGTCAGCGACGGCATATATCTAACTTTTACATGTAAGTAACAAAAAGTAGTTTTTTTATATAAAAAAAATAATTTAAATCGTTTAGTGATGTTTATTGGTGATATTATAAACAACAATTATGAATACTTATCAAAGTAATGATATAATAACTGAGCCACAGCAACGTGTGGCCGGGCAGCTAGTATTTAAGTATTAATATTAGGAACCGACTCATCACAGTTCTCCATACGTAATAATAATTTGTTAGAAAAAATGAAACAATTTTGACTATCAGTCAAACCAGCATTTAACCAACATACTGAATAATTAAAAAATCAGTCGATTAAGAAAATAAACTTAAGAGATCATTTTTATAGCTCGTTCAAATTTCTATAAGAATGCGTATTAGTAATTCCAATAGGATCCGTAAGCGAGTTATAAGATTTTGTAAACTGCCAAAAAAAATCATACCCTTAAGATCATATAGGAATTTAAAAAAAATTGAATTAGTTTTACTGACTAGTATCCGTGAGTTCGTTTGCATTGTCCTGTGTATGCGCAGCACACGGGTTGCCCCACTTCTCCACTACAAGAAACACACACATCGCTGGACGCGTATAGCTTACAAAAAATATTTTCTTAATGCTTTAATAATCTTGTATAAAATGAAATTGTCATAATATATATATATATTTTTTATAAGAATAAAATACTAAAGTGATAATGGCTTAGTTAATAAAGAGTTCGCACACCACTTCGATGGAAGTAGGCTCGAATCTTAGTAACGGAGTCTGAACTTTCGGTGAAGGAAATCATCGTGATGACACCATCGTACGGCGTTTTCTAAGTCCGCCTGGCTAGCTAACACCCTAAGGTTGAGAATCTCTCGCCAAGCACCTATTGGTGTGTTTCAGCAACTGCATTTGAGAGCCAACCTTCTCTAGGTTTACCGTGTTTGCCATCTTAGACCATATGGTTATTTAACCTCAGATGAGTCAAAAGTTTAAAAAAAATGGTGGAACATATAAAAACTGGTTAAGATTGTATATAGGAAATCGTTGATCTCATAAAGCGAGAAGGCAATGACGCGCCACGCCACATCGGTACGACCGAACTCTGTCGTGACGAACTGACCGGCCGCACTGAAAACCGACGGATACGACAATCACGGTACAATAATTGTATGTTTACTAGCTGACCCTGCCACGCGTTGCTGTGGCTCAATTATTACATGTTCAAATAAAATTATGATTATATAAACGTGGCGCCACCTATGAGATATCTCTCTATAACAGACGGTCGTACAGTTTTCTGTCAACAAATTTCAAGCGCCATCTGTTCGAGACTGATGAAATTTACAATTAATAACAATAATCAACATTGACAATCGTTACATTTGAAATTAAAAAATATTGAGGCCGTTATTCGAAATTTAAATTATCCCATTTCTCAAAATGGACTAAATCATTACATAGTACAAAACAAAATTCCCCACCGCGTCTGTCAATCTGTTTATCTGTCTGTTCGCGATAAACTCAAAAGCTACTGAACGTATTTTCATACGGTTTTCACTAGTGTATAAGGCGATTCATGAGGAAGGTTTTGGTATACAATTTGTCACGGATTTTTATAATAATCAGGGCGGGACAACGTCTGTCGTGTCCGCTAGTTATACATGCCAACATTTCACAAAGATCGCTTAAGCAGTTTCGGAGTTCATCGCGAACAGACAACATGACACTAGAATTTTATATATTTAGATATCCGACAGTGCAGTGTAATTGTGTCTCTAGATATTCGAAACTGGTTGTTTTAAACCTGATTTATGATTTTAATGTAGGTCACTAACAGGTCGATCGCGAGTGCTTTTTGAGTCGCTCTCTTAAAAAAAATTGCTGTTATACCATTCACAGATTTTGTTTTAGTATATAGGCAATTAAAACAAAGCGTAATGAATAAACATCTACCTAGGCGACAATCCTGCGTCACATATGCAGCGTTTCAGAGTCAGTAACAATGTTGAGGTGGATCGCCATCGGTTCAAGTTTGAGCACCGCTGCCCTATGTGGTTTCAATGTTTGTAGCTGCGGGCTCTATTACAATAACAAAGATGTATTCTTTATTTTGCATTTTTTTTTCACCATTTCTACGTCCGTATATCGTTAGAATCAAATTCAAATGCAAATTCAAATTCAAAAACATTTTATTCAATTTAGGCCCTAAGAAGGCACTTATGAACGTCAAAACTACCACCGGTTCGGAAAACAACCCAGTCATCGAGAAGAACCGGCAAGAAACTCGATCTGGTTTATCTTTTTAACAAATATATATAATATTTAGAATAATAATATATTCTATATAATAGTAAATTTCACAAACGTTTTTAATGGATGCACAGAGATGAGTCAATTCCAGACATCACCATCGTTCACATATTGATCCACTCTATAATAGCCTTTTTTCAACTTGAGAATCAGGGTTAATGGCATTACCTTGCTATACAAAACCATGTGACTTAATGGAAAGTCTTTTTTTATATTAAGATGTCAAAAAAAACTGACCTTTTTGTTACTTACCATGAAAATAGGCATCAAGAGGATGAAAACAAAATCTGTTAAATTTTTTTCATGAGTTTTTCTGCATGATTTTTGATATTTTTTTTTGTATATCATAGGTGGCTAACGAACTGTTGGGTCACCTGATGTTAAGCGATCACCACCATCCATAGACACTTGCAACACCAGGTGAGTCGCCAGTGCGTTGTCATGCTGTGTGTGGGGGGAGGGGGAGGAAGGGAAGGGGGAAGGGGAGGGGGGCCTGCGGCGCTCTCACTAACCGAAGAAAACGTAACATTGCAAGCACTGTTACTTCACGTCAGTGTTTCTGTGGGTCAAGTGGTAGTACCCCGGGCGAGGCGACCCATTCATGTTGAAATCAGTAATAGATTCAGCGTGCCTCTACCACCTACAAAACCACACTACAAAATTGATTTCCCATATAAAAACGAACTAACCGAACCCTCTAATTAACGAGTTATAGAAATCAATTCTAATTCCACAGGTTCTAGTATTCTGTATGTTACCGAGCTGGATTTATTTACCTCCTCTGTTCACGAAGTGGCTAAGACAAACTATAGGTTACTTTTAAAGTAGGAACTACAATCACACATACGTTTAACGCTGGTAATTTAATTTTCAAGCAGGTTTGACAGAGTGCTTCAGGTTTTGTTGTTAGATTTTTTTTTATTATATGATGAGGCAAATGGACAAGTGGGTCACCTGATGTTAAGTGATCACCACCGTCCATAGACACTTGCAACACCAGGGGAGTCGCAAGTGCGTTGCCAACCATTCTTGGGGGAGAGGGGGAGTAAGGGAAGGTAGAAGGGAGAGGAGGTGGGCCTCCGGCGCTCTCACTGACCTAACGAAGCACAACAATGCAAGCACTGTTACTTCACGTCGGTTTTCTGTGAGAGGGTGGTACTACCTCGAGCGAGCCGACCCATTCATGTTGAAACCATTAATAGCTTCAGCATAGCTCTACTACCTACAAAAATTAGATATCAGTAAAGTCTCCGTTAGCCGAAAGCCACTTCATATAGACTAATGAATACTGTACATAAGCCAGACAGATATAGTAGTAACTAGCCAGGCGGGCATAGAAAAAGTCCTACCACCATTTTTTCATAACAGTGACTTCCTACAGCTAAAACTTTGCCTCATTTTAAATTTCAGCTCAATTTGTTTATATTCTGTTATTTCTATCTAATATATCAAATCTTGTGTCACGGTGTTTGTGTTCGAACTCCTCCGAAACGGCTCGACCGATTTTTATGAAATTTTAAATGTATATTTGGTAGGTATGTGAATAGGTCGTAAAGTATATTTTATACCTCTAGGTGATTAGGGTTAAGATTTTTTTTCTTTAATTTTTTTGACTATTTATCATTTTGTATTTTTTTTTAATTTGTCATCAAAAAATGCCTGTAACCCCAAATTTTCACATTTACTAACCCCACCCTCCCATTTTTATTCGCGATTTTAGTATTGTATGTATAACCAATATCCAACAATATTCAACGGTCGTTCGGATTTCAAACAAAACTAGATTATTGATGTTTTTGAATAAAAGATGGCGCTACGTCCGCCTCATCTAAATTTCATCCAGACATGCATAAGTTTTTTTTATATCGTAGGAGGCAAACGAACAGGTGGGTCACCTGATGTTCAGTGATCACCACCGTCCACAGGCACTTGCAACACCAGGGGAGACGCAAGTGCATTGCCAGCCTGTGTTTGGAGGAGGTGGGCTTCCGGCGCTCTCACTGACCGAACGAAATGCAACAATGCAAGCACCGTTACTTCACGTCGGTTTTTTATGAGAGGGTGGTACTACCTCGAGCTTCAGCGTGGTTGTACCACCTTGGAAAAGTGGTCATTCGCTAAACCAACTAGGCATCTGTTAGAGTGATTCCCTGAATTATTTGGTTTCACAATCGTAAACGTTAGGAGTGGCTATAATCAGGTTCTGGGTTTTTATAAGATTTTTTAGTAGGTAACCGTTTCCACGCAGAGGAAGTGGCACGGGTCAGCTAGTCTATATAAATATACGATATGTACTCCATACTAGTATGGAGAGCGGTTTGGCAATCGCTTTTTAAATTGTTATCTCAGAAATCTTCTAAAAATTTATTATAAGTAGATGTAGAATTACAGAAACGGTCTTTCAAAAACATTTGTAGGTCCGATACGCGCGACATCTACTTTCAGTTAATTGGACAATGCCTATAATCTTCGCGTAATGATAAGTTATCAGTTAACAAAGGTCTATAACCAGCAGAATGGCATGACACTATATGTAATACGAACGAACAAATATGTATTTTTATATGTAAAATATTTAATTGAATATGAACAGTGTGCCGGCTTAGATTTTTGAACAGTTTTGGAGATTTCATTGTGGACAAAGTCGCAGGTAACAGCTAATCTAAAACCGAATAGCCTATGTTACTGCCTATAAAGTGAGCTATTTATCAGTGAAATGTCCGCCAAAATTGGTCCAGCCGTTTCGTAGTTTACCCAGAATAAACAGACAGACAAAACTTTTATAAATTTATTTTTTGTTATAAGTGACGTATATACTTTCATATCCATTCAGTAAAAAGCTATTATTTTGACAATATATACAGACACATTATTTTTATTTAATCTATACATATAATAAAAATGAAGTGTCTGTATGTAATATCAAAATAACATTTTTTTACTGATTGGTTGTGAAAGTATGCACGCTACTGAAAACAAAAATGTAATTTTTTAAATTTTTGTCGGTCTGTCTGTCTGTTTGTTCAGGGTAATCTCCGAAAAGGCTGGAGCGATTTTGACTGGAATGTCATTGGCAGATAGTAAAAATTACGGAGGGTTACTTAGGCTATTTCAAATTAGACTAGCTGTTAAACGCGGCTTCGTCCGCAATGCTATCTCCATAATGGTTGGACCAATTTTCACGAGACTTTCATCGGCAGATAGAGGACATCATAATAAGTAATTTAGTCTATTTTAATTTAAACTAGCTGTTAACCGTGGCTTAGCCCGTCGTGTATCTTCAAAACGGTTTGACCGATCTTCACGAGACTTTCACTGACAGATAGCTGACCTTATAAAAAGTAATTTAATTCATTTTAATTTAGACTAGCTGTTAACCGTGGCTTCGCCCGCTGTGCTATCACCAAAACAGTTAAACCGATTTTCACGGGACTTTCACAGGTATATAGCGAATGTTACCCGCGACTTTGTCTGCATGAAATTTAGCAAGATTTCAACTCATTATTAAGCTATTGCATAGCTTCTATCGCGGGCCTTGAGCGTGGGGACCGAATCCAGAAATTCCGTAACGAAAAAAACCTAACACCCCCCACTCCGACCGGCACAGCGGTTTTTCTGATGATACTTTTTAGTTTTTCCATCTATCGATAAATACCAGAACTTTTAATGACTTTTTGAAATATCACGCTTGTCTCTTTAGTTCAGCAACCCGCCTTTAGGTGGCATTGGTTGTATTGGAAAACTACCGTAATCAGCTGTTTGTGTGAAAGTATATAGGTGTATAGGTATTTATCATCTATGTACAACAGTGAATATCTGTACGCGTATAATTTGTGTACAAAGTATTTTAAATATGAATAAACAAAGTGCATTTATTAATGAAGAAAGTCACGAAAAAATAGTGAAAGAAAATGAGTTAGTACTCTATATACATTCATTTTATTATTATTATCACAAATGCAGTATTATTTTTTGTTTTGTTAATTTATATATAATACTGCTATAAAGATAACCAAAAAATTTTTGATATTAAAATAAGCGATATTAAAAGTAGCCCTCTTCTATATATACACACACACACACAAACATATAGAGTTAAATTCTCAATTTAGATTGTCAATATGTATGTATATATTTATACGTGTAAATTCATTCTTCATTATGTATATAACAGAAACCATTAAACCAAGCACGTGTACTATTTAGTACCTTTGTTTTTTTTATTTTTTTTTTATTTATTTTTTTAAATACTGCATTAATAAAATAAATAAATAATTATAATTGCATAAGTTGATAAAAAATGCTATGCAATAGCTTTACCGCGGCAGTCTCCGAGTGCCACACGTCTTTTTTATTTTTAATTAGAGAAATAATTATTAGCTTATTGTTTACAATTCGACATTATAATTATTAGTAACTTTAATGATATAGAGGTCTTCCTAATAAGATCTTAGATTATAAACGTATTACGTAAAGAGTTCCATAATACAATTTCTTACGGAACAGACAAGCGTTTTTTTTTTTTGTATAGTCACAAAATCTTAATTATAATGGCAATACATATTAAATGTAATGTAAATGTAAATCTTTATAATAATATTTTAAGTTATTGTTACATTACTTCCTTATACAGTGTAAGTGAGCACTGATGTAGTTATATTGTTGTGGGTTAAGGTTCCAAATATGTTGCTGATGACAAACCTGATTTGGCACGCTGTTAGTATTTATATATCTAATGTACACGTTACATGTTACTGTAAGTGGCGTGCGTGTCGTACTTACAAGTGCTTTTAAAGAGCATTTCTATAATTGTACATAGTGTCACAATTTTATAATTCTTTAATAGGAATAAAAAAAAACGCGTGAGGAGCTGCGGGTACAGCTAGAGTATAAATAAATTACTATGCTACGTCTTTTATTATTTAAAGGCAGACCTATTGAAACTCTTATAAACATTATTGCTTCAATAGAATAATATTGACTGATAAATAATTCTTAAAAATGCTAGGAATAAGTTTTTTAACTACAGCTATACTGTTAGATATCAAAATTCCCATTGTCATCAATAGGGACAAATATCGAAAGCGCTCCAACAGCGACTCCATAACTGACACTGTTCTGTTTAGCGGTCAGACGACTGGTGGAATGTCGCACGCTATATTCGCCTCCTAATTTATATTATAACGTTTAATTATATAATAATAAACAATTAATATAAATGTACAATTACCTATATTTATTTATAAGTACTGCCTGATTCCCAAGCACTTCGTTGGACATTAAAAACACGGTAAAGGCTGGATCGAATCCAAAAAAAAAAACCTTAGAACTATCTACGACAAATGCCAATAGGTACAGTAGTATTGACCTGTTTGAGCCTCAAAAGAACTGTATTGATATTATTTTTGTAGATTAACCACATATTTTAAGATAGTAATAATTTTCGTCAAGCAATTTTATTTTCGCGTATTTTTTTTAGATTCCCAAATAATTATTCGGTATTATATTATATTATAATATATTATAACCTGTCAATTTACGTACCTACTAAGTGCTTATTTGCTATGCCTTTACACTTTAACCACATAACTGATCATCTTGAAAATTTGCATACTTACACTTTGCTCGAGAAAGTGAAAACATTCTTTTAACGAGAGATAAAGTAAAGTTTATAATAGGTCTTTACCTATGAAATTGCCGTTCTGCAGTACTGGCCATTTTAAATCAAAATAATTTTTGGTTGGCTAAGAATTCTAATTTAAAATTAATTTTATTTTAAAAACATGGAATCCTTTTTCCAGAAGTAGTCATTTGTTTATTGATTAGTGTTACATTTTCATCGCATTTCAATCTTTTTTGCCATCATGGATGCGTTAAAAATTCGAGTAATTATGGAATATGAGTACCGTCGTGGCAGCAACGCGGCACAAGCGGCACGCAACATCAACGACGTTTACGGAGCTAACACTACAAACCAACGCACCACCTGTTATTGGTTTGCTCGCTTCCATTCTGGGAATTTCGACCTGAAAAATGAACCTCGCGGTCGTCCGAAGACTTTGGTCGACAATGATGAATTAAAGGCGATTGTGGAAGCTGATGATACACAATCTACGGCTGAATTAGCAGCAGCTTTCGACGTTAGCGTCAAAACAATATTGGTCCATTTGCGTCAAATTGGCAAGGTAAAAAAGCTTGACAAATGGGTGCCTCACGAACTCAATGATCGCCAGCGCGAAGTACGCGTCGAGACGTGCCTTGCACTGCTCAACAGACACACAAATGAAGGAATTTTGAACCGCATTGTTACCTGCGATGAAAAATGGATTCTGTTTGATAACCGCAAGCGCTCAGCAAGTTGGTTGGATCGTGGTTCAGCACCTAAACAATGCCCTAAACGAAAACCTATCCCTAGAAAAGTGATGGTCACTGTTTGGTGGTCTAGCGCCGGTGTGATTCATCACAGCTTCTTATCAAACGGGGTGAGCATTACTGCAGATATGTACTGTGAAGAACTGAACACAATGATGGAGAAGCTGGCACATCTCCAACCAGCATTGGTCAATCGCTCGTCTCCGCTGCTCCTGCACGACAACGCGCGACCTCATACTGCACAGCAGACGGTCTCCAAGTTGCAAGAATTGGGGTTGGAAGTTCTCCGTCATCCACCCTACTCACCAGACCTTGCGCCTACAGACTACTTTTCCAGAACTTGGATAACTCCTTGGCGGGCAAAAAAACTAATACCCGAGAGGCAGTACAAAATGCCTTTGAAGAATTTGTTGCCTCCCATCCAACTGATTTCTTTAAGAAAGTCATCAATAAACTGCCACTGCGTTGGTGAAGATGCATTGATTGCATGGGTGATTACTTTGATTAATACAAATAAAAAATAGTTTAAAGAAAAATCGTTTAAATTTTTTCATACAAAACGGCAATTTCATAGGTAAATACCTAATACTATTTAAACACAAGCGAAGAAACGGTCAAAAGCTAGTTATGTGTCTATATTTAAAAATCTGTGGCTCTGTTTACAGAAGCAGGTAATATTTTTATAAAATCTTCTAACAGAAATCTATAGGTAGGGTATCTATAGTAATATTATAATTCTGAAAGTTTGTTTGGTTGAATGCGCTAATCTCAGGAACTACTGGTCTGATTAAAAAAAAAATTCAGTGTTATATAGCTCATTTATCGAGGAAGGTTATAGGCTATATATATTCACGCTAAGAGCAATAGGAGCGGAGCAACAACAAAGAATGTTTCCATACCCGTTTTTTTTCCTTTCAAGAGCTTACGCTGCGTCTTAGCGTTGGCCCAAAGTAACTATTCCACGAGGACAAAGTCGCGAGCAGAGGCTAGTATACAATAAGGAGACCGCGAATATAAGAAACGCTGTATAATGTATTGTGTCGCATTCCCATGCAAGTGAAAGCTTATAGATGCATATGTTTGTCTCATTTTAATATCAGTGTTTCGTTGCATCGAATTACAAATCACAACGGAGCTAGCTAAAGAAATTTTTATTTCAGAAAAAGCCAAGAGTAAAAGTTAGCGTAGGATGCGTATATCAAAAGATAGAATAAAAGTTATATAAGCAGATGAGTATTATTGAACTGAGAACATCTTTAGGTACGTTGAATAGTGAACGAAAATAAATCGTCACGCTCGGATCGGGTTTACTCGGCTCGAGTCTACATGAAGGATTACAGGAATGGAATGCATCGTTCTAGTAATTTTCATTTTACGTATTACAATAATAAAATTATATGTCTAATGTCTATAAATAATCCGTATTTCTTAGATAATAACTATTGTTTATTTATATATATTGATAAATCTATATGAATTTTAATGTGCATGTTATAAGTTTTCACTACTATCATGTGTTCATAAGCACACACCCACTTTTTTTCTATTATAGCACGCTTGTAGGTAGCTTAATATACACTCGCTGACCCCAAAACGCGACAAAGTAAATGAGACACTGTGACTAACTTGACCAAGTCGCGGCCTATTCGGAAACGATCTTCTTACCATAATACAACCTACGTGTTGTACAACATATTATCGATGCGTCCTATAAGCATTATATTTTGTGTCTAAACAAAAAAAAAGTAGAATAAAACTGAAAAAAAATAACTATAAAAAAAGATACATCTTTCCAAACCCTCGTTCCATTATTACGGGGTCATAACAAACCGAACGAAAATCCAATAAAACCTGCCCTCTTCCAAACTTCTTGCAAACTTGCTCCACTATCCGACTATTCCCGCCTTCTTTATATAAACCGAGATAAATATATCTCACTCTGTCGGATACGTGAAAAAGTTTTACTATAAAGCGAGACAGGAGGTAGTCGTCTGTCCGCGTGCATGGTTATAATAGTTTTCAACTCCGGTACAAATTTGATGTAACTTTAAACATATTTGTTACAATTTTAAACCCTATGTCTTTTATATTTAATGTTCAAGTTTGAATAGAATAGGTTTCATTATAAGACTTTTGATTAAGGTCGTAAATGGAAGGCAATAGTTCATTTTTCCGCGAACGATTTCGCAACTTAAATGTAGTGAATAAGGACTAAAGTGGCATAAAAATATTCAAGTTAAGACGTTTTTGGGAAAAAAATACACGGCATAGTTACTCAGTATCGGCGTCTTGCACAAGATGGCGGTGCGAGAGGCGTTCGGAATTCGAATTTCTCTTAGGAATATTACGGGGTGTTTGTTCTAGCGGCTATGAAGGGGTCGGACTTTGGAAGTGCGTTCTCTATTTCCACAATTCTAATATGAATTATATTTTTTTTAAACAAATCGGTGCACAATAATTATTTAATTTGTTTTTTGTTACTATATAATATACAGGGTTATTGGTAATTCGACGTATTCCCGTTACGAGGTGATAGGGGTTACTACACACATCAAAAAAGTCTAAGCAACATGCGTGATATTACAAATTTTACCATTTATATTAATTAATTTCTAAGTATTTACTCAAACAAAGTGCGTAGGTAAGTAAACTTTTTTGTTATTGAAGACATACTGGCTGGCTGTAACAAAAAAATTTGATTATGTTTTGTTTTTTCATAAAATTCAAATGACTGCGAATTTGTTTGAATTTAAGTGCGTTTTAATTGCTACGTTTAGTCTTGATTTTATAATTTTACCAACCATTTAAATAAAGTTAGCGACAAAATTGAATTGTTAGATATTCTTTACGTCATGAAGCGACGTCATTTGATGGCAGATGAAATGCAAAGAGCTGTAGGGATGTTGCAAGCGGGAAGTAATCAATCTCAAGTATCTCGACATTTTGGCATTCATAGAAGTGTTATTTGTCGTCTTTGGCAGCGCTACAATAATACAGGAGAACCCGCTGAACAGCATCCAGGCAGTAAAAGGAGTACAACCACTCGGCAAGACCGGTACATACAACTGACTGCAAGACGCCAGCCGATGTTAACCGCTCGAGAGATAAGTTTGAGGCTACAAATTTCAAGTGGTGTTGATGTAAGTCCTCAAATTGTGCGAAATCGACTGCATGAGTACGACCTACGAGCTCGACGCCCAATCAGGTGCCCACCGATACGTCACGGGAATCGCGCTCGTCGATATGAATGGTGTAGAGAACGCATAACATGGACCCAGGAACAATGGGATAAAATTATGTTTTCCGATGAGTCGCGATTCGGGTTTAAGCCTGATACAAGAAGGGTGCGAGTGTATCGTCGGCCCGGAAATACTGAAAGGCTCAGGTGCGTTCAGGAAGTTCATCCATACAGCGGCTCAACAGTTATGTTATGGGCGGGTATTATGAAGAACAGGCGAACTGAGCTCGTTTTTGTAAATGGAAACATGAATGCTGAAAATTACATTGAGGATATTCTCAGACCTTATGTCTACCCATTTGCACAAACCTTTGGCTCCGATTTTAGGTTAATGCATGACAATGCGCGTTCACATACAGCTCGACGAACCAGTGAATACTTTACAACGGAGAACATCCGGGTATTGCCCTGGCCTGCACAATCGCCAGATCTCAACCCCATCGAGCACACACGGGACATGCTCCAGAGACGTGTTCTGAAGGACTTGGACGGAGCGACAACAACCCAACAGCTGAAGGATTTGCTACAATTCCATTGGGAGCGAATACCGCAAGATGACATAAACAGTCTCATTAATTCAATGAATAATCGTTGCCGACAAGTTCTGAATAGCAGAGGAGACCATACTTTGTATTAAATTGTTCTATTCTTTCACAATAAATACATTTTCTTTAGAAATTTCATTTTGTAAGAAAAAAGTTTAGTTTCTTATGTATCTTAGTTTCTACAGTATATTCTAATATTGTTCATTTCTGTTATTAAAAGAACTTATAAAGACAACAGCTGTTATTTTTACATCATAGAACCCTAAAGATATTATTTAAAAAATAAAATACAACGTTATAATGTGAAGAACCATCCTAAAATTTAAATTAGTACATGTTGCTTAGACTTTTTTGATGAGTGTATTTGTGATAATTTTAACCCCAATATGCATTACGCAAAAGTGAAGCATTTTTGATTTATGTTTTTTAGCATTTTTCAAAATCAGTTTAAAATGCACTACATATTGCAACATAGTAACAATACACATTTGACAGCAAAATCCGTTTGACATGGCGCTTAAACTTACGGTCCGGCAAATCGGTAATATGTTTTGGGACTTTCTTATAAAACCTAACACTATTAAAAACGGTTACTAGTTTTATTGAGGCCGAAACATGGGACGATCAGGTTGTTACAGTTTCTAAGTATTTAGAATATTCCGGTCTTTTAAAAAATCCACCTTCTTATATTATCAATTTTTATTCAACCATAACTTTTATATATCAACAAGTTACAATTTTATGTATCAACAAATAAACTAGTTCCATAAAAATACTTTATATCAATCCTTCCCACGACTTCAATCGACTTTGGAAGATAACTCACACAAAGCGTACCCACAATAGGACGAGTTACGCATTATAACTCGTTTTGGGGCGTTCTGTGCGTTCCAGTTATGTGGGAATTGAACTTCTTGTGAGAATTCTGATTGAAAGGATTGCGACAGGCGATTACTCGAATCTTCAAGAACCTGTTGTATGAGACAGGTTTTATTATTTGAATAAGGTCTTGTGAATTTATTTATATTGTTTACTAGGTTGTGCCCACGTACCTATTCATAAAAATAGGGTAAATATTCCAGGAGAATAATTCTCTTATCTCGCTTAATTATCTATATTTTTACAAGCTTTTATTTTAACATGGAAAGTTTCTTTAGGTCAACACTTGCAAGCTGAATTAGAACCAATTTTTTTAGACTTAGCAATTTTATTAGACTAAACTGACTTTACAGTTTGACACGGAAATATGTTTCATTTTTTTTCCATTTATTTATAAGGCAATAAGGGTCCATTTTTTAAATATAAATCAGATTACTAAGCCACTTAATAAAAATAAGAAAAGAAAGTTAATTATATAATCACTGATATCCAATGCTTCAAATAAGGACTATCGTATATGTCTACGATTGCTTTCATTATTCTGTTATGACTGTTGCGAAGTCTGCCTACAATGGATATTGCTGATGATCACATAAGAATCAACAACCCGAGCATATACAAACATCCCGGAAGGGCTACAGAATCGCGGCAGTGCCAAGAATAATCGAAAGATACTATTATATAATATTATATTATATTATACAGCCGGTGTATATCCAGCAACCGGGCGGGGGGGGTCTGTCCCTGACTGGGTCGCTTTCAGGCCGGCATGATAGTGGCGACCGGCGATAGATAGTATGTCTTTCGGTGGTCGCCATTGTTTTTAGATTGTACTGTGCTTACCATCAGGCACGGTACAGTCACTTTGTCGAGCTACAATAAAAATATATATATATATATATATATATATATATATATGTTATACTAGCTGTAGCCGCAGCTCCGCGCGCGTTTTTTTTAAATTGTATTAAAGAAATATGAAATTGTGAGACCGTGTACAATTAACGTAATGCTCTTTAAAAACAATAGTAAGTACGACACGCATGCCACCTACAGTGGCATGTAACGTATACGTTAGATATATAAATACTAACAATGTACTAAATGAGGTTTATCATCAGCAACATATTTGGAACCTTAACCCACCATGTAACTACATCAGTGCTCATTTACAGTGTGTAAGGAACTAATGAAACAATGACTTAAAGATTTTATTATAGTGATATAATATGCCCATATTGTCAATAAGTAAAACGTTTATGGTTTTTAACTTATCTTTTTAGAAAGACCCCTTCTGTCTTCAAAATTACTATTAATAATTATAATGTTGAATTGAATACAATGAATGAGCTGACATCTTGAAATCTTGCATAAATATAAATCAAGATATAAAACTTTATATCTGTCCAAGCAGTTTTTAATATTCGACAATTTAAATAGTGCTCATTGACTTGGATACGATATTCTTATATGTTACTATGGTTGCTGAGTTATGTAGAAGATAGCGCGGTAAATAAAGCAAAATGACCGAAAAGACAATATAATTCAAATCACATACATAGATACAGATATATGAATTTCAATTATATTTATTCTTGGAGTCCAGTACAACGCACATCTCATGCACATGTTTACAGTGAACAACATATTTTTGCTAAATTTCATGCGGACAAAGTCGCGGGTAATAGCTAGTCTAAAATATAATAACCTAAATTACTTCCTATAAGGTAAGCTATCTGCCAGAGAAAGTTCCGTGAAAATCGGTTAAACCGTTTTGGACATAGCACTGCGAGCGAAGCCACGGTTAACAGATAGTCTAAATTAGAGTAGCCAGTGAAATTCCCGTCAAAATCGGTCCAACCGTTTCGGAGATTACCCGGAATAAACAGACAGACAGAAAACTTTAAAAATCGCATTTTTATTATTAGTAGCGTGTATACTTTCATACCCAATCAGTAAAAAAAAAATATTTTGATATTACATACAGACACTTCATTTTTATTATATGTATAGATTATTTTTATTATATATATTACAACTAGCGGTCCCGGCGGATGTTGTCCTGCCTTGATAATAAAAAAAAAAACAAAAATTCAACCACAGCGCCAACTACCGGTTCCAATTGTGAATCTAAACCATTCTCGGATTTACTCGAACACGCACACAAAATTTGATAAGAATCGATCCAGCCGTTTAGGAGGAGTTCAGTGACATACACACGTATAGAACAAATTTATATATAAAGATAAAGAATATATACGACAATGGAAATAGATATAACTAGCTTTTGTTCTCGGGTTCGCTCGCGTTAATGTAGGCTTCATCTATCTGTTGAGAACAGTACATTTTTCCTTTCAGGCGAAAGTGCAAAGTAACGTCTATCCGTATATTTAAAATTTAATACAGAAGTTAATTCTCAAGATTTCATTGACTTCAACACTAACCAGCGTGTTTAAATCATTCTTATCAATTAAAAACGGTTCACAAGAAAAACTTGTTCAAGTCAATACGAGCCGAATGAAGCCAGTTTGAGTTCAAATTGTGAATTTCTCGTGAGAATTCAATTGAATTAATTTTCGAGCATTCTTAATTGTTTTTTCTTTAACCTGTTACAATTTAATACAGAAGTTAATTCTCAAGATTTCATTGACTTCAACACTAACCAGTGTGTTTAAATAATTTTTATCAATTAAAAATGATTCACAAGAAAAACTTGTTCAAGTCAATACGAGCCGAATGAATGTTTGAGTTCAAATTGTGAATTTCTCGTGAGAACTCAATTGAATTAATTCTCGAGCAATCTTTTTTTTTGTTGACCTGTTACAATCTATTAGAACAGGTTCTTTTTTTTAACACGCTTTTGTTAGCTTCATCTGTATCTATCTGTCTATTTATATATAGTAAGCTTTGGACATGATTTTCACCTATTTCAAAACATCAGAATAAAATGAATTTGTTTAGAATTAGTGCTCTTGTCAAGGACTGAATTGAATTGTCAATGACGAAACAATAATTTATATATAAATAGGGAGTGGCGATACTGTTAAGAACATCTCCCTCCTCTGTTTCTCGGCCAAGTTTCTTCATTCTTTTTTTGATTTGTAGCAAGCTTTAGTATTATCAATTAATTTTTTTTTTCTCTATGGTCGAAGTTTGACCACTGGACGAGCGCTCGTTTATTGTTTGGCGTATTAATTTTATTAATAAAAATAAATAGGTAATTAATCGGTAGGTGGTAGAGCCACGCTGAAGCTATTACTGGTTTCAGCATGAATGGGTCGGCTCGCCCGGGTTAGTACCACCCTCTCATAGATAACCGACGTGAAGTAACAGTGCTTGCATTGTTGCGTTTCGTTCGGTCTGTGAGAGCGCCAGAGGATCACTTCCCCTCCCCCGACCCTCCTTTTTCCCCAAACACAAGCAGGCAACGCACTTTCAACTCCCCTGGTGTTGTGTGGTGATCACTTAACATGAAATGACCCACCTGTTCGTTTGCCAGTATGATATAAAAAGATACCAAAAACTAAAGCCTTCAAGTTACTATGAAATTGGTTTAAAAGATAAAGAAGCAAAATAAACAATAGTTTAAAAAAACCCTTTTATAGGTAACCGAACTAAAGAGTAGAAAATAATTTTTAAATATAGAGTAGGTATTCATACTCTACCTAGTTAATTTGATTTAAAAAAAATCGTGGAATGGTTTTTCTACAATTTATAAACAGTTACGAATGAACTATTTGTAACAATTAATGTTAATATACTTTTTTTACATTCAAGTTATCTATAGTAAGAGCACTGCATGTTTAAAAATTAATTTTTAGTTCGTTTTACCTATAAAAGCGTGATTATTTAATTTTTTTTAACTTATATTTTTATTTATCAAAGGAATAATTCACAACAGAACTAGTTTCAGACGGTCTCGGTTAGAATTAAACGAATTCTGGTTTGATTCTGAATTCCTTGTGGGAATCGAACTGTTCTCATTTCGTAGGGTGTTATTAGAACTAGTTATACCATTTCGAAACAGGTATCTTTATTGAATTATGTTAATATTTCTTTAGATAATTCCATAAAGAGTTTCATTCATTCCGTAATATGCGATTCTGAATGATAACTGGCGTTGTTGTAATAAGAATATAGTCAAAAAAGAAAGCAAGACGAGTTTTACGCCGACACTTTTCAACAATTTAGGTCGTTTTCAGAACAGTTGCCGCGTGGTAGTTTAGTATTTTGACATGCATTAGTAACTATTTAGTAGAGTTTTTGGCGGGATCTTGGTCTGTCATGTAGTGGATTTTATTTTTTATTAATAATCTTGTGTTACTTGACTCTATATTGTGTAAAATTGGTGGTGTTTTATGTGATATAGTTTGTTTATTGTGCATAAGTGAAGTGAATGGAAAATAATGCCACGGACCACGAATTCTGAGATGCCACAAAAATTCCATGGAAGGTTCTAACGAGATGGCCACCATCTTGTTAGTTCATTGAAATGATATCAAGAAACTTGTAATATTGATACTCACTTGACAATGGCAATAATAGTCTACTAGAAGACTGGTTGCCAAAATGGAATAGAAGAAGAACTTGAAATACTACTATTAACTACTCGACAATGGCATTCATTGAAATGATATCAAGAAACTTGTAATATTGATACTCACTTGACAATGGCAATAATAGTCTACTAGAAGACTGGTTGCCAAAATGGAATAGAAGAAGAACTTGAAATACTACTATTAACTACTCGACAATGGCATTCATTGAAATGATATCAAGAAACTTGTAATATCGATACTCACTTGACAATGGCAGTAATAGTCTACTAGAAGACTGGTTGCCGAAAATGGAATAGAAGAAGTATTTGTAATACTATTAACTACTCGACAATGGCATTCATTGAAATGATATCAAGAAACTTGTAATATCGATACTCACTTGACAATGGCAGTAATAGTCTACTAGAAGACTGGTTGCCAAAATGGAATAGAAGAAGAATTTGTAATACTATTAACTACTCGACAATGGCATTCATTGAAATGATATCAAGAAACTTGTAATATCGATACTCACTTGACAATGGCAGTAATAGTCTACTAGAAGACTGGTTGCCAAAATGGAATAGAAAAAGAATTTGTAATACTATTAACTACTCGACAATGGCAGTAATAATCTGAAAGATTGATTACCAAAAATAAAGTTAAAAAAAAAGCTATTTAGTAGATATTAGCTGACACTTAAACCCCCTCAAGAAAATCATAAAGCATGTCTTCCAATAACATTTAGCATTTGTTTCAATAACATCGGGTTGGTTAATTAAAAGTTATTGCAATTTTAACCACGACGCGACTTAAGTACGAGAGAAAAGTAGATAAGTAAATGTTTTTATATAATGTTCCACGCGGACGAAGTCGCGGTCACAGCTAGATTCTTTTTTTATATCATAGGAGGCAAACGAACCGGTGGGTCACCTGATGTTAAGCGATCACTACCATCCATAGACACCCACCCGCAACACCAGGGGAGTCGAAAGTGTGTTTGGGGAAAAGGGTGGGAGGGGGCAGAGGAGGGGGATGGGAAGTGGGCCTCCGACGCTCTCATTGACCGAACGAAACGCAACAATGCAAGCATTGTCGCTTTATGTCAGTTTTGTGTGAGAGGGTGGTAGTACCCCGGGCGAGTCGACCCATTTATACTGAAACCAGTAATAGCTTCAGCGTGGCTCTACCACCTACAAAAACGTAGTTATAAGTCTTTATATATAAAAATCAATGTTTGTCCTCTATGCATGCCGACTATAGTTATAAATCTTTATAACTACTGATGAGATGGTGATAATAATTTTGTCGGGTATTCTGAGGACGCCCGAGAAGGTTCCTGTATTAAAAAATCCATTATACGTGCTTTAAAAAAGTATGGATATTTACGTATTAAAAGCACCGCGCTTGCCGACGGCTGCCGCTGCAAGATCGTTTTATCCTTTTTCACAAGATTAACCTAACCTAACCAAACAGAGATAGAAGAGCAAGATGCCGAACGTTCGGCGAGCGCGGTGCATTTAATACGTAACTATGCAAAATTTTTTAAAGCAAGTATTCAATACGTATTTAACTTTTTGTAATAACACCTCATATATTTAAGTTTAATATCTCAGCTGAAAATATTGTTTTTATGTGAAAAAGAAAATAAATGTTACAATTACTAATTACAAATTACTTAAGTTATTATTATTTTTTTTTTTTTTCGAACTGACTACGGTATTGACCTAGCAAGGTTTTAACAGCTTCACCGGACTACCCTAAAGTTATTAGATATATGTTTCATGTATACTTTACAAATTCTTATTAAAACAAATAGCTAACCAAATACCAAATTGAAAATTTCAAGGAGATAAAGTTTACTTTTTCCAGCATGTTAATTAATGAAGTTGGTTAGAAGACAATAACACAAAAACGTGGAGGTGAGGGCCATATGAACAACCCAAAGGATACCGGGAAGACATAAAAAAATCAAAATATCCTCTATTCAATTTAGGCCCTGAGAAGGCGCTTATGAACGCCAAAGCTATCACCGGTTCGGAAAACAACTCAGTCATCGAGAAGAACCGGCAAGAAACTCGATCTGGTTTATATCTTCATGTTATATATTTTTACAAATCATAAATATTTACATTCATTATTAGTGGATGCGCAGAGAGGGGCGTCATTTCCAGACGCCACAATCGTTCACATATTGATCCACCCTATAATAGCCTTTAGATATTAAAACCCGCTTGACATGGTTCTTGAACTCACTATCCGGCAAATCGGTAATGTGTTTTGGGACTTTGTTATAAAACCTAACACTGTTACCTAAAAACTGTTTTTGGACTTAGTGAGCCTGAAGCATGGAATGACCAATTTGTTATTGTTTCTAGTACATATTTAATTTTTTTCATTTCTTGCCAATATATATAAGATAGTTTGGATTCACAATTGGACCCGGTAAGTGACGCTACAAACGGGTTCTAGGGTTTTTAAGATTTTTCGCGTTTGGAAATAAAATTGGAACCGGTATTAACCGATTTGGCGCAGATGAAGTTGCGCGGGTCAGCTAGTAAAATATAAAAGCCACTACATAACACACTAAGATCCCGCCAAAAACTCCATAATAGAGAGTTGACAATCAATTTTATTTGGATACACTACCTAGGATCAATATAGATTAAATAAACATAAGATATAACATTGTTAAGCGGGCCGAATAGCCGCCGTGTCAAGGCCACTGACCGGACAACGGCGTGTGACCGCTTATTGACATCAGCCATATTGTTTACACAACACACCATTTTAAACAATAGTTACGATGAATGGTTACGTAATTCCATTACGCGTGTATCTCCTACTGATTTTAGAACAATAGATATATCAAAATAGGGGCCTGAAGTGGAAAAAGTTTGGGCTCTGAAATTCGCATACATTGTTCCTAATTGGACTTCTAGTAAGTATTGCAAACACACAATTTCTTTTCTCTATTATGGTCATTTGTCAAGTTATGGACTTCCAAAGAACATTCATATTTGAAATTTGGATTTTTTGGAAGTAGTTTTTCGAATTCAACAAATTTACATTAAAATATTAAACGCAGTGACTTATATAAAATTTTAATTGATCTTTTTGAAAATAAATTGAAACCTGAAAAAAACACTTTTTTAATGTACAAAGCCGGAATTAATAAACAAGAATTTTTTATCAACAAAAGACGACTAGTAGCACCATTATATAGTCGGGTGAAGATTTACTAGTATGTGGTAGAACTACGCTGAAGCTATTAATGGTTTCAACATGAATGGGTCGGCTCGTCCGGGGTATTACCATCCTCTCACAAAAAACCGACGTGATGTAACAGTGCTTGCATTGTTGCGTTTCGTTCGGTCAGTGAGAGCGCCGGAGTCCCACTTCCCCTCCCCTTCCCTCTTCCCTTACTCCCCCTCACCCCCAAGACAGGCTTGCAACGCACTTGCAACTCCCCTGATGCTGCAAGTATCTATGGACGGTGGTGATCACTTAACACCAGGTTTATTCCTTTAAGTTAGTGTTCTAACATCTCGGTGATATTGTGAACAGTACAGGACACACAGATATATAGATAGCCGGTTATATATAGATAATAGCCTTTGTTAACACGAGGATAGAGTTTTTTGTTATTCTTAGCTTACTACCATATTCAATTTTTTTTATGTTTTTCAGCAACTGTACTTCAGAGCCAGTCTTCCTCTAGCTTTCAGGTGTAAGCATCTTTGGTTAAACATTAAAACCTTTCTATACTCTATACAAATAAATAAAATTGACGTGTTTCTTTGTAATGTGAAAATAGCAGCTTTTACTAAATGGATATAAAGATAAATACGTTACTTATATAATCTTATATATACTTCTCTCTCTCTCTTTCTCTTGGGATCCTATGTCCCCAAACTGTCAGGCAGAGGGCAGACACAATGCTTCTCCATCTCGATCTGTCGATGGCTTCACGCTTCACCTCACTCCAATCAAGCCCAATTTTCGCGCACTCTGCAAGCACAGATCTTCGCCAGGTTTGTCTAGGTCGACCACGTTTCCGCCTGCCTTGGGGATTCCAATTCAATGCCTGATTAGGGATAACAATTTTTTTTAAATATTAACAATTTAAAAAAAATTATCTTTCGCCTTATTCTACGTTTGTAGAATAAACGACACTAACAAAAGGTATTTAATACATTGAAAGTTTTAATACAAAGAAACAAAATGTTGACTATAGCTAACTTCAGGGTGTCGATTTTTCGTGACGGTGTGCGCGCGCATCTTAAAAAAATACTGTCATAATTTTTCCTAACGCGGCAAAAGAAGTATAACTTCAAAAAATTGTTTGTCTGGTTGTTCCGGATAATCTCCGAAACGGTTGTATCAATTTTAAGAGAACTTTCACTGGCAGCTAACTTATAAGACTATTTTTATTTTTGAAAACTTATATACTTCATGTATAAAGATATAAATGCAGATAAAGTCTTGGGCAGCTACTAAGCTTGAAAGATCACCAGTTGCGGGGTGATAGGGTGTCTGTATCCGACTGGATCGCGACCACCGTACACCAAGTGGAACACCCGCCATAGTGGCACGTTTGGGCGTGTCGCATTCCGGGATCAGCCGGTGTATATCCAGCAACCATGGGGCTGTCCCTGACTGGGTCGCTTTCAGGCCGGCATGACAGCGGCGACCGGCGATGGATAGTATGTCTTTCGGTGGTCGCCATTGTTTTTGGATTGTACTGTGCTTACCATCAGGCACAGTACAGTCACTTTGCCAAGCTACAATAAAAAAAAAAAAAAGGAACTGGCCCACGTATTTTTTCATGAAAGTTTTATTACGCAATATATTTTACTATAACTTGCCGCTAGCTGGCATTGACCAGATCGAACGTAATCCCGAGCAGTTACTTGTGAAGTACTTACAGTAGATTATATAAGAAAATTTGGACAGAATATATGATCAGTGGAAAGCTTTGTAATGTTACTAGCGGGCTCGGCGGACGATCTCCTGCCCTGATAGTAAAAAAACAAAATCCTCGAATCATATCGCATTGTGAATCTAAACCATTCTCGAATCCACTGGGACACACACAGAACATTTCATCGAAACCGGTCGAGCCGTTTAGGAGGAGTTCAGTCACATACACACGGACAGAAGAATCATATATATAACTAGCTGTGCCCGTGACAGTGTCCACGTGGAACTTCATATAAAAAACAGTGACTAATAAAATAATCTGAATGTATTAGGTCCATTTACTTATCTACTTTTCTCTCGTACTTAAGCCGAGTCATCATTAAAATTACAATAAGTTTTGATACAGTGCAACGATTTTAATGAAAGCAAGACTGAATGTTACTCGAGGATATGCTTTATGATTTTCTTGGTGAGGCTTTATCGTGAGCGTAGTACTTTAGCAGTGATGCGTGTTCAAACAAACAGACAGACATTTCTAAAAATGAGTGAAATGTATTTTATTACTAATTCCAAGACATCTGTAACAACTTTTTTCTCAAAAATCTAAAAAGTAGGGACACGTTACATTCATATCCTTAATACATAATTTCAAAGAGTACTGATCCGATTATAAAAAATATTTCCCTAATAGAAAGGTATTACTAACGTTACAACTAACGACCCGATACTAATGTAGTGTAATGAATGTCTAAATAATTTATACACATGTAATATTTAATCCATTTTTTACAGTTCATCAAAGACAAAGAAGCTGCATAAATTTCGGCACTGCACTTGAGAGCCTCTAAGCGTTTACCTTGAACCATAACGTCACTTAACATCAGATGAGACTTAAAAATCTGTAATAAAAAATGTCTAGAGATTAATGTTTCGAAGCCTTCATTAATAAAAAAAAAAGTGTGTGTGTGTACTTGTCTGAAAAAGTCTTTTCAAAAATTTTATCTATCACCTTATTCTACGTTTGTAGATAAAACCACACTAACAGAAGAAAAAAGGTATTTAATACATTGAAAGTTTTAATACAAAGAAATACAAACAACAAATAGAAAGAAACAAAATGTTGACTATACCTAACTTCAGGGTGTCGATTTTACGTGAAGGTGTGCGCGCGCATCGTAATAACTTCAGGGTGTCGGTTTTTCATGACGGTGTGCGCGCGCATTGTAATAACTTCAGGGTGTCGGTTTTTCATAAAGGTGTGCGCGCGCATCGTAATAACTTCAGGGTGTCGGTTTTTCGTGAACGTGTGCGCGCGCATCGTAATAACTTCAGGGTGTCGGTGTTTCATGACGGTGTGCGCGCGCATCGTAATAACTTCAGGGTGTCGGTTTTTCATGACGGTGTGCGCGCGCGTCGTAATAACTTCAGGGTGTCGGTTTTTCGTGATGGTGTGCACGCGCATCGTAATAACTTCAAGGTGTCAGTTTTTCATGACGGTGTGCGCGCGCATCGTAATAACTTCAGGGTGTCGGTTTTTCATGATGGTGTGCGCGCACATCATAATAACTTCAGGGTGTCGGTTTTTCGTGAAGGTGTGCGCGCGCATCGTAATAACTTCAGGGTGTCGGTTTTTCGTGACGGTGTGCGCGCGCATCACAAAAAATTACTCTCATCATTTTTCCCTAACGCGCCAAAAGAAGTATAGCTTCAAAAAATAATTATATTTAAACGTATAATTAGTAACATACAAATGAGCCAACAATATTCGAATGAGTGACGTAAACTGGGCTATTATAGGACTGCGGGGGTCAACGGTACCGTGACCCGATGCCAAAATGACCTGTGGCGAAACGACGGACACAGCCAACCCTTACTATATGTTTACTTCTCGATCGATTGCAAATTGTTTGGGAAAAAACGTAAACGAGCCTTACGGCGGGGCTGTAGCTAGAGTCGAATTTGAGGTAGGGCGCAATGGTTACAGGTAGGGCGGAAGTAAAAAAAATATCATAATTGATATGCACTCCAATGTCACAAATGTATGGTTTGTTCGGTGTAATGTATGTTCGGAAAAGTGTAGATAAACCGACGTGAAGTAACATTGCTTGCATTGTTGCGTTTCGTTCGATCAGTGAGAGAGCCGGAGGACCACCTCCCCTCCCCCACTTCCCCCTCCTCCCCACTTTCCCAACCCCTCTCCCCCCAAACATAGACTGACAACGCTCTGGCGACTCCCCGGTATTGCTAGTGTGTATACACGGCGGTTTCACTTACCATCAGGTGACCCGCCTGTTCGTTTGCCGCCTATAAAATAAAAAAAACCTATCGCTACAATTTTTTAAATCTTAATCTATGAATAAAACTATGTAATTATAATAATTTATCTTAGTTTTTGGTATTTTTTTATTGTGATTTCAAGGTAAGGCATTGCCCCACAATGCCCCCCCTAGCTACGTGCCTTACGGTAGTCGCATATGATGTGATATCTGACATGTTATCTTACTATGGAATGGTAGAGCCACGCTGCAGTTATTAATGGTTTCAGCATGAATGGGTCGGCTCGCCCGGGGTATTACCACCCTCTCGCAGAAAACCGACGTGAAGTAACAGTGCTTGCATTGTTGCGTTTCATTCGGTCAGTGAGAGCGACGGAGACCCACCTCCTTTAAAAGGGCGGCAGCGCACTTGCGACTACCCTGGTGTTGCTAGTGTCTATGGACGGCGGTGATCACTTAACATCAAGTGACCCGCTTGTTCGTTTGGCCCCTATAATATAAAAAAAGTCAATTTTTCGTCATATTTATTGGTCGAATATATTCTAAGCATGAAAATATATGTAATTCTATATTAAGGTGCGCGCTTACTCGCGCAAGTTTAACTCTAGTCGTGGTAAATACGCAACAATAACTATCTATATATCTATATTAACTATCTATATTGGCATAGTTTACACATATAAAAATAACCTCAGATTTTATACATAACACTGTATAACTATAGATACGTACACAGCTGATTCTCTCCGGCACAGCGCGCTCATTGGTCAAGTTCGCCATTTCCCGGTTTCCTGTAACACATTTCCGTGTCTTTTCTAAAATCACTTTCACAAAAAATATCCAGCAAGCGAAAGGAAAGATGTTACACATCAATTATTGAATTAAACTTCTTATGGCACGGTAGGGAAAAATGTACGTTACGTGTTAAACGTAAGATAGGTATGAATTTGTGCGTATGTGTAAATATGTATAAGTGGCTGTCTGGATCTAGTAGTATACCAAAATGAGTAAATGTATAGTTAAGTATTTATACTACGAGACGTCTTGTAGTGTATAGTTTATGAGCATTCTCGTATATATAATTTAATACATATAAGGGAAAGAAGTTTCATTTCCTCCGCATGTACACACTGATACAAGCAATGTTTTTTTATACAACTAGCTGATAGCTGAAAGCGTAGCGCGTACGAAAATCATAGTTCCTTCAAACTTCTAATAAATAGAGCTATCGTGATACTTCTTCTTTAGATAAGAACCAAGTGACTAAGAAATAATACAAAATTCGAGACAGTCATGAGGACTGCCGACGGATATGCAAACTGAAAACAATAAAATAACTGTGTTCTCTTTAGAATTTTTAAATTTATTATAGTGTGAATGACAATATTTAAATATAGGGTATGTTTATTGAAATTATTAACATTAGTGTGGTTTTCATATCTGTTGGTTACAGTTATATATATTTTTATAAAGTCTATTAATCAATCTAACGTATGATGAGCTACACAATATTACATATACGCATGTCCCTATGAGCCTGTCCAGATGAGGCGTTTTACGCGCGAGTCGACTCGCGCGTAGACACTCGCGCGTACTCGAGTTACTAGAGCTACATATATTCCGTCCAGATGGTGCGGCGCGTTTCCTAACTCGTGCGTAAAACGCGTGCAATGAGCGAGACTCTCGATTCGCGCGTCGTACGCGCGAGCGTCGCGCGAGCCGAGATACTCCGGCCCCATTGCTGCGTCCAGTACTACGCGCGAGTCAGTGGCGAGTCGACATAGTCGTCAGTCGTCTATCCGTACGACGTATCCCTGCGTATGCGACGTTTCCTAGGGTAGAAACGCGCGTAAAACGCCTCATCTGAACAGGCTCTATATATTACGCGTCGCTAGTCATGCACAAGCCGCGCTAGCACAATACGGCCGGTCACGCTTACTAGCTTGTCATCGTGACACGAAATTATAAATTCATCTCCTGCAAAAATACCGCTAAACGCGCCTTAAGTTTTCACTTAAAATATTGGAAATAGTTATTAAAGTGAAACTTTTATTACATCGTCTCAAACTTTTTCGTCTGTGTGTTGCATGTCGCGTGATGGTCGGCCGCGGAGTAGGGATAAAGTGAAAGGCGCTCGTCAGAGCAGCCAGGGCCAATATGGCGGCGCCTATAGTTCGCAGCAGCTGACCGTGTACTGTATAGACTATTATTAGTTAAATGTCTATAGTGTGAAAAAAAGTTTCACTTTTACCGTGGTTTCATGAAACCACACAATTTTTTTAATTTTTTTGTTTATTTTTGAAAACGAAAGATTAATGAACCATGCTTGAATTCCGAAAACTCCACGATCACGAGTAGAACGAAATGTGTAAATAAATATAATATCGGTGGCTCGTGGTAGTGGTAAGTGTTTACGCACTGTTTGGGGTTGTTGATTGTATTGCCCTGAGATTGGAATGTTCGAGAGATGCCGTGGCCCTGATTCTATGACGCTACGGACAAACACATAAACACGTGCTTCGCAATGAAATTAAACATTGTTTCTCCAATGTAACTTACATTCTTATTTCCTTGCTAACATTATAAATGGAAATGTGTGTTTGTTTGTTACGAAATTCGGCATACGTGTTGTCAGGCATAGGTACAGAGTAGGACATGGGGTAACTTTTATTTAAAAAAAGTACAAAACACTAGGGTTAGGTCAAATCTATAATGACGCGCGCGAAGTTGCGATCTTAAATTAGTGACATCAAATTTATACATATTTTCTTCTATACATATAATAAGAATGTAAATCTAACGTGTCTGTACTTCAAAAATTTTTGTAAAAGGTGTCTACAATAATAGGTGGTAGAGTAACGCTGAAGCTATTATTGAGTTCAGCATGAATGGGTCGGCTCGCCCGGGGTATTACCACCCTCTCATAGAAAACCGACGTGAAGTAACAGTGCTTGCATTGTTACGTTACGTTCGGTCAATGAGAGCGCCGGAGGACCATCTCCCCCCACTCCTCTCCCCCTCCCTCCCTTTCCCCCAAACACAGGCTGGCAACGCACTTTCGACTCCCCTGGTGTTGTTAGTGTCTATGGACGGTGGTGATCACTTAACATCACGTAACCCACCTGTTCATTTGCCTGCTATGACATAAAAAATAAATAATAGAATTAGTAATAAAATGCATTGCAATCATTTTCAGTAATGTCTGTTTGTTTGTTTGAACACGTATGGCTGCTAAAGAGCTGCGTTCACGATAAACTTTAGTACAAAATAATAAAGCATATCCTCCAGTAACATTTAGTCTTTGTTTCATTGCAATCGGTGTGGTCTATCAAGAGTTATTGTAACATTAATGATGACGCAACTTAAGTACGGAGATGAAGAGAAAAGCAGATTAATAAGTTAGTCTTAATACATTCATATGTATTTATTAGTCACTGTTTTGTACAACAGGTTCCACGTGAGCACAGCTAATATAAAAATAAAATTGATATCTTTATTGTTTATTAGAATTTGAAAATACCAGTGACACCAGTGACAGAAAAGTTGAAGAGTAATAGGTTAGCATAGTACGGGCACGTTATGAGGAGAGATGAAAACGATGTAACTTTGAAAAGTTTTAAGTATAATGGTGGACTGATATAGGAGCATAGGATGACCGAAAAGGGTATGGATGGATTGTGGGAAAAATTATGTGTGTAAATGGTGTGAATACTGATATGACATCTGACAGGGGATGTTGAAGAGGAAAACGTGTTGTGCCGACACTACTTAGGTTAGATAAAGGTATGAAGATGACGATGTTGGTTTATCCGAGTTGAACTAAATCAAAATCAAGATATCCTTTATTCAATTTAGGCCCTGAGAAGGCGCTTATGAACGTCAAAGCTACCACCGGTTCGGAAAACAACCCACTCATCGAGAAGAACCGGCAAGAAACTCGATCTGGTTTATATCTTCATGTTATATATTTTTATAAAACATAAATAGTTACATTCGTTATTAGTGGATGCACAGACAGGGGCGTCATTTCCAGACGTCACAATCGTTCACATATTGATCCACCCTATAATAGCCTTTAGATATTAAATCCCGCTTGACATGGTTCTTGAACTCACTATCTGGCAAATCGGTAATGTGTTTTAGGACTTTGTTATAAAACCTAACACTATTACCTAAAAAACTGTTTTTGGACTTAGTGAGCCTGAAGCATGGAATGACCAATTAGTTTCTGTTTCTAGTATTTAAATTATGTTGGTCTCTTACTAGATCCAGCATATCTAAGTTTTTAACTTTAGTTTAACATTAGTTTTTAACTACGAAGTTACATATCTTATAGGGACAGTAGGTACTAATGTTAAATTTTAATAGAGAGAGCATAAACTCGACGAAAAGTTTGTGGACGTAATATTGACATAATTGCAATTAAAAGAGACAAAATAGTTCCAAGAGAAAATGAAAAAAATCAAAAGAATAAAGCTGGCAATACTACAAACTGATAAACTGGTCGTCCTCAGTAAAACTAGTAAGAATTTTTTTAGATTTTATATAAATTAATAGAATTTTAGTTATTAGGTTTTAAGTTCAATGTCAAGCGAGTTTTAGTCTCAAAATGCTATTAGCTTGGATCAATGTGCATCCACTTAAAACTATTCTAATGTGTAATATATTTTAGATATATTTATGTTATAAAGATACACCCGATCGATTTTCTTTGAGGTTCTTCTCGGTGAACACGTTGTTTTTCAAACCAGTGGTAGTTTTAACGTCCTTAAGCACCTTAATGCGCCATGAATAAAGTATTTTTGATTTTTAATTATAGGAATTACATGGAAAGTTCAATTGTTCAGTTGTCATCTCATTTAATTGCACTATCACAGTAAAGGCAAGATTTGGTAATATTTTCGACGTTAGATAACCCGTGAGAAGCCAGGACAGACTGCTAGTATAGTATAAATATTCTCCGTGTCTCAATACACGATGTATATATGTGGCGTCACACATTATAATGAACTAAAACCAATGTTAGCTGTTCCTAATATTTTATGTTATATTTCATGTAGATCATAAAAAAATACTAAAAACCTTATAGACGGAAAGGTTTGAACTTCGTTCACGGCCTATAAAAACTAAGAAATCTTAAAAAAAAAGTGTTGTTGTACTTATTATGTACACGCGTTAGAAGTTATATTTCTTTGGCGTAACAAGATAAAAATCTTTTCAAAAATTTTATCTTTCGCCTTATTCTACGTTTGTAGAAAAAACTACACTAACAATAGGAAAAAAGTATTTAATACATTGAAAGTTTTAATACAAAGAAATACAAACAACAAATACAAAGAAACAAAATTTTGACTGTAGCTAACTTCAGGGTGTCGGTTTTTCGTGACGGTGTGATCGCAAAAATTTACTCTCATCATTTTTCCCCAACACGCCAAAAGAAGTATAACTTCAAAAACATGTTATATGAACAATTAGAATTGCATTTAGTTCATTTTTAAATCGTAACGACACATATTTTTCCCACCTAATACAGCTTTAACGTTCGCGCCTACTTGTCTATTATATACATATATATATACTTTCTTATGTAGTATACACTTATATATACTAAATATAATACCCCTCCCCCTCCCGCACCACGTATACGTGTCTCCCTAAGTCACCTGCGTCATTAATTCATTTTAAGATGCCTAACACCGCATCCCCTTAGACACAACATTTGCATATTACAAAGTATGGTAGTTCGCTAACGAACTACGCGGGGAGGCGGGCTGCTGCGGGGTTGAGGTGCGGGGAGTGCGGTTTGGGAGACGGGGGTGTCTAAGGTTGCTGGTGTAAGACGGGGAATTGGATGCAGGGGCGCACTCAGAAGTATATTTTGTGTCCCCATTTCTATTTTAAAAGTAATTTTAAAATATGAAAAGATTTTCTTATTTATTATTTTTTTAGAGGCAAATATAACACAAAATATACATGAGTGACTGTCTAATAACAGTTACTTCCATTCAAATACATGTTAGAGTTCGAGGTAGTATTTTAGTGCTGATTTTCAATGTAGCAAATTGACGTACAGTCACTTACTGGACGTTCACTGAACACTCCTATAATAAAAAAATCAATTAATAGTGTAGTGTTATTGTGTTTACCGGGTTGTTGCTTTGCTAATAGAAATAGCTTACAACATTACATAAAAATAAACCTTTTTTTTATATCATAGGAGGCAAACGATCAGGGCCATCTGATGTTAAGTGCTCACCACCGTCCATAGACACTTGCAACATCAGGAGTGTCGTAAGTGCGTTGCCAGCCTGTGTTTGGTAGAGGAGGGAGTGGGAAGATGGGAGGGGAGGGCAGGTAGGTATCCGGCGCTCTCACTGACCGTACGAAACGCAACAATGCAAGCACTGTTACTTCACGTCGGTTTTCAAGAGGGTAGTACTACCCCGGGCGAGCCGACCCATTCACACTGAAACCAGTAATAGCTTTATATAGCACCTACAAAAGCCTGGTATCTCGGTCAGAAACAGTTTGGCGAATCGAGCATTTTAAAGCGCTGGCGATATTGTCCGAGTGCGCTAAAGCAAACTGCCCTAATATGGACACCGTATTTTCATGCAGTCGCTACATATAGAGTTCCCTCTAGGCAACTTACTAAAGTGGTATAAATTTATATAATTTTAATAAACTGACATGAATAATACTAGAATAATAATAACATTAACTATCACTATAGCCATTATTATTACTAATTAATGGTAATTTTATAGACTAAGAAAGTATGATACATTTATAATTCATGTGTAAGTGTATATGCCACGGCTCAGACCAAAATAACGTAAAATATATTGTTTCTTAATATTTTTTATTACACACCTAATAAAGTTATCCGAATCTGAAGGCATAGGGTCTGTAGGTGGTAGAGCCAAGCTGAAGCTATTACTGGTTTCAGCATGAATGGGTCAGCTTGCCCGGGGTAGTACCACCCTCTCACAGAAACACCGACGTGAAGTAACAGTGCTTGCATTGTTGCGTTTCGTTCAGTCAGTGAGAGCGCCGGAAGCCCACCTTCTCTCCCTTTCCCCTTCCCCTTCCCTCTCCCCTCTTCCCCCAAACAAAGGCTGGCAACACACTTGTGACTTCTTTGGTGTTGCTAGTGTCTATAGACGGTGGTGATCACTTAACATCAGGTGACCCATCTGTTCGTTTGCCTCCTACGATATAAAAGAAACAAAAAAGAATAACGTTTCAGAGTAAACTATGAATTTTATCATTCAAAAAACAAAAACGTAATAAGGTTGTATAACCAAAGTACAGGCACAGAAAAAGTTACCGACCGCTGCAATATTATGTATATTATAAATAATAAGTGACCTAAATGAATTCCCTCGAGTCCCACTCTGCAAACACGAAACCGGCGAAAGATGAAGGAAATGAAAATGTACGTCGCAAAAAGGGGGGAACCCACCGCCTCCCCGCACAAGTGGAAAGCCCGAAAATTCTATAAAGAGGGGAGAACGCGCTCGATACCTTTTGTACGATAAGCCCTTTTACACCGTACCCCCCAAGGAAAAGGGGGAGGGAAACGGAAACATTAGTCTTGCAGACGTCTCTAAACGAGTTCTTATCAACGTCGGATAATTTCCTACGTTCGATGCGGGCCTGTTTTGTTAGGACGGTCCCGGTAAGATTCTCTAAAGGTATATTACTTTTTGTATCTATTTTTGGTTATATATTTGTGTCATAGTTATTTGAGTTAATATGGGGCCTGGCGAATTAAAGACTAAATTTCAGGAATTCGGTATCTTAACTTTGCCCTCCCAATATATTCTTTTATGTATGTCCGCAGAAACTTAGATAAGCTGGATTTAGGATAAGTGAGTGTGAGATTGGCAGGACTAGTGTACGTGACAGATTGTTTAAGGACCTATACGTAATGTCTCCTAATAAAGATATTAAATAATAAACACAGACTCATTTATAACAACAAAATGGTTATTCTATGTTTCAGGTTCTCTAAGCCTACTAATGTAATGTGTAATTAACGAAAATACCTCTCCTCGATTAAACAGCAATAGCGGTTTCCCGAGGAGAGTCCTACTGTAAATAAATGTAACTTTTTTTTGCTATAAATAAAAAAAAGAAGTAACAATTCAGGAAACTGCGATTTTATAAGCACTATGCAATTAGCAATGTATTTTCTTGCAGTGGAGAAATGGGGCAAACGGTTGTGATCCTTATGTTTCTTTCTTATGTACATAAAATATATTGTTAAAATAATAAATAGACAAAGCCGAGGGCATCAGCTATCTGATTATAAACAAAGAATTCAGTTAAAAGATTACAATAAGAAGTTTAAATACATTTTTCTACTCCGAATTTAGTATGTAAAACGTTGATTTACAAAAGAATAAGGATTCCAGCTTTTGTTACAGTGGATCAAAAATGTATAAACCAACAAAACGATTTATCATTTAAGTATTAAAGAGAACTATCGGGCAGTCGTAACGGTAATTAATGGTGGCGGGGGTATGCAGGGAGATTCAAGATGAAAAGGGTTGAATCTGCTTGTCGGAGACTGGAAATATTGCCGCGACAACTTGTGTACTATACTATTTTACACACAAAGAATTTATTTTTACAAATAGCTGGCAACTCTGTATCAAACATTGACTATTTCTATGATATAATCCTATTATTATTGTGAAGAAAGTCTGTGATGACGGATAGTTATTTGTTATCATATCACGCAAAAACTACTGAACGACTGAACTAAACAAATAAATTCAAATATATTGTTTAAACTAGCTGTGCCCGCGACTTCGTACACGTGGACTTTTTTTTTCGTACTGACTACGCTATTGACCTATCAAGGTCTGAACAGCTTCACCGGAGTACTCTACACGTGGATCTTTTTTTTTTCGAACTGACTACGCTATTGACCTTGCAGGGTCTTAACAGCTTCACCGGACTACTAAGACGAGCGCTTAAGGCACTCAGCCGATTTTATTTGACAACTAGCTCAAGGGTGCACGGCACACCTCGGCTTGGGCTGTTGCCTGATACATGCAATTCGCGACCTATCTGTGGTAACCTAATCTAAGCTAACTATTCATACATATATGAGTTGTTGAAACATATATGTGTACCAGGCATACATACCTCAACAACTCTTATATATATTTCGTATCGGACAATTTTCTAAACTATATCAGTTTGATAAGGGAAAAAATAAAACCCTTCCACTTGCATGTGTAAGCGTGTATGCGTGCACGTGTGTGGAGGTGATATGTGTAATGTTGTCGCAGTGATGTAAGATTTTGTGTCACTGTTTCGCGCGAGCAGCGCACACAAGGGCTCCACGCCGAGGGAACGGACCTAGGCTTGAGCCGCTGCCGAGGGGGGCCTAATCTGGTGTACACGTGGAACCTGATGTACAAAACAGTGACTAATAAAGTCATCTGAATGTATTAAGTCTAATTAATATCTAATTTTCTCTCGTAGTTAAGTCGCATCGTTATTATAATTACAATAAATAACTTTTGATGGACAGAACTTATTTTAATTTTAAATTAAATGTTACTCGAAGGTATGGTTTATGGTTTTCTTGAGAAAATTTATCATGAACGCACTACTTTAGTAGTGATGCGTGTCCAAATAAACAGACATATAGACAAACAGACAGATATTTCTACAAATGATTGAAATGTATTTTATTACTTATCCATAGACAGCTGCTACATTTTTTTTTACAAATATCTAAAAAGTACAGACATGTTAGATTTACATACTTATGATATGTATAGATTACTTCGGTATTTATCGTTATTAATATATCCTCAGCTGTGCTGTATCACAAAAAAGCCGGGAGATCTTCTTGATTTTGTTCCGGCACACTAACCTTAACTGTCACCTGTAGTATAGAAGGTAGTAAGTATAAGAAGTTACGAGCATCGAATCCAAATCTTTCTACAGAAACGCCCAGCCTCTAACAATTTTATGCGCGATACATCCAAAATTGAATTATTAATTAACCACGTAAAGTCTTCAAGGAAACCCTGCCAGGGTGTGTTCGCGAAACATTAAAGGAAACCGCATAGAGCGAAGAGAAATGAACCTTATTTGAAGGTGTCGTTGTTCAATTCCTAACACCATAGTATAAACCGCGTCTTATCATCTATGTATCTGAGATACTCAAACTTTAATTTAATACCAAATCGAAAAGTGATTTTACAGCCGGCACGAAATTTCGTCTCCACAATTAAATTTTCGTCAAACATATCTATTACAAATATACCTATAGGTATACCAGTTGACCCGGCTACGCGTCGTTATGGTTCAGTTAATACACTTTAATAAAGTTATATGTTATATATGTAAATAGAACACGTTTACCATAAAACAAATCGGAGTTGAAAAAGAAATTCAAATGTGACGCAATTTATAAGATATCCATAACATTCTGTGCTACAGTTTTCTGTCAATAAACTAATTTAAAGCGCCATCTGTTCGATGCTGATGGCACTTACAATTAATAACAATAATCAACATTGACAATCATTTAATTTTTAATGAAAAAATATTGAGGCCATTAATCGAAACATAAATTAACCTATCTCACAATTTTCACCAAATTATACATAAATGCCAACTTTCATGAAGACAGGTTGAGTAATTTCAGAGTTCATCGTGAACAAACATCATGACACTGGATTTTTATATATTTTTTTTTTTTTTTTTTTTTTTTTTTTTTTTTTTTTTTTTTTTTTAGTTTTTTTTTTTTTTTTTTTTTTTTTTTTTTTTTTTTTTTTTTTTTTTTTTTATTTTTTTTTTTTTTTTCTTTTTTTTCCCCCCCTTTTCCCCTATTTCCCTTATTTTTTTATTTTTTTTTTTTTTTTATTTTCTTTTTTTTTTTCTTTATTTTTTATTTTTTATTTCCCTTTTCCCCTCTTCTCCCCTCCTTTTTTTTTTTTTTTTTTTTTTTTTTTTTTTCCCCCCCTTTTTTTTTTCTTTTTTCCCCCCCCCCCCCCCCCCCCTTTTTTTTTTTTTATGAAGATTGAATAAAGTTATATGTTTTTTAATATCATGCTAATGTCCTAGTGATCAAGCGGTTTGACCGTTGAAATATCAATCTAGTGCCCGTAGGTTCGAACCCCGGCATGTACCGACGAATTTTTCGGAATTCGCGTAAATTTACTAATTTAAATTGGTGACACTATCGGCTGCCGGTGGAGGAGACATCGTGAGGAAACCTGAACCCGAGAAATTTTCTTCTATTACCACCATTTATTTATTTACACATTATGCATTAAATACGCAATGGCGGACTTAATGCCGAAGGCATTCTCTGCCAGTCAACGGTGATGCAGAGATAAATGTTGGTAGGTGTGGGCAAAATATAGAACTGGCTTTCTTGGAGTATGAAATTATCAATAAATCGAGGGCTGGTATGATAATTATATACTAGTGGTCGTCTGGTGGTCGAAATTCGACCATAATTCATTTTGACATTAAATAAGAACAAAGAAAATAATTATTATTTCAGTGGTTTCATAAATTCACTAAAGATGAATTAATTATTAATGTTTATTACGAATTTACATATTATATTATTAAAAAAGGTAATTTGAACGTAAAAGTAAATGTGATGGAGGCGAAACGTCATTTTCATTTACATGTGTGGTTTGAGTAATGTATATTTAAGTTAATTTAATGGGTTTAATTCATTTTATATAGCTTTGTGCACTTTTCCTCCATATAAATTTCAACTATGCCACATGTCACGTTCATCCGTTCACGCAATTCGCTCAAAATGGGGTACAAAGTTTTAATTTTTGGGGAAGGTTTATATGTATAATACATATATATTCCTCCTTCCTTATATATAAATTTCTTCTGTACGTGTGTATGTAACTGATCTCCTCCTAAACGGCTGGGCCGATTTTGATGAAATTTTGTGTGGATCCTGTGGATCCAAGAATGGCTTCGATTCACAATTGAACCCGGATTTTAGATTTTTTTTTTATTGTCAAGGCAGGCCATAATCCGCCCGGCCCGCTAGTATTTATATAATTTAAAAAAATCCACGTATACTAACAAAGTCGTAAGAAGGTAATTTCAGACGCTTTGGTAACATTACCTAAACCTCCCCCCCCCCCCCCCCCCCCCCCCCCCCCCCCCCCCCCCCCCCCCCCCCCCCCCCCCCCCCCCCCCCCCCCCCTCCCCCCCCTCTCTCTCCCCCCCCCCCCCCTCCCCCCCCCCCCCCCCCCCCCCCCCCCCCCCCCCCCCCCCCCCCCCCCCCCCCCCCCCCCCCCCCCCCCCCCCCCCCCCCCCCCCCTCCCCCCCCCCCCCCCCCCCCCCCCCCCCCCCCCCCCCCCCCCCCCCCCCCCCCCCCCCCCCCCCCCCCCGCCCCATTTTTCCCCCCCCCTCCCCCCCCCCCCCCTCCCCTCCCCCCCCCCCCCCACCTCTTCTCCCCTCCCCCCCCCCCTCCCCCCCCCTTCCTCCCCCCCCCCCCCCCCCCCCCCCCCCCCCCCCCTCCTCCCCCCCCTCCTTCTTTTTTTTTTCCCCCTTTTTTTTTTTTTTTTTTTTTTAAAAACCCCTTCCTTTTTTTTTTTCTCCTGTTTGTTGTTTTTTTTTTTTTTTTTTTCTTTTCCCCCCCCTCCCCCCCCCTTTCCCCCTCCTCTTTGTTTCCCTCCCCCTTTCTTTTTCTTGCCCCTTTTTCTCTTTTTTTTCCTTTTTTTCCCCTTTTTTTTTTTTCCTTTCCCCTTTTTTTTTTTTTTTTTTTTCCCCTTCCCCTCCCCTTTCCTCCCTTCCTCTCCTCCTCCCTTTTTTTTTTTTTTTTTTTTTTTTTTTTTTTTTTTCTTTTTTTTTTTTTTCTCCTTCTGCCCCCCCCTTTTTCCCCTCTTCTTTTTTTTTTTTTTTCCTCTTCCTCTTCTCTTTCTTTTTCCCTCCTTTTTTTTCTTTTTTTTTCCCCCCTTCCTTCCCTCCCCCCACCCCCCTTTTTTTCTCTTTTCCCCCCCCTTTTTCCCTCTTCTCTTTCCCTTTTTTTTTTTTCTTTCCCCCTCCCCCCCCCCCCCCTTCTTTTTTTTTTTTCCCCCCCCCCCCCCCCCCCCCCCCCCCCCCCCCCCCCCCCCTTCCCCCCCCTCCCCCCCTTTTTTTTTTCCTCCCTCCCCCCCTCCCCCCCAAAAAAAAAAAAAAAAAAAAAAATAAAACCTCCCCTCCCCCCATAGTCCTATACAATTAAGGAGGCCATATGACCTTTGCCCCTGCTCGATTATCACAGCCCTCCTATCGAAAGCCTATCAGAGAAAATCAATTCGTTACGGTCATATCACAAAAACAAAAATAAACACGTGTTTAACACGAGTTTTACTAAACAGTGTCTAAAATTGTAAACTTTATTGAACATATGTTTATATTACTTTATCACAAAAGCGTGTCCAAGCGGTCTCTAGCTAGACATTTGGTTTAAGTTTTTTATGCGACCAACTATGAAGAACATTCGTTCAATTCAATTTTATTGAATAGAAAAGTAATTAGAATTTTAAGAAACTGCCATTGTTATAAGCATTCGCTAGAGAGGATAAGTTAATGGATAACATTATCTATAGTAAAGTATATTTGTAGCCTCTCTATTGATTCTTTATTCTTTTCGTACCCATTATTGAGATAATAAAAAACGCAGTCAAAGCCGCGAGCTACAACCACTATATAAATAATATATAATAATGAATATTCTAGTAGTCTGTTATGATAAATTACTATAAACTTAATTCGTAGCTTGTCATAACAAGATCCTACTATGCATTGTGAGGCGGCGCCCAAAACTGAGCCAGATTAATTTAATTTTAATTAAATTGAAACGTCTTGAGCACAATAATGTAATAGTTTGCGTAATTTTATACGCACGCTCCCCCCATTCACCCTTCCCCCGCTTGTTAAAAGCCCCCCCCTGGTAGGATTAACAGGATTCCATTAAAATTATTATGATGCTGCGTTGTTAAGGTTACTTCGGCGTGTCTGTGTGACGAAGTTTTTCGAAGCATTATCTATTTAAATTTAACGGAATGACGTCATCAAATGCCAGGTGATGACGACATACCTTCGGAGAATTGACAATCCATCTATTCCTACCAAAATGCAGAAATGCTCGTACTGTAATGTAGAAGTACATTTGTTTTCAAATATCGCTCTATGTAAATTTTCAGAAAAAGTAAGCTATAACGAATAACCTCAAAATTGCCGCCATTTTGAGGTCAATTATGGATAGCTATAGGTTGTCTATAAATTACACGTAGAGTTGAAAGAGATCATTTTTGTCTTAGGAATTTTTTTTTTTTTTTTTTTTTTTTTTTATTTCTTTTATTGGTTATTTTCGTATATATTTATTTATTTGGATAAGTGAGTGGAAAATAATACCCGAGCAAGAATTCTGACTTTCCAAACTCATGGAAATTTTTAGAGGCCCCCCTTTTTTTTCCCTATATTTCCCCCACCCTTATTTTACCCCCCCCCCCAATAAATTATTTTTTATAGTTGCGATGAAAAAAATTATGGCAGTCCCTTTTTTCCCCTCCCCCCCCCCCCTTCTATCCTCCCCATTTTTTCTTTTTTCTAATTTTCTTTTTTTTTCCATTCATCCCTTTCTTTTTCTTCTTCCCCCCCTCCTCTCTCCTTCCCCCCTCCTTCTTTCCTCTTTCTTTTTTCCTTACTTTCCTCCCTTCTCTTCTACCCCGCCCATCTAAGCTATTACTCCTTATCTTCTCTTCCTGATCTATTTTAAACTTCTTTACATAATCATTCTTATCTTTTTCTATTCCTTACCCACACATCCTTCTTACATTCTTACCTTTATATTGTTTACTATTAAATTTGTATAAAATTATCAGTTTGATATACATGTGTATTTGAGATTTTATTATTCTTATTTTTGTAATAAGTAAGACTCTTACGGCAGTAAGAAGAAATAAATTTTCGGTCGATTATCCCGACACACGATTCAGTCCCTAGTCTATTGATTTTTATACAGTTGATTTTTATACCGTGTATAATAATTTTTTTTTAATAAAGACTTTATTTACTTTTTTTATATATATCTCCGGTATATGTATCTCGTATAGGTAGAGAAAACTACCAATAGTATACTAAGATATCATAAAATAAAAAATAGTGCGTGGAGTCCCCTCCGCGCGGAAGAAGAGAAATTTCGTAATGTGGAAATGAAAATAGGAAGAGGGTAGAAATTGATTTTTAGTCAAATCATATTGTTTCTTTAAGACAAACTTTATTAACATCGCTTACAATTCACAATTGATCGCATCTTTTAATTATCATTTTCGAGTGGAGAAATATCCAAATCTATAACATTTACAATGGGATTATGATAAATAAAGTAAGATACAGAATGTTTGATTATTTTTCTCGCTCCGTCTCTTACTATTCCCCCTCCCCAGGAGCGTTGAACGTTTAACGCAACATTGCCTTCATACCCCCTCTATGGTAGCGTTAAACGTTTAACGCAACCTTGTAGGAAGTCGCATTAAAAGTTTCACTTCAAAAATACATCTCAAATTATCATACATTATCTTAGTAATTCTAAATACTTCAAAGATTACACATATCTTAATAAACACATATCGTTTTAAAACTAGTCAAGTATTATTACATTTTAGTAGAGTAAGGAGTCAAAACACATAGAGATACAAAACACATAGGCTATAAAAATGATTAATATGTTTTTCGAAATCATAACAACGGTGTTAAAGAAATCTTCTATCTTCTTCTTCTATATATATAATAAGAATGTAAATCTAACGTCTTACACTTTCGATTTTCGTGAAAAAAATTGTTGCAGGTGTCTAAGAAGAACTAAAAAAATACATTTCAATCATTTCTAGAAATGTCTGTCTGTTTTTTATGAATACGCATCACTGCTAAAGTACTGGGTTCATAATAATACCTCACATCATAATGCATATCTTCGAGAATAACTTAGTCTTTGTTTCAATAAAAATCGGTCCACTCTATCAAAAGTTATTGTAATTTTAATGACGACGCGGCGTGAGTACGAGAGGAAGTAGATACACTTAATACATTCTTCTGATTTTATTAATCACTGTTTTCACGTAATGTTCCACGCGGACGAAGTCGCGGGCTCAGCTAGTAAGAAGTAATTTCATTTAAGCACAATATACTCGAACTATTTTAATAAAATGTTGAATGCAAGAAGTATACATTATTACCAACAAATTATAGACATAAGCAATAATGTTTTTACAAATAATAAAAAGTCATTTGTAATCTCATGTACGCGATAACTATCATTCTAGAACTGACGGTCTAATAACATTATAAGTAAAGCCGTAAAATAAAATAATGAGCTGAAAACAATTATTGCCTGCAATGTGTAAGGAATGACGAGTTAAAGAAAAAAAAACTGAAATAACAAAATTACTAAAAATATAATATAATATTAATTCAAACATTTAGCAATTTTTCCAACACCATATTTTTAAATAAGTGACCGTTATCGATCATATGTATGGCAGTCCCATTAAAATAACTCAATACCTCCTTTAACTCCCATACATATATGCACGATCAAGCATACCTACTGGTAATATTAAACGCAGAAACTCTTAACTGTAACTGTAAAACTTTCCTTCGTTAAACTAATTAATTCCGCGCTATATCCATGTTGGTTTCGGCTGGCGTTCCACTTAAAGCTGGCGATATTTAAAGCGATAATAATAAAAAAAATTCAGCTGTCACGGGACGCCTGGCACATGTGACACATCGAAATTGTTTTGTATAAGTTATATGCATAAAAGAACAAATTATGACAGGAATCAGTTATGGCATAATGAAAAGATAAAGCATCACAAATTAGTTCCATAAAATAATTACTGTTTATTTATTTTATTACATAAATATTCGTTTTTATTAAATACAAAAATTCTAAGAAATTACCGCTAGGCGCAGTGTTTTTGGCGGAATTTATCAAAGGGCGCTAGGTCGTTGGTGCGTGCCGCGTAACACTAGTAGAACGAGTGGCCGACAAAACAATTTGAATATTATGTTTATACAGATAAGGTTGCAAATGTTATTTAGTATTTCGTTAATAGTGCAAAGTTCGTGTTTTGCGACGCCACGTCTCTCCACGCCAATAATCAGGTTTACCCTCGCCTATAGATGTTTCACATCAAAAAGTGGATCTGTAACTATGACCACACGATAAAAATAAAAATTATAGACAAAATGTATGCATATTAAAGTTCTTAAAATGTATTAATAGGGACACAATATTAATATTTAAACACACACAGAGCGCGAAATGATACGCAGGTAAGTTGTTCCGACAGCAATAGTAAGAAAGAAAATTGATAGCAATCCACTGAGGGCTGTTGTGAAAAAGTCATATGAGGCACCACTACGGCAGCCATTTCAGACACTTCCGTAATGATTGATAGGTTACTCTGTGCACTGGGTGTCAAAACATCATGTTAGTAAATTGTTACATTCTTAAACTTTTGGTCTATCTCTATAAATTATGGGCCAAGTAACTTTCCTAAATTATAGGGGCATTAGTAAGGTATCTTAACGTATTAGTATTTTTTAAATCGATCTTATTACTTCACCAGGATATTAAATGCAAGACGTGTTCAATATTTTCAAATGTTGAACATCAATCACTTCATTTTCTTAGTGAAACTGCATGTTATTTGAAAATCGGAACTTGTGGCCGCGCTCTCCCCTACATTTGAAATACTACCCTGGTTATATACAAAATATAAACAACATTAAAATACCACTAGCTTATGTTCACTTAAACTTAAATAAGTGAACAATAAGATTAGATTAGATAGGTGGTAGAGCTACGCTGAAGCTATTACTGGTTTCAGCATGAACGGGTCGGTTCTTCCGGGGTAGGACTACCCTCTCATAGAAAACCGACGTGAAGTAACAGTGCTTACATTGTTGCATCGCTCGCTCCCCTTCCCTCCAAAGGCTGGCAACGCACTTGTGACTCCTCTGATGTTGTTAGTGTCTATGGACGGTGGTGATCACTTAACATCAGGTGACCCACCTGTTGGTTTGCCTCCTATAAAAAAAAGGATTTGAATAACATTTTATGTTTGGATAAAATTTCACTTACTAAGTTTACTTAGATTTTTTTTTCCACCGAGCGAATATCGGTCATCCTAGTATTCATTACTTAAGCCCTTGCGTATGGGAAAGAAAGCTTAGTCTTTTATTAAGTGTTTTGTAAAATGAAAATAATATCAGCAAGGGCTCTGTATTGATTAGACTAAAATCTTATTAAAAATACTAGCTGACTCGCGCAACTTCGTCTGTCTTCGTTATTAACAGTTGTATTTCAAAACGCGATCTTATATAATTTTTTGACATATTTTTTTTTATTTTTAGCTGAGATATAAAACTTACATATATAGTGTTGAGTACTCTTTTATAAACCTAAAAGTAAAAAATATTTTTGCTCTACATTTTATTCCTTTATTTCGAACTGTTCAAGCAACGCACGCCATTTTTATAAAGTTTTTACTGATTTTAATTAAATATATTGTGATTAATTATTGAAAAAAAATATATTTATGAAAATAAAAAGTAATCTATATCACTCAGGGATAATATACCTTTCTAACAGTGAAAGGATTTTCAAAATCACATCAGTAGTACCGGAGATTATCCCGAACATCCAAACTCACAAACTTTACCTGTTTATAATCTTAATATATATATTTCTTGTGTGCGTGTGTATGTGACTGAACTCCTCCTAAACGACTGGACCGATTTTGATGAAATTTTGTGTGCGTGTTCCAGTGGATCCGAGAATGGTTTAGATTCACAATTGGCCCGGAGGGGCGCGCGGTGACTTAAACAGGACAACTCCCCCGCCCCGTATTAGTATAGAATCTATACTAATCTATACTATAGATTATTTCCTAAAGAGTTATAAAAAATATTTATTTCTTAGCGATGTAATGTAAGTGTGCAACAAACCTAAATGAAATTTTGAGTGCCTTCGTCTTGACACCGTCTCAGGTGGCGCCACCTACGCCACCCTGCGGTCGGGGGAGGGAACGCGCCGCCGCGAACCGTCTCTCTATTTTCGCGGCTGCGAATAAGTAACGTTCTACTATGTAATATTCATACTATCATTTATATATGTGTATGTGTAGGCAGGCTCTATCGATTTTTGAGGGAATTTCTAGTGTTACTAGCTTCTGCCTGCGTTTTCGTCCGTGTGGAATAGTTACTGTCGGCTACCGCTAACTTTAACTCGCGACTTCGTTTACGTAGAAGGTGAAAATATTTTTTTTATAATACGTACGTTAACCCCTATTTTGAAACATTCTTCACTAGTGCTCGTAATGATATATAGTCTATTGGCTGCTTCGATAAATGAGCTATCTAACACTGAAAGCATTTGTTTAATAGGATTAGTAGTTCCTGAGATTAGATCGTTCAAGCAAACAATCTCTTCAGTTTTATAATATTAGTATAGATTTTTTTTCTCTTTATTTTTATCGAGGGTTTGTTTAAAGAGAATATGCCACCCTCGTCCTTACTACATGCAATAATCGCTTACGAAAGAACTTATAAATATAATAACCTCTTACTTAATACTATCATAGAACTAAATTAAAGAACAATATTACAATCACTTTCTTGCCCTTATACCGACGTCCACCATATTATAGACTAGCTGTACCCGCAGCTCCGCACGCGTTTTTTTAAATCGTATTAAAGAATTATAGAATTGTGAGACTATGTACAATTACAGAAACGCTCTTTAAAGACAATTGTAAGTATGACGCGCACGCCAATAAAAGTAACATGTAATGTGTACATTAGATATATAAATACAAAGAGCGTGCCAAATGAGGTTTGTCATCAGCAACACATTTGGAACCTTAACCAACCATATAACTACCTCAGTGCTCGCTTACACTGTATAAGGAAGTATTGAAACTAATTTAGCTTCTTCCGATGCTGGGCGTGACAATATTTGATTACAAACGGTTTAATTTTTTAATTATTTTAATTTGTAAGTTCGAATTATTCGCACACCCCTATTACAAACGTCTATATTATAAGTATACTTAAATATTTGTCTTCTTTGAGAATCCTTACGGACACTTTCCATTATAATATGATACACATCTTCTTCTTGATAGCAAACTTCGCAGTCACTGTTACTATCTTGATGATTTTAAATTAAAATTTATCCGAAGGGAAAGTTATATCACAAATCAATTCTTTTTGCTACGTTTTTATTAGCTCACCATTTTGTTTGTTCGGGTGGATTTGTTAAATGGATTTTTGACTAACTATTAGATTTGAGAGAGACTTGAAATTTACAATATAGTACAGGAAGGAATAATAGTGCAAGAAGTTCAGATAGGTCGCGAATTGCATAAGTCAGGCAACAGCCCAAGCCGAGGTGTGACGTGCACCCTTGAGCTGGTTGTCAAATAAAATCGGTTGAGTGCCTTAAGCGCTCGCCTTAGTAGTCCGGTGAAGCTGTTAAGACCTTACTAGGGCAAAAGCGTAATCAGTTCGTGAAAAAAAGTGCAAGAAGTAAAAAATAATTATATAATTACTATTTTACATACGAGTGGTTGAAAAAAGTCAAAATAACACGAAAAACAGAAGGTTACACTTTTGAGGTGGTGTTAAAACGTCGTACCTCAGTTTATTTTATTAACATTTATTATTACTAACGGTCCTACAGTGGTAGAAATTCGTACATCATTCACATTTATTTAAGTTTCATATTATTGAGTTTCTTTTTAAGAAAAACTGCATGAGTATTACAGACTAGCTGTGCCCGCGACTCCGTCCGCGTGAAACCTAATTTTAACAAACATTGACTAATAAAATCTTCTGAATGTATTCAGTCCCTTTAATTATCTTACCTTTCTCTCGTACTTAAGTCGCGTCGTCAATAAAATTACAATAACTTTTGATAGAGTAAACCGATTTTAATGAAACAAAGACTAAGTTACTCTCGAGGATATGCTTTATGATTATGTTGTATAAGGTTTTATCGTGAACCCAGTACTTTAGTAATAATCTGTGTTCATACAAACAAACAGACAGATAGACAGACAGACATTTCTAGAAATGATTGACATGTATTCTATTACTTATTCCTAGACACCTACAACATTTTTTTTTACGAATATCGAAAAAGTACAGACACGTTAGATTTACATTCTTATTATATATATGTATAGAAGAATAGTGGATGTAAAAGTATCGACGCGTCGATGGTATGAAAACAGAAACCAACTACATCATTTTTTTTTTTTGTTGATCACACGAATGCTTGTTATTAACAAGAAAATAACATTGGTCAACAAACAGAACAAAAACTACTAACCCGTGTTATTTTCTCCTATTTATATATAGAAACTGATATCTGTTACCCGCGACTTCCATTGGGTAGAATTTAGCAAAAAAGTTTACTCGATATAGTCATGGAACGAGTGTTGTACTGAATACCGCTTTTATAAAATTGTTTATTGCATTTGCGCGAAACCGTAATATTTTTTTAAATATTATATTTTTAACTAGCGGGCCCGGCGACCGTTGTCCTGCCTTGATAATAAAAAAAAGTCCTAAAAGTCAATCGCAGCGCCATCCACCGGGTCCAATTGTGAATCTAAACCATTCTCGGATCCACTGGAACACGCACACAAAATTTCATCAAAATCGGTCCAGCCGTTTAGGAGGAGTTCAGTGACATACACATGTACAGAAGAAATTTATATATAAAGATATTTTTTTTTTTTTTCTTTTTTTTTTTTTTTTTTTCCTCTTTTTTATTTTTTTTTTTTTTTTTTTTTTTTTTTTTTTTTTTTTTTTTTTTTTTTTTTTTTTTTTTTTTTTTTTTTTCTTTTTTTTTTTTTTTTTTTTTTTTTTTTTTTTTTTTTCTTTGGTTTTTATATTCCTTAATTATTTTTTCTTTATTTTAATAATTTGTATTTTTTTTTTTTTTTTGGGGTTTATTATTTTTTTTTTTTTTTTTTTTTGTTTTTTAAATTTTTCCTGTTTTTTGTGCCCTTTTTGTTTTATTGTTTTTTTGGTTTTTTTTTTTTTTAAAATATTAAACCGTAATAACATTTTTTCTATTAAATATAGTTTTTGTTTTTATAAGTACCGTATATACTTTCACGCCCGCGACTTCGTTCGCGTGGAATAGTTACTTTGAGCTAACACTAACACGGAGCGGAATCTCTCAAAAGGAAAATAAAACGATTTTGAAACATTCTTCATTGGTGCTCGGCTCCTATTTGTCTTAGCGCGATATATAGCCTATAGTCTCCCTCAATAATCATTACATAGTATAAAACAAAGTCCCCTACTGCGTCTGTCTGTCTGTCTGTTCGCGATAAACTCAAAAACTACCGAACGGATTTTCATGCGGTTTTCTCCGGTGGATAGAGGGATTGATGAGGAACGTTTTAGTATATAATTTGCCAAGAATTTTTTCATAATCAGGGCGGGACAACGTCTGCCGGGGCCCGCTAGGTAACTATATAACACTCAAAGAATTTTTCAATTCGGACGAATAGTTCCTGAGGTTAGCGCGTCCAACCAAACAAACAAACCCACCAGCTTCATAATATTAGTATCAAGATGCCAAAGAGACAATTAAATTTTTAATAATTGTAAAGAAAGAATTTGATAACGGACTTTTTTGAAAATTTAAAGCCCTACTAAATTGTTCAGCACGATTACAATGGTATTTTATTATACCGGATATATGTTATTAAGTCATCAATGTATGATAGTGAAATAAGAAGATTGGTAATAGAATGACACATCAATCTATATAAATACTACAAATTACAAATTACAAAGGGAAGATTTGAGATTTAAACCCATACGAAGTTGGGGCGAGTAACTAGGAACATATACAATTATCTTAAGCCTCGTTTCAAATGAATATATGTATGTAACAAACTTCGACGCAAATAAATCAGTTGCTTACGGACCAACAGTCATATAATCGCGAACTTAGCGGCACGTACTTCCTTATGAACTATCCGACCGATCTCCCCAGGCTTTGGTATCGTATTGGATTAGGGTTGTCGAATTTATGTTCATTGTTTTAAGAGATAAAAAAAACATGTCCAATAATATGATGTCACTTACAAAAATGTGATTATTCATATGGGACACTAGCTATTGCTCGCATATTCACTCGCATTAATGTACGTTTTTAAAACAAAATTTGTAATTAGAAGAAAGAAACTTGGAGTTAAGTATTCTTAGAATGTATTCGTTACAAAAAATTCAAATCTTTTCCTTTTATGACAGTATATAACGCTTATACATTTACATTTATAATGCAGAATGCAGAGAATGCAGTTTTCTGTCAGTAAAACAATCATCAGATTCGAACTTATACACAAACCAATATACTAATTTAACTTTTTGTAGCATAAATCTATCTATAGTAGTGCAATAAAATGGTATTTATGAATTTGTATATAAGTATGACAGTACTTAAATTAAAATTTATTAAACGCTTTTCATGAAACTTTTACAGAATTATCTTTAATAATCCGAAAATTCTAAAAGCTTATATCTATACATATAATAAGAATGTACATCTAACGTTTCTGTACTTATTAGATTTTTGTGAAAAAAACTGTTACAGGTGTCTTGGAATAAGTAACTAAATACATTTTAATAATTTTTTTAACTGTCTCTCTGCCTATCTCTCTATCTGTTTGTTTGAACACGCATCATTGCTAAAGTACTTCGTTTATGAAAATTATAAAGCATATCCTTGAGTAAGATTTAGTCTTGGTTTCATTAAAATCAGTTCACTCTACCAAAAGTTATTGTCATTTTAGTGACGACGCGACTTAAGTACGAGAGAAACGTAGATTAGTCACTGTTTTTTACATTAGGTTCCGCGCGGACAGAGTCACGGGTGCAGCTAGTTCAGTATAACTTTATATAATTCTTGCAATTAAATCTAGAATTGATAGAACAGAGAATTGATTAATAGCACAATAGTAAAACTAAATAAAGTCATTTTTAACGGTTAAAGAAAACAACTCGGACAATACCCGGTATTTATGTCAGTATATTGTTTTATAACTCCAAAAATATATCTGTTTGTGTAGCTATTTGTCCAATATAACATAAAACAAATATTGTATTAATAACTGAACGGAATAAAAATTAATAGTAAAAAATTAAATAAGATTTCCACTCAATAGATATAAAGAAAAAATATGGATTATTTAAGATGAATTACCTTCATGTTGCCACCCACTAAATTCGTTAAGCGTATTTCAAATAGCTGATAATATAATGTAACAAGCAATTAATACTTAAAGACTTTATGAGTGAGGGGGCGTCCATTAGCTACATGCGGATGTTTTGACTGTTTTTGAGTATTTTTTTAATCCCGTTCCCCTCCTAGTAAGATGTAAGATTTGACTCGCCGCACTCCCCCTCCCCCCTTAACCTAAGATCTTTCAAAATTTCTATTTTGACTATAAATGCGTTGGATTTATTAAAACAAAAACACCATTTCTATACTAATATTATAAAGAGGTAAAGTTTGTGAGTTTGTGGGTTTGTGGGTTTGTGAGTTTGTGACGTTGTGGCGTTGTAAGGGGTAATCTCAGGAACTACTGGTCCGATTTGAATAATTCTTTCAGTGTTATATAGCTCATTCATCGAGAATGGTTATAGGCTATATATCATCACGCTAAGGCCAATAGGAGCGGAGCACAGATGAAAAATGTTTCAAAATCGAGATGTTTTTTCTTTTTGAGAGCTTCTGCTGTGTGTCAGCGTTAGCCCAGAGTAGTAACTATTACTATGTGGACGAAGTTGCGGGCAGGGGCTATAATCTATATACTAATATTATAAAGAAGTAAAATTTGTGAGTTTGTGATGTTGTAGGGGGTAATCTCAGGAACTACTAAACCGATTTTGAAAATTCTTTTGCCAATGTAAAGCCACGTTATTTATGAGTGTCATAGGCTACATATCATCACGCTAAGACTAATAGGAGCGGAGCAACAATGAAAAATGTTTTAAAATCGGGGTATTTTTCCTTTTGAGAGCTTCCGCTGCGTCTTAGCCCAAAATAACTATTCCACGCGTGCAAAGTCGCGGGCAGAAGCTATTAACTAATTATATTATCTATAATCTATACTAATATTATAAAGAGGTAAAGTTTGTGAGGTTCTAGGGGGTAATATCTGGGGAGTCGGAGAAAAATGGTCGAACGAAAACGTTTCTTACGAACGCTGTCTTAATTATGAGATATATATGATTGAGTTCTAGAGAAAAGTTGTAGCTTGATAATGCCTATTACCACCCAACGAAGTGGGCACGGGTCGGCTAGTACTTTAATATTTGTACTAAAACTGGTAAACACTATTTGAGACTTTAGATCCTAATCTAAGACTACAGTGATAACTTAAATAATATTTGAATGGAACTTACTAAGATATATAGAAGAATTGTGTCAAATATCAGCATAATTTACTCTACAAACATGTTTGTCTTGAAATTAACCAAATTTTCTCACATTTTTACACAATTATTTTAGCCCGAAAAAAAATACGTACTAATTCCCGGAAACCATCTCTCCTCCACGTGAGATTTACTAGATTCAGCTGTACTTCCTCCCCTTTGATTCCCCCACGTAATTAATATACCCCTACCCTTCCCCCCCCCCCCCGCCCGCCTATGATATAATATAATAGTAACGATGTATTATTTCTATTATACCTATAACAATTCTAAAAGTCGATAACCCTAAAGAAGCAAACTCGCCACAGTGCAAAGTTAGATTGAAAATGAATGAGCCACGTTCGGAGCGTTCTTAAACGAACCATTTCGGGTTCTGTTGTAGACACAACGTTGAATTTCAATGAATTGTTACGCCCTCAGCTAAACCACGAGTTGTATTTATCTGTAAATATATTTGTAAATCGTAAAGAAACACAAAAATGGAAGAGACTCACGTCGATGCAATTACACTATGACCACATTTATGCCTTATAGTGCTCTAGCCGTAATTCGCTTATGGCCTTCTTTTTCTCTTTTTCATTTGGTTCAAAAAGCAGACATTACATCTCATTTAGAATGAATAATATATTCGAGCATTCATTATTAGTTTTTAGTATGTGTTTTGAATCATTGAACACAACTTTCATAATGATAAATGTACCTATATGTAACTAATACTTCATATTTCTTCTCATATTCGCTCTGATGTCCAATCTAGATACGCTAATACGCTAGTGACGGGCTTATGTACCTATCAAAACGGAGGATGGAAATCTCTGAATTGTTGACGGCATTTTTAGAGATTTTCAAGAATAATGTCATTTTTTTTGTATTACGTTGTTTAGCATAATTGGGCGATAAGGGTTCAGTTTATATATTTCTTGATACCACTCTCGATGACTTATATATTGTTTAGTTGTACCTGACGAGCACTCATACAAAACTTATTTTATCGAATTTGAATATTAATGAGGTCACTTTATAGCTCGCAGATAAACCGTATATATTGGTATCCATCTAATAAGTTATGGTACATTTATATTCTGGCAACACTGCCTCTCGAAATATCTTAAAGTGTATTCTAGCATGTAATAATTGCCTCCTAATAACATGTTAATAAGTTTGTTATTTTTGCCTTACATCCTAACAGTATTAAAATGAAAAACAGAATTTATCTATCATTTCCCTACTAATATTATAAAGAATTTGTTTGTGTGTAGAAAATGATTCTGAGAACTACCTACTGATTCGATTCTAAAAATCATATTACTAATCGGAAGCTAAATTAGTTATGTGTGGCAAAGGTAACTTTTTATTATTAATGTTTAGATATATCTTAATTAACACGTGCGAAGTCGAGGAGTGGTTGTTATTTTATTAACCCCTCGGCTGATTTTTTAAGACCCAAATCTCAAAATGGCGGATCGTGTTCTTAATTTCTCGACATAGTAAGATGTAATATTCATGGTTTAGTAAAAAAAGGACGTGCAAACGATAAAATAATTTAAAAACACAGTTATGATTGTACACAGTTATACTTATGATTTCATAAAACATAATTAGTTATTATTCAAAGTTTTGTAATCATTCAGGTATTGTTGTAAGCATACACTGCCAACAGTCTGTTGACCTGTGCCTCATGAAGTCTAGATTCATTTGTGTGGAGCTTAAACCTTTACGGTATTATTACAAAAATGTTAAATACGTATTGAATACTTGCTTTAAAAAGCTTTCGAATTAAATGCACCGCGGTTGCTGAATGTTCGCCATCTTGCTCTTTTGTCTCGCTTTGGTTACGTTAGGTTAGACTTGCGAAAAAGGTTAACGCGAACTTGCCTCGGTATTTAATTAGAAATCTTTTTAAACCAAGTATTTAATACGTATTTAACTTTTTTGTAATAACACGGTTATGGTTTTTGATAGTCCAGAGGTCAAAAAAACAAAATATGACATCTCCTTGTACAAGACTGGTACGTTAATCATACATAACGCGGCAGCAAATGAATTCTTTTGTTTAATCATTTTTATACTTTGTTTTATATCAATACTAGCTGTGCCCGCGAATTGGTACGCGTGAAAATTCATAAAAAAAAATCAGTTGTTAATAAAATTATCTAAATGTATTAAGTCCATTTACTTATCTTCTTTTCTCTGGTACTTAAGTCGCGTCGTCATTAAAATTACAATAACTTTTGATAGTGTGAACCGATTTTAATGAAATAAAGACTATACGTTACTCGAGGATATGCTTTATGATTCTCGATGTATTTTAGCTGTATTTATAGCTGCAGATATTTATAAAAATGATTGAAATGTATTTTATTACTTATTCTTACCTGCAACATTTTTTTTCACAAAAATCTAAAAAGTACCGACACGTTAGATTTACATTCTTATCCTATGTATAGATGTATGTGTTTGTATGTATGTGCTGACAAGTTTTAATACATTATCCGCCGGCACGTAAGTAGCGCGAGCACAGATGAGATTCAAGATGGCGTCGCCTTGAACACTTCTTAGCGTTTATATTGCTCAGGTACAAAAGTATGGAACTGGACTATAGAGAGAAATATATATCACATTATTGAGATAGATAAAAGAAGTACATAGGATAATTTTCCAATTACTAAAACAGAAAAGAATTTTGGTGTGTGAATTAAATGAATAGAGGTGAAAACTTCTGATTTTCCATTTTAACAATATACATACATTTGATGCTTGAAGTAGGTACTACAAAGATTACATAAAAAATATAATCTATACTAATATTATAAAACTGGAAGGTTTGTTTGTTTGGTTGAACACGCTAATCTCAGGAACTACTGGTCCGATTTGAAAAATTATTTCAGTGTTAGATAGCTCATTTATCGAGGATTATTATCATCGCTAAGACTAATAGGAGTGGACCACCAATGAAAAATGTTTCAAACTCGGGGATTTTTTTTCCTTTTGAGAGCTTCCACTGCATCTTAGCGTTGACTCAATTAACTATTCCACGCGGACGAAGTCGTGAGTGGAAGCTAGTATCAATATACAAGTAAATAGGAGCATCTGTTTCTTATAATATCATTGCATAATAGTAGAATATTATTTTATTATTATAATAACATAATAATTGGAACGATGCACTCCTTGTTTGGCAGTAATCGTGATTGATGATGACTGGAGCCGAGTATACACGATTCTGTGCATCACTAACCCGAACTCCCTTGATGTCGAGTTGAGCCGAGTAGACACGATTCAGCATCACCGAGTCGACCATAACGGTTCACGCATACTGTGCCTAAAGAAGTTTTCACTTCAATAAAGTGCGTGATAAAAAAAAGTTGTATGTAGTTCATACGCATTAGAAGTGAAACTTAGTGTTTGGTTAATCTTTAAGAGAATGAGATTAATACACTATAAAGATGATAAAGATTAGTCTTCTACATTATTTTGTATTACATTAATATGTATTAATAATATTAATAATACAGAATATTTTTTTAAAGTACACGATAGTCACTATGATCTAACAGAAAATGATGTGCTATATGTTCAACGTTTCTCTCTCTCTCTCCTTTTCTTTATATATGTTTTGAATATATTGCCAATCTATTATATCATTCACTCACTGCCTAAAATGTATATATAAATTTGAGTCCTTACATTTGAAAATAAGTTAAATCCAATTTTAGCCGTTCCTAATATTTTACGTGATCAAGATATTCAAATTCTGTAAAAAAAACTACAAACTTTATGAACGGTAAAATTTTAACTTCGTTTTCGGTGTATAAAAACTGGAAATCTTAAAAATTTTTTTTTTTTTTTTTTTTTTTTTTTTATTGTAGCTCGGCAAAGTGACTGTACTGTGCCTGATGGTAAGCACAGTACAATCCAAAAACAATGGCGACCACCGAAAGACATACTATCCATCGCCGGTCGCCGCTGTCATGCCGGCCTGAAAGCGACCCAGTCAGGGACAGCCCCCCCCCCCCGGTTGCTGGATATACACCGGCTGATCTCGGAACGCGACACGCCCAAACGTGCCACTATGGCGGGTGTTCCACCTGGTGTACGGTGGTCGCGATCCAGTCGGGTATAGACACCCTACCACCCCACGCCCAGTCAGAGACAGCCCCCCCCCCCCCCCCAGTTGCTGGATATACACCGGCTGATCCCGGAACGCGACACGCCCAAACGTGCCACTATGGCGGGTGTTCCACCTGGTGTACGGTGGTCGCGATCCAGTCGGGTACAGACACCCTACCACCCCGCTAGTATAAACATAAAAATAAACTTGTTATATGAACGAGTAAAATTAGATTTATCTCATTTTGAAATGTAACGACTTATTCATTTTGAAATGTAACGACTTATTCATTTTGAAATGTAACGACTTATTTATAGTCATATCTATTTCGTTACACGTTTTCGTTCCATAAAATCCAATTCACACTGCTGCACTGTTCCAAAAGAAGTTTTATTATAAAAGTCCGTCTCTATATTCAGCAAACTCTTAGCGCACAAAGTTATAATATCGACGGTAGTTTTCGCGTGGAAGCCTCCACCGGAGGGCTGCGGTGGGTGGGGGGAGGGCGGGGGTTCATGAAGCGAAGAAAAGGGGAGACACGTAATAACCAACTACTCCATATAACATTTATTAACATACATAAAGGTATTACATACGTGAAGATTCCGGAAAGTGTAAAAAGACATCACCATCTATACAAGAACATTTCTCAGGTTCAGGTTTCCTCACGATGTTTTCCTTCACCGTCAGCCGTTCAGTGTTAGCAGTTTAAATTAGTAAATGTACGCGAATTCTGAAAAATTCGTTAGACATGCCGGGGTTCGAACCTGCGGACGTCGAAATCATATTCCACCGATCAAACCACTAGACCGCCACTACTTCTGGAATGATTCCGCCAAATACCTACTGGACGCCCTGGACAGGTTGCAGAGACGGGCTGTCCACATTGTTAATGATGCAGACATTACAGAGTTTATAAAGCCGCTACAGTTGCGCAGAGACATTGCCTCGTTGAGAGTTATCTACCGTCTGTATCACGGCGAGTATTTTGAGCTTATCCATTTAATTCCTTCCTTTCTTTTTTACATCCGAACCATGCGCGCTAGGCTTCGGAGCCACAGTTTTACGGTAAATCCTATCAGGGCACGAACTAAAAAGTTCACAACATCTTACCTCTGCCGTACCGTGAAGCTGTGGAACAATCTCCCGGCTAAAGTGTTCTTGCCTTCCTACAACATGTGGTCCTTCAAGCGTGACGTGAAGAGACATTTACGCAGGCCGGCATGATAGCGCCGACTGACGATGGGTAGCTTGTGACTCGGTGGTCGCCATTATTTTTGGATTGTACTGTGTCTAAGATCAGGCGCAGTGCAGTCACTTTGCACTTTGCAAAGTAAACAATGGAATTCATTAATAAAATAGGTCTCCAATCATGCTTGTTTGTAGCTTACTTGGTCAACGGATGCAAAAGCTATCAAAGCTGTCTTTATAAACGCAACGTCATAAAGTAAACAATGGAATTTATTAATAAAATAGGTCTCCAATAATGCTTGTTTGTGGCTTACTTTGTCAACGGATGCAAAAGCTATTAAAGCTGTATTTATAAACGCAACGTCCTAAAGTAAACAATGGAATTTATTAATAAAATAGGTCTCCAATAATGCTTGTTTGTAGCTTACTTTGTAAACGGATGCAAAAGCTATTAAAGCTGTCTTTATAAACGCAACGTCCTAAAGTAAACAATGGAATTTATTAATAAAATAGGTCTCCAATAATGCTTGTTTGTAGCTTACTTTGTAAACGGATGCAAAAGCTATTAGAGCTGTCTTTATAAACGCAACGTCAATGGGAATTATTAATTAAATACGTCTCCAATAATACTTGTTTGTAGCTTACTTTGTAAACGGATGCATTTGAGACATATACGTCATTACTGTCATCTTTCTTTTTTACTGCGTTACTTGCGTTACGCTTCGACGTATTTCATAATATACCTATTAAAATCACATTGGTGTTTGCATTTCTGGTCTTATTCTATTAAAAGACCTAATACTGTGATGAAATGCGAATATGAATAACATAACATATAAATAATCTATACATATAATGAGAATGTAAATCTAACGTTTCTGTACTTTTTCGATTTTCGTGAAAAAAATTGTTGCAAGTGTCTAGGAACAAGTAGTAAAATACAGTTCAACCATTTTTAGAAATGTCTGTCTGTTTGTTTGTATGAACACGCATCACTACTAAAGTACTGCATTCATAATAAAACCTCTTCAAGAAAATCATAAAACATAGCTTCGAGTAACATGTGTCGTTTAGAATCAGAAGTGGTCAACTCCACTTTGCAATTTTTATGGGTATAGCCAATTTTCCATTTCGAGCTTATTGCAGAGAGGTATAGGTTAGGTATAGGTATAGGTTATGAAACATTTAGGTATCTGTAGAGTTTTCATACAATTAGTATAGAAAGCTAAAAAAATAAAAATGTATGCTATAGTACAATAGTTTAAAGTTATGAGACTTAGAAAATTGCAAATTGGAGTTGACCACTTCTGATTCTAAACGACACATATAGTCTGTGGTTTCATTAAAATCAGTTCACTCTATCGAAAGGTATTGTAATTTTAATGACAAAGCGACTTAAGTACGAAAGAAAAGTAGATAAGTAAATGAACTTAACTTACTCACAGTTTTGTATATTAGGTTCCACGCGAACGAAGTCGCGGGCACGGCTAGTATACGAAGAAGGTTCTATATTCATACATATACCTACGTCACAGGTGTATGTTTTTCAAGCACGAGTGAAAAAACAAACGAAAGCTTCTGATCCGTGTCCCCCTTGGGATACCTTCAGCTTTATAGGACACTAGCTTTCCTGGTTTGTTGGCGTTCATGCAAACTTTGTAAATAAAATACAGTCCTTGTCCATACTTAATATTATAAATGCGATAATGAGTTTGTTTGTCACACATTTAACGCCTTAACTACTGAAAAAAATATGATGATATTTCTCGTACAGGTAGTTAGGGGTATAGAAAAGGACATAAGGTAAATGTATCTAGAAAAAAAAAGTCGGTGCAGTTATAAGGACTGCTGATAGAAGTGAAAACTCAAAACAATGGAATAACAGTGTTCTCTTTTGAATTTTTTATTAATTATAATCTTAATAATTTAATTTTCATGAATGAATGAATGAATACTTTATTGCACTTTTTTGTTTGTACACTGGCGAGCTTAATGCTATAAAGCATTTTCTTCCAGCTAACCAGCGGTATTGTTGTCAATCAAATAGTTTTGTAGGTAGTGCATATACAGAGGTCATATATATACATAAATAAAATATATAAATACATAAATATTAGTACATACACGATTAAACATATATACAAACTTACATACAAATATATAACAATAACATAATATACATATATCATTACATAGTATAAAACAAAGTCCCTTACCACGTCTGTCTGTTCGCGATAAACTCAAAAACTACTGAACGGATTTTCATGCGGTTTTCACCAGTGGATACAGTGATTCACGAGGAAGGTTTTAATATATAATTTGTCAAGGATTTTTTTATAGTCAGAGCAGGACAGCGTCTGCCGGGCCCGCTTGTATATATATATATATATATATATATATACACAGCAGAAATTAATTATAAAGACAAACTGTAAAATCACAGTCACTCTGCCTCCTGTTTCTCAAATAAATAACGGTGTAGATGTTTAATAAACTGTAAATTTAAATTATTATTATTAGTCACTCTTTCACATCTATTGGCACTCCGAATAATTATTATATACTATTTAATACAGTTTATTAACACATCAAACATATGATGCGTTACGGAATCTCAATACAAAATATCAATGTTAGATGTAAGCAGGCTGCAATAATACGATCGGTCACGCTTGCTAGCATGTCATGACGTGAAATTACTAATTTATCTCCTGCTAACAAACACTCAACGCACCTAAAGAAATGCTTACTTCCGTATTGTTCCGGAGAGATTAAATCTACATTATTACGGTCGAAGCCAATAACAAAAGCTAGTATGCAATATTAGTAAAACGTCACTGTACACTGTTCATCACTGTACAAGGCCTAAGGTCACGTGGCAGGCCCAAAAAACGTTGGTTGGACGTGGTAAAGCCGGACTTAAGGGAAAATAACCTCACACAGAAGGATGCCGAAGATCGGGCAAAGTGGAGAAAGTTTAGTAAGAAAGCTGACCCTGGTACCAGGCCGGGAAAACGCTAGGAAGAAGAAGAAGAGTATGCAATATTAGTAAGACATCACTGTACAAGGCCTAAGGTCACGTGGCAGGCCCAAAAAACGTTGGTTGGACGTGGTAAAAGCGGACTTAAGGGAAAATAACCTCACACAGAAGGATGCCGAAGATCGGGCAAAGTGGAGAAAGTTTAGTAAGAAAGCGGACCCTGGTACCAGGCCGGGAAAACGCTAGGAGGAAGAAGAAGAGTATGCAATATTAGTAAAACATAACGCAGATGCAAACCTCTTTATGAATGACAATTCCTTTATTTTCTTCTTTATGTCAAATCGTTCTAAACGTCAATCAAAGGGTTGATGTATTAGTGTTCGTCAACACGTTTTGTGTATACTGAATATGGATCAACAAACACACTTCGAGGAAGAAAGGAAAAAGCGTCCGACTCCTGAAGATTTCGACCGGTATTTACCGTGGGCTTGCGGCCAACTGCAAGTAAACGCTGAAATACTCGTAACAAAAATTATTCAAAGTAAATATTATAGTCCTATCTATAACTGTAATTCTTCTTGCCCTAAACCCACTTTCATCGTCTACTTCCATATTTGATTCTTCATCATCAGCTGTCAATTTAATATTCGCACCTTTTTTTATTCCTCGTACAATTCATTTATTATTCATTACTTATTATTCAGCCCTTCCTACTCCTACCCCCTCAGTTAAGAGATGATTGAAATAAATGAAGAAGTTTAGTCTTTAAGAGTTCGACTTTTTTTTTATGTCATTGGCATTGGCAAACGAATAGCCTGGTCACTTTATGTTAAGTGATTACCACCGTCCATAGACACTAACAACACCAGAGGAGTCGAAAGTGCGTTGCCAGCCTTTGTTTGGGGAAAGGGAGGGAGGGGGGAGTGAAGGGGGTCCTCTGGCGCTCGCACTAACCAAACGAAACGCAACAATGCAAGCACTGTTACTTCACGTCGGTTTTCTATGAGAGGGTGGTACTACCCCGGACGAGCCGACCCGTTCATGCTGAAACCAATAATAACTTCAGCGTGGCTCTACCACCTACAATATAAATTCCATAAAAAACTACCCAAATGCACACCGGCGTGGCACTATGCGGCGTACGTAACTCTGGTGTAGATTTTTTTGATCTTGATTTTGAGTTACTATTATGATTAACAAGTATTTTTGAAGTAAATCTTCTTTAGGCGCGACTAGGAGGTAACTAGACGACAATGCAACGGAAGTCCGTTACGGCAATATGGCGTCACGTTTCTGTACCATCCGGTTTTTAAATATTTTTGATTTTGTCAATAAATAGTTTATTAAGAAATCAATCAAAAAATTTGAACAAATAGTAGTAAAAATATTAAATTGAATTATAATAAAATCATACAATAGAATTAGTTATGTATATACGGGCGCGCGACCGTGCTGTCATCTGGTTTCAATGTAAGTAAGTAACAGATTACATCGAAGCTTCCTTATCTGTAGTGCTATCTGTCAGCTAATTCGGAACTTAAATAACACAGGAAATATTATTAGCAACACTTTGTTATAAAGTAAATAAAATATAGAAAAGTACGCAAAAATAATAAATGTACATATTACTAATGTTACATTATAAATAAATGCCTTTTTAAATTCTCATACGATGTATTTATTTTTAACTTAATCGGAATCTCTTATAACGCCAAAGAAGTTTTACCTCAATCGCGTGTGACGGTTAACACACACTCATTTTTCTAGTTGCCCTTGTGTGATATTGATAAAAAATTAATCTCAAAGACTAAAAGGTATTCTTCTTTCTTATCTAGTCCCTGTGCCCAAAAATAAATACTAAATCGGCTCTTGGTAACAACCTATAATGGTGCTTACGAACTAATGAAATACCATTCGGCAGAAAGTAATTCGGAAAAAATAACATTAAAGTGATTTGAAAAAAAAGGAATTCTATTTTTTTTATTAATAACGACTTTACGGCTTTAATTCATTTTCACTCAATTTTAGTAACAGTATAAATTGACACAAGTATAATTAAGACAATCTAATTTCAGGTGAATACGTAAGTGCTGTTATTGAAAGGGAGCGATCAAAGATTAAGAATAAAAGTAAGACGAAATTGAAATCCTCTAAAACAGATTTAGAGACAGACCCAAAAGAAGATATGAGCCATTCTGAATTACAATCATGGAATGCTATAAACAAAGTTGTGAAGATTTACGCGATTTATGATTACTATGATAACCTTGTGCATGTAAAATTCGACAATAACTTTCAAATACCTACAGTCGTGATGAAACTCTTGGGTATGATCATCAACTTTCACCCCAATTTGACCAGAATTACTATTAACCGCGATTGCAGTGCCTCAATCTTATACGAACTATCTAAAACCCTTCCCTTTTCTAACATAACTGACATCTGCTTAGATAACACGTTCATAACTGAAGCAAATTATCACATAATACTTGAAGGTGAAAGCAATTTACGACAACTTTCGTTAGCTAGATGTAAATTGGATGATGCAGTCGTTAGAAATATTGCTTCGAACCTAGTATATCCTTTACCGGCATCCAAAACACTATGTATATTAAATTTATCTTCAAATAGAATAACGGATGCAGGTGCTAGAGATTTGAGTGAAGCTTTAAGATCTAACAGAAAACTGAGCTATTTAAATTTAGCGGATAATGTGATAACTGATATAGGTGCGGAGACAATCCTGGACAGTTTAGAGAAATTTCCCATGACGTGGGATGAAATTATGGCTGGAAGAAAGAGACACATACCTTATTTAAAGGAGAAAAATGAACTTATCAACCGAATGATAACTGAATTGAAGTCCGCTGAATTTGATAAGAGAATGAATAGGAAGAAGAATACACGAGCAGCTTCGATGACGCCACAAAAGAAGAATAAATTAGAAAAAGATCCATCCTTGAAAACGATAGCGGATAGTAAAAGTTTGACAAATTTAGACGCCATATTGTATGACAAGGCTATAGCAATAGCGGAAAATATTGTAGGGGATTACCAAGATCCATTCAGTTCTCGTAATATTACGATAGTAGATGATATTGTTTACTGTCTTGGGAATAATACGCTTTGTTATCTAAACCTGGCATACAATAACGTAAGCTACTTTACATTAAAGAAGTTACTAAACGTGGTCCTCTCGCAAAAGGACCTTGACAGAAGACCGACGGGATTAATAAATGTCTGTATTGAAGGCAACCGCATACCTAACACTTGTTTGGAGTTGAAGCAACTGGATGAAATTCTAGAAATAGGTTTGATCATGCAGTGTAAAAGTCTTTCAACGTTTGCTAAGAAAAGAGCTGTTTCGAAAAGTGGAAAGTAAGGAAGGAAATAGCATAAACCACAAGGGTCCCTCTGCTTTTGAAAATACTACGCTTATTTTTATTGAATCATATAGCTAGATAGAGTATTCATATTGTATTATCGTCGATTGATTGGTTACTACTATTACTATTTGTCGCTGCGAAGTTTAATTGATGTGGAACAGTGCAGCGGCCAAAAATTTGTTAGTCTTTAGCTGCACCCGGACGTGCAGGGGAATGAGAGGTCCACTTTCTGCGGAAGTGAGTAGCACCAGCTTTATACAACGCTATTTAGATGGTACCAAATGAAACCATTAACTTTACATTACGACTCTAAATTTCCCAATTTAGTTGGCGGCAGATTATAGGGTTCGATATGCAAACTGGGCCAAAATAAATACAAGGTTGCCTACAATACAATTTCTTTGATTGAGAAGTCTTTCATAAACTATTACATCTTTAACTATGTCATGCTTTGCGAATACCTTCGCGTATCTCTCTTCGACTCTTCGGGCCGCAATCAAATCCATTGACAAACTTACAAAACGTATTGTTGTAAATCGCAAAGCATTCAAGAGACTCTGGAATTACTTTGATTTACTTTGACGTATATTTATAAATCATCTTACGAATCATAAGTCTCTGACGTTATTACAATATTTAATTACTAGCCTCTGCCCGCGACTTCATCCGCGTGGAATATTTACTTTGGGCTAAGACTAACACGCAGCGGAAGCTCTCACGAGGAAAAAACCCCGATTTTGAAACATTCTTCGTCGGTGTTCCGCTCCTATTGGTATTAGCGTGATGATATATAGCCTATAACCTTTCTCGATAAATGAGCTATATAGCTATATATATATATATATAAAATCAGACCAGTAGTTCCTGAGATTACCCCCTACAACGTCACAAACTCACAAACTTTACCTCTTTATAATATTAGTATAGATGATAATCGAGTGATCTGACCGGTGAAATGCTCGCAGGCTAGAACCTCAGTATGTAGTAATGCTTAGGTATCTTTACTTAGGCGTCACAATCCACAAGATTGACCTACTAGGAATCTCAATAGTATCCGCAAGTATGTACTACGTATAAACCTTAGCATAATCTATAAGAGGGTAACCGATATAATCAAATAAAATATACCTACCTACTCGATTTAAACGTAGCTCGCTTCGTATTCTTTATTATTTATAATTTTAAATATAATTTAATATTAATTTATGAATAATAATTACTGTATTGTTTATCAGAGCTTGTTTTTAGATTAATATTAATAAGAATATGCAAAAAAAATGTTTTTATTTTTGTATTTGTATACACACTAGCGGGCCCGGCAGACGTTGTCCCGCCCTGATTATAAATAAAACTAAAATTATTATTAACTAGCAATTACCCGCAACGCGTCATTTATTACCTTCACAGTATATTCTACCTACAGAGAAAGAAAACAACACCGATTATTAAACATGTATTATTTGTAAAAATGTGTCGTTACATTTTAGAATGAGCTAAATCCAATTTTAGCCGTTCCTAACATTCTACGTTATTTTTCAGGTTCTTAAAATTTTGTACATATAAATATGAAGACCAAAAAAAAATTGGTGCGTGTAACCGTCACATGTGATTGAAGTATAACTTCTTTGGCATTATAAGATAGTAATCTGTTCGTACTTTTCTATATTATATTTACTTTATAACAAAGAGTTGCTAATAATATTTCCTGTGTTATTTAAGTTCCGAATTAGCCGATAGATGGCACTACAGATAATGAAGCTTTGATTTAGTTGGTTACTTACTAACATTGAAACCAGATGGCAGCACGGTCGCGCGCCCATATATACATAATTAATTTAATTGTATGATTTTCATTATTATTCAATGTAATATTTTTTATTATTACTTTTTTTTCAAAAATTTTTGATTGATTTATTTATAAACTATTTATTGAAAAAATCAAAAATATTCAAAAACCGGATGGTACATAAATATGACGCCATATTGCCGTTACGGACTTCCGTTGCATTGTCGTCCAGTTACCTCATAGTCGCGGCTAAAGAAGTTTTACTTCAAAAATCAACAAAAATAATGTGTCAAATATTGTTTTTGTACATTTTAAATAATTCTACTGTAAAACGAAATTAATATATTTTCTCTCCTTTTAACTTAATTATAATACGGTAATACCACTTACAGATTTAAGAAATACCTTTTGATAAACAAACCGACACTCAAATTCATCTCGTAGGTATAACTTATTTATAATGTTAGAGACAGTACAGAAATCAGTGGCAGCGGAATTCCGCCGCGTAAGTTGTGCGGGTGTGGGAGTTAGCGGGCAGCGGTGCGGGGTTGTGGGGGGCGCGTCGATATTCGCGCTCGGAAGCCATCTTAAAATATAAGAGCCCCCCGCGCGCACTCGCCTCCTTAGATGCTTGCTTTTTCAAACTCTGACTGTGCGCTGGCAGAAGCTCTCAACATTTGGTTCACTAGTTTGTATAATATTTTTTTTAGATATCAATTTTAGTGTTAAGTGGCTGTCCGCGTAGAACCTAATGTAAAAAAACAGTGACTAAGAAAACCATCTGAATGTATCAAGTCCATTTACTTATCTTCTTTTCTCTCGTACTTAAGTCGCTCATCATTAAAATTACAATAACTTTTGATAGAGTGAGCCAATTTTAATGAAACCAAGACTAAATGGTACTCGATGATATGTTTTATAATTTATCCTGAACGCAGTAACTTAGCAGTGATACGTGTTAATACAAACAAACAGTAAGTATTTTATTACTTATTCCAAGACACTTGCAACAATTTTATCCACAAAAATCTAAAAAGTACAGACACGTTAGATTTACATTTTTATTATATGTATAGAAGATAAATGATATTAAAGAGTTTTTGGTGGTATCTTAGCCTGTCATGTTGTAGATTTTATATTTTATTGATATCATTTTATGTTATATTATTTGACTTTATATTTTGTAACGTTGGTGGTGTTTTACGAAATAAAGTTCGGTTACTGTGCATAAGTGAACTAGAATTCATGCTTCGTAGTATATATACCACGGAACATGAATTCTGAGATGCCACAAAAACTCCCTAGAAATTTCTAACAAGGGAGCCACCATCTTGTTAAAACGCTGAAATTATCGCAGGACACTTGTAATATTATTTTCTATTCGACAACGTCAGTGATCATTGGTTGCCAACATTATAGTAATTAATAAATTATATTAATTCTAACATATTCATTCTAATAATCTAATACTAGTTAATTGTAATCTATACATATAATAAGAATGTAAATCTACTTGTCTGTACTTTTTAGATTATTGTGAAAAAAATTGTTGCACGTCTAGGGATAATTAATAGAATACATTTCAATCGTTTTTAGAAATGTCTGTTTGTATGAACACGCATCACTGCTAAAGTACTGGGTTCATAATAAACCGTAAACAACAGAAAATCCTAAAGCATATCCTCGGGAGTAACTTAATGTTTGTTTCATAAAAACTGGTCCACGCTATCAAAAGTTATTGTAGTTTTAATGACGACGCGGCGTAATTACGAAAGAAAAGTAGACAAGTAAATGGACTTAATACATTGATGTGACTTTATTAATCACTGTTTTTTACATAAGCTTCCGCGCAGTCGCGGGCACAGCTAGTATGTAAATAAAATTGTCATTTCGATAATATCAACCACGCTTAAAACCGATGAATACTACGTTTATATTATTACTAGCGGACCGGGCGGACGTTGTCCTGCCTTGAAAACAAAAAAAATCCTAAAAGTCGATCGCAGCGCCACCTGCCGGGTCCAATTGTGAATCTAAACCATTCTCGAATCTCCACGAACACACACAAAAAATTTCATCAAAATCGGTCCAGTCGTTTAGGAGGAGTTCAGTCACATACACACGCACACAAGAAATATATATATTAAGATGAGGAAAACGTTTTTCACTAAATATTAATTAAATCAAGTGTATCAAATGCAGAGAAGTATTTATTTTCATACGTATACAAATTACAAAAGATTAGAATTAATACAAGTGTAACAATTAATATCGGATAACCTTTTAGTCTTGAAAATTACTTAGATCAAGTAGGTACTTCATGTGGTTCAGTCATATACTCAAGAGACGGGACTTATAAATTCTCAACTCCTCTAAGATATTTCATTTGAATTGTGATAGATATATACATTACATAAGGCAAATATTTTTTTTTCTTATTCCTAATATATTTATTTATGTTAAAAATATTATATAGAAAATACTAAAGGTTTTCTGCTGTGCTCGCATCACAAAATATACGAAATAGATTTCAACCATTTTTTTATTTTACTTCATGCTCCTTATCTCAAAAAGGAATTATCACAATTGCTTTACTTAATATAAGGTTATTCAGTTTTAAGGAACTATATATTATATTTATATGCACTATGCGTTGAACGATGTGTGATTTCTTGTCACGAAAACGTGATACAAGATGTGTGCTGACACGTGCTTATGTGTATTCCTCTGTACATAAAATATTTTGTTAACATAATAAGTCACGGGTACCGACTAGTACTAAGATAAAACTGAATTGCGAAATAAGTTTATTAAAGTATTTAGCAACATTATCAGATGATCACCGATAACATTTACTTCCTCATTCCGGTAAATCATGAACACTTTAGCTAGAAAAAACTAGGCAATGTTACACTTAACTCGAAAATTTACATATTTCTATTCTTATTCAGGTATAAGTATCTATCAAACAGCCCATACACATTGTACTAAATTACAAATTAATACTATTCCTAAGTCTGAAAACATACCATATACCAAAGAAAAAAAAATAGATATTTTATCTTAAAGAACTTGCCAAGTCACCACACAGGATAAATCAATACGGCATTAACGCACACAGCTCCGTTCCACTCTCACCGATGCGATGCAAAAACTATTGAAATGAAAATATAACCTCACATTTGTAGGAAGGCACACATAGACGGAGTCAGGTGTACGCGAGCGCGTGGCTGCGGCACCCGCCCGCCCTCCACCTCCACCCATCTGCTCGGTGCGCCTTAGACGTTGGCTTTTTACATGAATATAAGCAGCGGTGCCGAAGCTTACAACATTCGGTTCACTGTGAAATAATTACAAATTTCCCTTCAAACCGTAATATAACTAATTATATAATATAACTCTCGTAAAAATTGGTTCGAGTAGAAACCGTTGCTTCTACATAATCTCTCTGGTACCACGAAGTTTTCCCGTGTATATGATTTTGTTTTTTTATGGTAATGACATATTTTATTTAAATTATTTTTACTTGTTTATTTATTCTAGTATAATTCTAACTCAAGGAAACGCTTACATATAACCTAAATACTATTACGGAAATCGGCCACCGGTAAAATTCTCATTCAAATAGGTTCACTTGCTATACAAATTAGTTTGGAAAAACAACAGACACTTCAATTCAGTTATATAAATTAATTAATTTAAAGTAAAATGAAACAAATCTACAAATATTTTAAGCAATTATCCTATGTTTATATGTCAATTACTAAATTATTATGAATAAAAAAAAATCCATAAAATCCAATTATTATTACAATACAGATGCAAATGAATTGTATTTTGTACCGCGTGTATTTATCTCTACCTATAAGACTAGCTTATATGCTAATATATTTACTGTATGCTGATATGGGTAGTCGTATCATATCAATTTATTTTACTTATTACAATGATACTCTATGGCTTACTCAATGGTATAAGCAAAGATAGCGATCTCTTTACAACTACAATGAATAGGTCAAAGATATTTTAAAATTTAAAATTATTTGATAGTAATGGTTGTAAGCAATGTATCAACAATTAACCTGTATGTATTTAGAAGCTTCACTAAGATTAAATTTTATACCGAGGAAGTATATGTGATTTTGAAATTAGACGAACAGTATTATAATTGTTAACAATAATATTATTGTTTGCAAAAGAACTTCTAAAATTAAAAGTACTCTCATATTTTAATTAATTGACGAGAAGAAAACGATAACTGCTTAAGAAAGAGTGTCGCGAAGGCAAAGATATATCTCTATGTAATTTAGTACACGGTAACTGTACGTCATTAAAAAATAAAGTTATTGGTTATAAAAAAATGGTAAACATAGTAATAATTTAAATTATGAGTAAAATAAAATAAGGAATCGACAGTATTTTCTGCATGAAAACGCGAACGGAGACACAGGCACTTTCTTGTCTTTTTAAATTTATTAAGATATAACAGATTACACTATAATAAAATATTATTTAATTTATACAATAGTTGCATAATTTATTTATTTTATTTTACAATATTAATACTCTTTGCCACATTTTGTTTTCCTTATGCTATTACTGATTATCTGGAAAAAATACCTCATTAAACTAAGTTCATTGGGGTATAAAGAAATGATAATTAACATTCTCTATAAATATTCTATATAAATATTTAAGCATAATTTTAGGTAAATATAACAAGTAGCTTTATAAAATTAATAAAATCAGCTAATTATATTTAGAAATCAATTAAAGTAGGAACCCTCTCATAGTGTATAAAAAGTGTCATAAGAAATATTTTAAAGTTAGAAATTACGTTTAACAGCAAAACCGGTTGACATAATATGAATCTTAATTCGAGTCTCCTTTGAAGACGATAACAATCCTAACTTGACAGCGACAGGTTTGAAAAAAAAACAGGTCCCGCAACAGGTAACGCGTCCCCTGGGAACTTTATATGAAATTTTTCCTGTCTTTTCAACAATTCACAACCGACCTGTCTGAATCAAAGTGGACGGGCGGAATCTTGTTTATTTCAAGTTTTAGACGATATTGTGAATTGTATTAATACAACGCTTCACATATCGTTAGTGGGAATTGAAGACTACTTTTATAGGTCACGACAATTATGAGACGGGTTATGAGAAAGAAATGTGGGTTATAGTGAGGTGAAGACTGAAAATGGAAAAACAAGTTCTCGTGTATATTTTAAAGAATTTATTTTGGACATTAAATGAAATGAATACCCTTTGGAAAAAAAATATTTCTCACGTTTTTAGTGAATGGGATGTGGGTTCTTACGTACAATAGTGTTATTAAACATGCTCTTGACTGCAGTTTTCTTGAACTAATACATTTACACTGTCAACGGAAACCATACCACTATATCTTATCACGAATAAACCTCTCTGGTTACCTCTAGTCCGATTGCACTGTAATTTGGTATCTAGAGATAACCTGCAAGAACTGCATATGACACTTTTACATAGTTACTTTCTCAAAATACGAATATGAAGTTACGCGAAAACATACACGAAATAAAGCTAGACGTCTATTTATTATTTATTATATTTTAAGCTACAAGTACGGGATCGTAGGCGGCTGGTGACTAATTAATACTTGGTATATAAAAATAATTAAACTATCTTATAGTTTACTATTCCTGTATTCGAATGTCATAATAAAACTTATGCTTTCCTACGTATGTGTAACTATTACCTATTAACTATAATTATACACAATTTTTAAGGTAATTTTTAGATATACATAAAAAAGTTACAGCTTACGTTACAACAGATTTGATTGCAAAATACGGCGACGTAGTAGTTATTTGCATTTGGTACTATCGATGAGTTTAGATAACTAAAAAGGAATGTGTATGGAATGCAGATTTCATGTACATATTAATCAATAAATATAAAAATAATAAAATATATTTTTACGATAATAACAAGCCTGGCCCATGATATTTTTTATTTAGTAATAATTTCATACACGTTATTTTTTACAATCGAAGTATGCTTTATGACAGTTAAAGGTATTTTAACTAACTGTTAATTATGGAATGACAAATACTTTCCGTATTTTAAATTTAATTTAATGGAATAACTATATATTTTAATTCTTTTTTACAATCTAAATGCCGTGTGCTTCCCGTGTACAACATTTTGTCAAAACTGGTGGAGGTTAAATAGCAAAATCATGTTTTTTTTTTAATTTCTACAAGTTTTGTTGACTATTCTTATACTGTATCAATTTCGGAATGACATATAACTCTCATTTACAAAATGTGATCTAAACTAATTGAGATCGAATAAAAAATAGATCGAAAAGAAGAAAAATTCTTTTTTACAGATTTTAAAGGTGTTTCTTATATTATTATGGTTTGCATTTTTTTATTATTTTATACTTACTATTAATAATTCTTGTACTCTACCAGTGTGAGAATAACATAAAGTTCCTGTGTCCAATTTCAAAGAAATTAGTTTAACCGTTTTTGAATGAAATCCGGACAAACCGAGAGACGGTTGTTTTTAAACATCATATTCGTAATCACTCCTTTATTATTTTAACATTCAAATCTATTAAAAAATAAATATGTAGGCAAAACTACATACTTGTGTTCATTCAGTGATCTAAATTCAACCATAATAAGTGGTAAAAAGCTATTTCATGTGTTAATGTACAGATTTTTCTTATGTAATTTATTTTTTATTTATCTAAATGGTAAAAACTATTTAATATTGTACAAATATTGTAGATGTAAGAAGTGTGAAGTATGTAGAACAAAGACTTATAAATAAGGGGTTTGACTCGACAATGGCCTGGAGAAGAAAAAAATATTTCCAACATTTCTTTATCACTAACACTAAAGCTTGTTAATAATTAGTAAACTTATATATTTACTTATATTATACTTATATATATTATAAATTATAGAGTGCCGGAAGCCTACCTCCCCTCCCCTGCTCTTTCCTCTTCCCCCTCCTTCCCTTTCCCCCAAACACAGGCTGGCAACGCACTTTCAACTCCCCTGGTGTTATTAGTGTCTATGGATGGTGGTGATCACTTAACATCAGGTGACCCACCTGTTCATTTGCCTGCTATGACATAAAAAAAATTAGTAAACAAAAAAAGAAAATAGACAAACACAACAGGACAGTTACTGAACTGTTTTGTCTACGCTTATTTAAATATACATAGATGAATCATTATAAAAGAAGGAATTCTAATTATTTGGAGTTTAAAATCGGAAACATTATTAAATTAAAAATGACATTGAAATATATAACATAAAGGTACATAACTACATATGTTAATAATCGAGCTCGAGTTAAAATAACCACACAGAACCGCTGAGATTAAACTCGGAAAGTTAAAATTCATACACGCTTCATAGACGCAAAACAACGCAATACCGTAATTAGGCATTTAATTATAAATCCGCCATGAATTTTTAACCGACTAGACATATTAAATTTTCACTTCCCCATCCTAACAACGCCTACAGCGTATCGCGCGGCCCCATCTCCGCTGTCTTTCTAAGGGGACCGCATAAAATAGTTATAGAGGGTAGGGGGGTAGCTACTTAACCGTTTTTAGGAGACACCCTGCCCGACGCAGAAACACCCCGCTACTTTAACCCCACTTCCTGCTCCCGCACCCTCCTTCGAGGCGGGGTGTCGGCCCCACCGCGGCCTCTATAACTATTCCTATATTTTTGCAAAATAGAATTCTTACCGAGGGTTGATTATACCTGGCTCGGATTTTATAGTTGCGTTCGAAATTTAAATACGCTCAGTTGATTGGTCTTTTTGCGTCAGCGTTATTGGAGCGGGTGGAGGGGGGTTTGAAATCGGGTCGCGCGATTTAGTTTTAATTTCGTTGGATACGAAGCACGGTTGTGTTTGCTAGAGTGACGGCTTGCATATAATTTTTGGAACCTGGAAAATGGTATTCTTTTTTCTGTTTGTACAAATATATTAGTATCTAAGTAATTTAAGATGAGATTTTATTTACGTGAAAATAGTTTTGCTTTTCACGGGAACTGCATATTTCGTCTGGATTCATTGTAAACAGTTTTTATTGTGTTTGTGTTATTAGGTAACTGCTAAAAGTCTTGTACTAGTTTGAGGTTAGGGGCCCTTATGTCACCATTAATCCTCGAACCCAGTGGAAAAGCATATAAGAAGTCCTATATACCTCAATTAACTCTTCTAAATCGCTTCAATACTTTTTGAGATCGGTTTTAGCAAACAACAGACATATAAATCATATTTATATGTATAGATATAGATAACAAACTAGATTATTATTTGTATGCTTTAACAGGGTAATCCAGTGTAAAATAATACCAATATTATAAATACGAATGTCACTTTGTTTGTTCGATACGCTTTCACGCCGTAACTACTTCACCGATTGCTATGTAATTGTGCATACATAGGTTAGGTCAAATTTGTATTAACGCGACTGAAGAAAAACATTGATTAAAAAAAACTTCTAAAAAATGGAATAGACATTTAACGCAGATAAATTCACGATACACATCTAGTTAATTTATATCAACATAATATTATTACAAATATACGAATTTTAAGCATTCCTTATACATATATAGTAAATTTATGATTGCCACAATTGTTATTGTATGAACAATTTTTAATAAATAATGACTCGATGTCGAAGTATGACTACTCGATGATTGACAAAGGATTTGCCTTTGAAGGTCATATATAATCGAATAATCTCAAACGAACATTAGGATTAAATCTATTACAACAGTGATACATTGCAGTTTTTCTTCCATATAAGCTAATGGTGAACGTTGGATTTGCAGCAAGGTATTTCAATGTGGCATATAGATTAACTAACACCGAGATATTATACCGAAACTAATTTATCTTACTACCAAAGTCAATGGGTAGAAAGGTATACATACCTATATAATAAAAATACAGTTACTTTAAAAATAAATCAAAATCAAAAATACTGCCCAATTTAGGCCCTAAGAAGGTGCTTAAGAACGTCAAAACTACCACCGTTTCGGACAAACAATCCAGTCATCGAGAAGAAGCAAGAAACTCGATCAGGTTTATCTTTTTAACAAACGTATATTTAAAATACATTAACGTTACAATAGTTTTTAGTGGATACACAGAGAGGAGTAAATTCCACATATTGATCCACTCTATAATAGACTTTTGACACCAAAACCCGCTTGACCTGGTGCTTAAACTTACAGTCCGGTAAATCAGTAATATCCTTTGGGACTTTGTTGTAAAAACTACCCAAAAAACTGTTGCTGGGCTTGCTGACTTTGAAACATGGGCATGAACATGGTATAAATCACATCTAGAGTATTGAATGTACCGGATTGGACTGTGAACTATTCTAAACAAAACATTTTGCTTTCCATTGACCTTTTCTTTATTAAAAGTTTATTAATGCACAACGAAGCGAGTAGGTTTAAGTAATATGTATATAAAGTATCTGTTATCTGTCCAAATGAGTCTTCGAAACTGCTCAACCGATTTTCATGAAACTGGTACTGGCAGATAGATAAATTTTCAGAGTATATTTAAACTACTTGTCATCACGCCTTTATACGCGGAGTAAACAGTGACGCTAAAATTATTGTAGTTTTTTTTCATTTACTTTTCAATGGCATAACTGTTTTGACGGGGTAACTCTTTCAATGTAGAATTTAAAAAAGTTATATCTAATAAAAATGACTTTTTGCACTAACTATTTTTATTAGAACGAAATCTCTAGAATTTTCTAGTAATTAAAATTAAATCCACACGTTTTCCATTAATAATGCCATGATAATTGTGTTTCTATATAATTAATTCTAGAGGAGTAACTAATGTCTTTATACGTATGTACAGACAAGACGACATACGGACTACGTTATAAATTTGCAGAGTTAGGTGAGAGCACCGCAGCGCCACTCGCGGCGAACGGCTGGAGGTAAAATTTAATGCGGTGCGTTGTCAACTGCCTGTAAAAATAAGGACGTAATTAAAAATGTTTAGCTTTTAAGTAATAATTATTCGCGGGGGCTCCTTGTTTGCAGGATTCAATCAATCAAAAATACTTTATTCCGTTTAGGCCTTAATAAGGCACTTATGAACGTCAAAACTACCACCGGTTCAGAGAACAACCCAGTAATAGAGAAGAACCGGCAAGAAACTCGATCGGGTACATCTTTTTAAGATATATATATATCCAATACATCATACAATCGTTTTTAGTCAATGCACAGAGCGGAGTCAATTCCAGACATCACTATCGTTCACATATTGATCCACTCCATAGTAACCTTTTGACACCAAAACCCGCTAGACGTGTCTCTAAAATTTCAGTGCGGCAAATCGGTAACATGCTTTGGGACTTTATTGTAAAACCTAACACTATTACCAAAACCATCCTAAGTCTAAAACATGGGACTACCAGTTTGTTACAGTTTCTAATATAATTCGTCTATAATACTAACTAAAGTATCTCATTAAAATTGTTTTATAAGTATTACCGTTAGATCAGAATCTCACCTGATATTAAATAATAATATGGTCTTAGATGGTAAACACGCTAAACCTAGAGTAGGCTGACTCAAGTGCAGCTGCCAGAATATCTATAAGTGATTAACAAAAGATTAGCAACTCGAGGGTGGTAGCTAGTGAAGCAAGCTTAGAGAAAGTCCTACCATCATGTTAAGGTTTCATCGCAATGTTTCCTGTCACCGAAAGCTTTGGCTTATTCGCAAAGGTTCGAGGATATTTTTTTTTATTATAGCACAACAACGTAACAGCGCTATAGCTGATAAAAATTAAAAAAAGAAGATGACTACAAAAAAATCTACAAACGTATTTCTTTGCTGTCTTTCTTCACTTCGTTTTAAAAACCTAATGGTAACTGAATGTACCTTGATTGATCCTGCAACGCTACAAAATTTAGAAGTAAATGTGATCGTTAGACTGGTCGTTAAAAATTAAATTTAATCGACGCCCTCTAAAAAGCTTTCTTTGATAGAAAAGCGCTGCTAGAAAAAAGTAATTTCCCAAATATTTATTCATTTGTAAAAGGTACTGCTATAAAGTACAAATTATTTTTATATCTACCTACAAATTAATATAAATTTGACATAATAAATTTTGCATTTCGATTAAACCAATGCTCAACATTTTCTGAGTCGAATGCTCTAGCCATCCCTAAAACTGGGTTATTTTGAGACACATTATTAATGCAGAATTCAGTCATTGTTCAGATGTATTTTTTTTGCAAATTCAAAAAGCATTTCAGCGCTTGCAATATTGTTTAAACGTGTTGAGAGAATCTTGCTCTATGATAGACGACTTGGCGCTCCATCATTTTTTTACTTTAACTTGAACATTAAAAAAAAATGTTATAATGTTTGAGGAGAACCGATTACAAATAATAGACGAAAAATGACAACTTACAAGTCGTTTTTACACGTATACATTTAATCAGAACGGCCAACGTATCGTGTCTTCAAAAGTAAGTTTGGGACTAGAACTCAAATTAGGGCCCACGCTCGAAAGAAGTGAAACGTTTTGGAGTCGCTGTCATAGAAATCAGTGATTAGGACTATATATACTAATATGTTATATTAAATAGTTGTGCATTCGTCTACTCTGCGTTTTAAGCGAAAATTGGTTTAACAATTCGCTAATACACCATTTAGCATTGAAGGACAAAGTAGCCATTGATCCAGGAATGTGATTATCTTAAATCTATCCTCATGTGATGTTAAATTGTATTTCCTACCAAATTTGAATTTTAATTGACGTACAAAACGTTTTTCAACCACCCCAGATCTGTCTTAAGTGATTGTGGTAGTATGTATAGAAAACAGAATTCTAAAATACTTCTCCCTGTGCAGTGTACAAAGTAATTAAGCTGGCTGGCTTTTTAAAAGTTATCTTTAGAGATTTCACTTTAGAGATTATAATTGTAATGTTATGTACACGTTAGTTCAGAATCAAACTCATCATTTTCTTACTCTTTTCACACCTAAGTAGGGTCGGCATAACAAATTTTTCTCTTCCACTCTCCCCTGTCACATGACATCTTAATATTCACACCTTTTATATACATATCATTTTTCACGCAATCAATCCATACCATTTTCGGTCTACCTCCATTCCTACATCCATCCGTCTTCATACTTAAAACTTTCGTAGTTATATGACTTTCCACTCTCCTCATGACATGCTATAACTATAGTCTATGGTAACCTCTGCTATACTCATCCTTAATCTTATCCATTCTAGTTACACCACACATCCATCTTGACATTTGCCTCTCAGACACGTGGAATTTTCTCTCGTGCCTCTCTTTCCTAGCCCAGCACTTGGATCCATACAGTATGATAATTCATTTAGTTTAAAATCAAACTATATATAGACTTACTTTATGTTTATATATATAATTTTTCAGTCCGTGTGTATGAGTATACAAATTGTTGGAAAGATTTTGATAAAACATGCTGTTTTATCGTCAATGCAGAACAACATCCGCCATACCCTCTAGTCTTTATATATAAACATCAATGTTTGTATGTTTGTCCTCAATGCATGCCGAAACTACGGATCAGATTGTTATAATAATTCTGTAGGGTATTCTGCCCGAGATGGTTCTGGCCCAAAAAATTTATATATGTATATATAAATGGTTTTTTTATCAATAAAATTGATTGCCTTCAAGAGAGAAATGGCTTTTTCTTCTTATTGAAACTTTTTACAATACATTTGATATTGTTTTGACATGTTTGACATATTTCAATGAAACACAATTAATCAATTCCATTTGTATCAATGTCATTGTTTAGGAATTTATGTAGTTCTGATATGGATACAAGGCCATAGTGGGATCCAGGGTAATGAAGCTGTTAATCTTATCCATACTGGATATTTGAATCACTATAAAACCTATGTTCAGGATTTATCCTCCCCAAGCAAGACTGATTTGTTTCCATTATGGAACTCAAACTGGATTGTATCCAACCCAATTACAGGTAAATCATATACTTCCATTCAGAACAACATTCCTGGTAAGCCATGGCCATATAAGCTTCGTGACTGTTGCGTCTACTATTTGTAGTCTGAGGACCTGTCTGTAGACGTGTGCTCTCTAGTCCATCTTGCAAAGCTCAGAATCAGGGACAACTCAATATGTGAACGTGGGTTGGATGAAGACACTCTAGAACACATTTTTTTTAATTGTCCCGATTTAGTATTGTATTGTATGATATTTTACCTAACAATATACTACGTCCGTCTGATTTTAAAGGCACAAAGGTGTGTGTTTTCTTTTTTGGTCAACACTCTAGCTAATCTTATATGTTTAAACAAAATTAAACTTAGACATAAAACAATCACTAACAGTAATTATTATTTATATTTATTTAAGGATGTCTGTAAGTGTTGTGTTTGTCTTTGTGTATCTCAGAGGCCTAATCTAGAAGAACTAAATTATATAAAACAAAAATAATACTACCTATAAAGTGACTCTCCCATGACTGACTCGACACTGGTAGAATTGGTATCTATGAAACTCGAATATTAAAAAGTTGAAGTTGTACTTTGTAAGTTTGGATATTCGGGGTAATCTCTGATACTACTGATCCCATTTTGAAAATCCTTTCACTGTTAAAAATACTGCTTTTTATTTAGGGAAATATATGTTATATAGTAAATAGAGCATGGAGGTGAGGGTTAGAGGGGTAACCCAGGGGATACCGGCAAGACATTTCTTGCCAATATATATAGGACAGTTTGGAGTCACAATTTAACCCGATAAGTTTCGCTACAATCGGGTAATAAGTTTTTTAAGATATTTTGCGTTTGGAAATAAAATTGATACCGGTAATAACCGATCTGGCGCAGACGAAGTCGCGCGGATCAGCTAGTATAATATAAAAATTACAATTCTACAATATACATTTACCTCCTTATGCGCGGGGAGTTATCGCGTCTTGATACAGACTATAAGTCGATCGCGAGGGTGGTTTTTACATATACCCCACAAGTATACCCACACCATGACGCCCTCCCGTTCAAGATACTACTGGATAACCAACCTTAAGCGTATTGTACCACAGCCCATTTTCCAACAAAACACTGGCACCCTCTGAAGCTCTGCCCGGGCCTGATCTTAATATTAATATCGTCTTGGGAAGCGCTTTATATGATGAAGTTTTACGCTGTATCTATATTGTGTTTGTCTTTGCATGTGTGTGTGTGATATTGTAAAGGCACTTTACGAGCTGTTCTAATATATATTAATATTCAGTTTTATTAGCGAATTTATGGTTTTAACGTATTAGTTTTGTATTGAGAAATTAACTACTCTGGAAGCGCTAACAATTTGTTTTTATGATTAACTAAGATCGTATGTGGGAAAATAAAGAACTGTGGATTGTTCGGAGTTTGAAATCGCCAATACGTCGTGGGCTGGCGTGTTGATTATGCCCATACTTTACTTCGGGAAGAGGCCTATGTCCCTATAGTGGGTCTCGTACAGGCTGATGATGAAAGAAGGTTAGCTCATTTATTATTGAATGTCTGATTTTTATTATTTTAGGTATAAACAAGAGGTCCCGAAATTCAACCACATCGCCACCGACCGGTTCCGATTGTGAATCTAAAAACTGAACTGAATGAAAAAATTTGTGAACACACACAAAAAAAATCAACAAAATCTGTCCAGCCGTTTAGGAGAAGTTCAACACACACACACACGAACAGAAGCATTATATATATAACTAGCTGTGGCCGCGACTCCATCCGCGTGGAACCTTATGTAAAAAATATTGACTAATAAAGTCATCTGAATGTATTAATTCCATTTACTCATCTACTTTTCTCTCGTACTTAAGTCGCGTCGTCATTAAAATTACAATAACTTTTGATAGAGTGAACCGATTTTAATGAAATCAAGAGTAAATGTTACTCGAGGATATGTTTTATGATATTCTTGGTAAAGTTTAATCACCTCCGTAGTACTTTAACAGTGATGCGTGTTCAAACAAACAGACAGATAGACAGACATTTCTAAAAATGAATAAAATGTATTTTATTACTTATTCCTAGACACCTGCAACAATTTTTTTACAAAAATCTAGAAAGTACAGACACGTTAGATTTACATTCTCGTTATATGTATAGATAACGTAATTATACACCTAATTAATACCGAATGAAGAAAGACTAATTAGAAAATAATATAAATAAATGATATTGAGAATAACTGTTATTAAAGGTATTTGCATAATCAAACATGATAAAAATTTATACATACACTAGCGGGCCGGGCGGATCTTGTCCTACATTGATAATAAAAAAAAATTCAACCGCAGCGCCACTGTGAATCGCCTGGTCCAATTGTGAATCTAAATCATTCTCGGATCCACTGGAACACGTACACAAAATTTCATCGAAATCGGTCCAGCCATTTAGGAGGAGTTCAGCGACATACACACGTACAGAAGATATTTATATATAAAGATAAGTTATCTCTACCAGATTTCGAAACGATGGTAGCTCAGTTGTTAGCATCTTTGGACACAGCGTAGGTAGACGTAGGTTCGAATTACTCCAACTGATTCGTAGCTTCCGGTGAATTAAAATCTCGTGATGAAACATAGCATTGTGGTAGGGCTTTTTCTAACTCCGCCTGGCTATCTACCTCACTCAAGTTGAAAGTCTGCCGCTAAGCACATGTTGGTGTATTCCGGCAGCTGCACATGAGACCCAGTTTCCTCTATGTGTAACGTGTTTATCATCTTTGACCACACCGACATTCAGAGGCAGTTGTAGCCAAACGCTATAAGATTTTTAAAAAGATAGAAGCATTATCATAATGATGGCAAATCCGTCACATCGTCTCTCTTTCGGATTATCGTGTTTCGGAAACAGCCAGCACATATCCAGTCGCGAAAAGTTTCATAGACTTGCATCACAGACTCTACGATCTTTCGTGCCGTTTGTTTTGTCAAAATATCATATAGGTAACGTATTTACAGCTTTTTACTTACAATATCATTGGGGATAAGTGTTGGATAACTGTACGTCAATGTCGACAGCGTGTTACTAATATGACTGCGGTCGTATTAGATTCTTATAGGCATAACTGGTACAGTAACACTACAGTGTTACTAGAGATTACCTTAAGCAAACTACGTCGCCATTGTTCTGCGCATGCACCAATCAGCTTGTCCCACTCCTCCACAGAAAAAAATACAGACTGCTACAATGTATAGTACTTATAAAAATCATATCGACGGAAGAAAGCGGAATTATCGCAACTTGAGAACTATTTCAAAAATTCATAACTCATATTATATTTACAGAGATAGAAGGTTGAAAATTGATATGTACTTATATAGAAAGCAATTTCAAACATTATCTGTGACACATTAACAAAGTAGCATCTGTTTTGTTTAAAAAAAAATGCATATTTTACCGTAATTAGGACAACTTTTTTTTTTTTTTATCGTATCTCGGCAAAATGACTGTACTGTGCCTGATGGTAAGCACAGTACAATCCAAAAACAATGGCGACTACCGAGGACATACTATCCCTCGCCGGTCGCCGCTGTCATGCCGGCCTGCGTAAGTATCTCTTCACGTTGCGCTTGAAGGACCCCATGTCATAGGAAGGAGGAAACACACTGGCCGGGAGATTGTTCCATAGCTTCACGGCACGGCAAAGATAAGATGTTGCGAACTTTTTAGTTCGTGTCCAGATAGGATTTACCGTAAAACTGTGGCTCCGAAGACCAGCGCGCGTGGTGCGGTTATGAAAAGGAGAGGAAGGGATCAAGTTGAATAACTCTTCAGAACACTCGCCATGATACAGACGGTAGAACACGCTCAGTGAGGCAATGTCTCTGCGCAACTGAAGCGGCTCTATGAACTCTGTAATGTCTGCATCATTAACCATGCGGACAGCCCGTCTTTGCAACCTGTCCAGGGTATCCAAGAGGTACTTTGCCGAACCGTCCCAGAGGTGCGAGCAGTATTCCATGCATTTTTTTAATGTGTATAGCTAAAACTAGACAACAACCCAAGGTCGTATCGTTGAAAAATTTAATCGGAGGAAAACGAGACCCAGACCTTCCGAATCGGTATTTTTTTTATACAAGAAATTGGTAAAAAGTAATTTAGCCCAAAACGCAAGTTACGATATTTCCGCTTCCTCCCGTCAATAGGTTTTTTTTAAACTTTATTATTGGCAACCAATCTTTTAGATTATCACTGCCATTGTCGAGTAGTTAATATTATCACAAGTTAGTGTCGTGCGATCATTTCAATATCAATGTTTATGTCCCAACAAGATGGTGGCTCCCTTGTTACAACTTTCCAGGAAACTATAATAAATTTATATTAAACTAACTACAAAAAACCTACACAAATTATATACCTATACCTTCCTCATGAATCACTATGTCTACAGGTGAAAACCGCGTGAAACTCCGTTTTATAATACATAGGCAGTGATTGATAATTATTGATTACACAAATAAACATAATTCAGGATGTTAGGTTGCAGAGATTCTTCATCACGTCGTCTATGCTCTCAACGTTTACTCAAATTCCCTATCTGTCACACTAAATCTTATAATAAATCAGTTACGGTTCAAGCTGTACGCCTATGGAACGCACTCCCTTGTGATATTAGGCAGGCAAGAACCGTAACATTATTTAAAAAATATCTCCACCGGCATTACCTCTCGCTGTCGTAATATAACTATTCTGTTGCCTCATTTCTTTTTTTCACTTTTATCTATAGTTTTTGTAATTATTTTTGTCTATTTATATTGCCACCCGGTAGTTTTGAAAATAAAATGTCTCCTTAGGTTTGCCTGGAAGAGATCGCTATAAGCGATAAGGCCGCCTAACTGTACACATATTGTAAACTGATATCTAATTTTGTATACTTTCAACGTGTGTGCAATAGTTTTATTATTATTATTATTATTAAACATATCATAATCCTTAGATTAAAAAAAAATCAAAATAATTGAAGTGAGAGGCGCTCCCGGATATCTAAAGTCGTATTTTATTCCGTCTGCCTATTCTGATAGACACGTTTAATTGATACAATTGTAACGACTAGTTTATGTATGTCCCACTTGTGGACTTAGGTCAGTTTTCGAAGGAAAACCAAATGAGCCCATGAGAACAATCGCCAAACTCTAAGAAACATTCTTCTGTATAGCTTCGATACTAGCTTCTGCTGGTAGATTCTCTTGCGTTAATATAGATTTAATAAGTCCCTCGTGACAAGCTTTTTGCCCGTTTACGAGGTACTTTATATTTATTTCTGTGCATTCAAATTCAAACAAACTGACTTTCACATATACAATAATAGTTAAGATTTTTGGAGGATTCCAGAGTTTCTAAAAAAGGCTATATTAAATTAGTTCCAAGTATATATGGTATAACATTAAAGTAATAAAGCTTTGATACACGTAGGGGGGTAGGGGCCGCGGGGCGCGGGCCGATGGGCCTAGATCGTAATCAATTTAATTGGAAATTTCCTTTGATTAAACGCAAAGACGTTGTTACAAGTTGACCTAATAAAACATGTACTGTTAGCAAAACTAATATATTTATAATTTTAATTGTGTGTGAATGGAATAGATTGCACATTTTCATGTGATAATTGCTTACAACTTCTCAAACTTTCATTAAAGTAAAAAGAATCAGAGATTACGTAGAGATGGACATATAAAAATGATATAAAATTAGATTTTCACATCTGTCGGTGTGTTCTCTCTGTTCTTTTAATTGCGCAACGGATTTTGATACGACTTTCAGTAATATTTAGGGAATTTCTCTCGAAAAGTTTACATATAATACATGTTAATTATATTTACATACAAGATAAAACAAAAAAAAACGAGGCAGTCATAAGGACTGCCGATAGAAGTGACAACTCAAAACAATGGAATAACTGTTTTTTTTTTATTTATTAAGTCAATTATAATCTGAATTATGTTAATTTCATAATTTGTAAATCGAAATTATTAACATTAGTCTGTTTTTCACATTTATTGGCACTCCAATTAATAATTACCTTTATACAGTTTATTAATTAATCAAAAATATGATGACCTAGCACCCTTTGATAAATGCCGCCAAACATACCGCGCCTGCGCGTAGTTGAATTTTTATATTTTTATTCAATAAAAATTAATATTTATGTAATAAAATAAATAAACCGTCATTATTATATGGAACAAATATGTAATGCTTTATCTTCTCATTATGCCATAGCTGATTCCTATTGTAATCTGTTCTTTTAGGCATATAACTTATACAAAGCAATTTCGATGTTTCACATCTACCAGACGTCCCGGGACGGCTTAATTTTTTTAAAATAATGAATATAAATACTTATTAAATAGACAGTCATCTTTTTCTTGTTTTTTTAAATATTATTTTTTATTATGCCATATTTATTGCCTGTCGTAAACTATCCTTTTATGCATATTAACTGTACAAAATAATTTGCGAATGATGCGATTTCACATCTGCCAGGCGTCACAATTTTTTCTATAAATATATCCTGTAATTAATTTGCAGACGGTACCCGATTCGTATATCTTAAAATTTCCACCCAGTGAGTCTTGCGGTCGGACAAGATTATACCAATAAAATTTATGTACGGAACCCCGCATAGCGGCGGTATCGGGTCTCGAAACTTCGTCTTAACATCGCTAACCGTTGCTAATACATACACATTAAGTACATTCGTTTGTATACATAATAAATTTAGTAATGTAACAGATTTTGAAATTATTTTGTATAATTTCTTATATACATTTTTGTTTTCGAACTGACTGCACTATTGGCCTGACGGGCCTTCACAGCTTTTACCTACCTAAGCTTAACGCTTAAGGCATCGCTTGGCAACAAACTCAAGGACGCCAGAGTACCGAACCTCGGCTTGGGCTGATGCCTTGGATGAAACTCCGCGAATTTGTCTAACCTAAACTAAGCCAGCTATTCATATATATAAGAATTCCTGCAACACACATGCGTACCGGCATGTGAGCCTCACGAACTGAAACGTATATTTCGCGTCTGACAACTAGGCTAATCTAAACTAACCCAGTTCGAAAATAACGGAAAAAATAAAAACCCTTCCACAATATGTGCGTCTGTGTGTATGTGTGCACGTATGTGGAGGTGATCTGTATTGTGTTATTCAGTTAGTGATTGAAAGATTTCAATATCATTGTATCGCGATAGAAGCGTGCTCGAGGTCTCCACTCCGGGGGACCAGACCTAGGCTGGCATAAATTCTTATATATATTTATTATTCATACATCTATATAGGTACATAGAGTATATATCAGTCGTTACATTTCAAAATGAGTCAAATCAAATTTTATTCGCTTATATGAGACCTTTAATTTCTTAAAAAATTTCAATCTTTATTCATCCTGAACGAAGTCCAAATTTTGCCGCTTATGTGTTTTTTAGTTTTATTTTATGATATTCAAATTTTTCATGTTCAAAATATGAAGATGTATAAAAAAATGATATATAAAAAAAAACTTTAAATCTTATGAACGGCTAAAATTGGATTGGGCTCATTTTAAAATGTAATGCCTCATATTAAAATTGATATAAATAAAGTATCCGTTTGTTACCCTGACTAATATTATTATTGACGAGCTGACCCGAGCCCACTTTGTTGGACGGTAAACATTTTTACTTGTAATGAAATTATGAGTGTGATTCGGTTAGTACTGAGCGCTATGTATTCTGATAAGAATTCATAATTGTTATTGATAATATGACCAATGAACATCACTTAACGATTTAAATTATTTTTTTATTATAAAAAACTACTTTTCGTGACTTAAATATAAAAGTTAGGCATATGCTGTCTTTGACTATTTTGTAGGTATTATCAAGCTCTACAACTTTTCTCTAGAACTCAATCATATATCTCTCATCGTGAAGGCAGCGTTCGTAAGAAACGTTTTCGTTCGACCGTTTTTTCTCCGACTTTGTAAATCCGACTACCACAAAAAGTCTTTTCATTTTTCAGGTTAACATATAGCCTATGACGCTCACAAATAAAGTGGCTTCCTATTGGTAAATGAATTTTCAAAATCATAGTATAGTCAAATATAATCATTACATAGTATAAAACAAAGTCCCCTACCGCGTCTGTCTGTCTGTCTGTTCGCGATAAACTCAAGAACTATTGAACGGATTTTCAAGCGGTTTCCACTAGTGGATAAAGTGATTCGTGAGGAACGTTTTGGTATATAATTTATCAAGGATTTTTTTATAATCAGGGCGGGACAACGGCTGCCGGGCCCGCTAGTTTAGTATAAATTTAAAATTACGCTTCCACGTTTTAACTACTTGATATGAATGTCCAAAAGGTTTTTTTTATATTATAGGAGGCAAACGAACAGGTGGGTCACCTGATGTCAAGTGATCACCACTGTCCATAGACACTTGCAACACCAGGAGAGTCGCAAGTACGTTGCCAGCCTGTGTTTGGGGAAGAGGGAAGTGGGGAAGTGTGGGATGGGGAGGGGGAGAACGGGGAAGGGGAGAGGAGGTAGGCATCTGGCGCTCTCACTGACCAAACGAAACGCAACAATGCAAGCACTGTTACTTCACGTCGGTTTTCTATGAGAGGGTGGTACTACCCCGGACGAGCCGACCCATTAATAGCTAGCTAAAACCAGTAATAGCTTCAGCGTGGCTCTACCACCTACAGGTTCTATTTTAGGACGCTCAATGAAACTCAACCGTACTGCAAGATGTTTATTATCGGAGAGTCGCTAAAATATTACTATATCTACATCTACATGTCTTACACTACTCAAGCGATAATTTTCAAATTTATAGAATAAGACATATCTGTGATCCAAGAAAAAAAATCATTTTTCCTTTTGGGATAGGTGAGATCCTCATTAACACGAGCGAAGACGTGAGCAAAAGCGAAGCGATTAGAAATAATTATGGCTGAGTGATTAGCATTTTCAGACATTGCGTTTATCTACGTAGATTCCAATCATTTACGAACAGCTTTCAGTGAAGAAAAATATTGTAATGAAATAGTAAGATCTTAGTAGGGTTTTCCTTAGTCCATCGCCCATAAGTTACCACGTTGAAGCTGACAATCTGTCGCGAGACACTTATGGATATGCTCCGGCAGGTGCATTAGAGAAACTGTACTGCTAGGTTTAGCGTTTTCATCTTGTAACATTTATTATTTAATATCATCATCATGGTCGGACCTAGACAATTAAAAAAAACGTAACATCAAAATATAAGCCTTAACCCCATATGATTACTTATTTTGTTTGTTACCAGAACGCAAACACGCGTTTTAAAAAAACTTCTGTCTTTTTGTCAAGGCTCAGTAAAATAACTACTAAACCGACTTTCATCGCTTGGTAGAGGAATTTTCAAAAAAAAATCTAGAATATATAACATTACGATTTTCCATAGGAGCTAAGCAGCAACGATAAAATAGCATTAACAAGTCGCAAATTTAATCGACGGGATATCATATTACCACCCATCGATGAAAAGAGATCTTTATTAAGCAACTAGTTATGACCAGCGATTTTACTTGCGTCTAATTTAAGATTACTGTAAAGATAGTTGGATAAGCTTAAACAAGTGCCGTTTGATACACGACTAGACCGCACGGCATTATAGCTTAGTGACATAGGCATTCACAGTTCGGTTATTTTCGGTTCTTGTCGGGTGGATAAAACCTCAATACTCTGTTTTCTTCGTCTGTTAGTCTGTCGTTTGTTTATTTTGTCTGGGAGGGTAAAACTAACTGTAGGCGTGACGATACAGGCCGTGGCATGTGTGTGAGACGTGGCGACGCGATGCCATGCGCAAGCAACTGCATGCAATCTCTCTTGCCGCACTGAGCTCGCATACCTATAGTGTATAGAGTGTTGTTTACTGTTACACATGTGTTTCACATTTGCCATGCGTACCGTGACGGCTCATTTTTTTTAAAGTCAAGATTTTCGCCCTAATCCAATTGTAGTGTTCGAATATTGCATGAAATACACACGCAAACAGAATACCAACAACTTGTTTTTCAAGATCGATACATTGCCCGGCCGTGTACAATACTCACATACTAGTATCGTGGAAACCGAAAATTTTAACCCATTTATTTTAAGTAGGCAAAATACACGGCGCCGTGTGGTGTGGCAGTGAGCATATTAGACTCCGTGTATTGGGCAACACTAAAACTTATCTACAGATAAATAATTGTAATCTTTGCAACATCACTAACATGAAAATTTAAATTACCATGAAAAAGATTAATTCTTCGTTTGTAATAGTTAAACTGAAAAAACTTAGTCTATTTAAAAAATCCAACTACACAAAGCTACATTATTAGTGAGTAACATTAGTTATATTTTATTTTTTAAATCTGCATTAAAGCGAGCGAAGCCGCTAGCAAAAGATACCCATTTACACTTAGATAGGTTTTTTTTTTTTGTGCGAATGCTTTCTTCGCACTTCTGAGTTTCCTCTGATGTGGTGGTCAGAGATTTTGTTTATCTTCGTGTTTTGTTATTAATTTTTTGGTCTACATTTTTTATGTATATTTAGATTTATTGATTTTCTTGCATGTTCTTATTATTGTGTTGCAAAATTTCCTAAGTTCTTCTCTTTTTTCTTTTTCTTCCATTACCTTATGTAGTGACGTTTTAGTAATTTGGGTTTCCAGTTTTTGTTCCAGTTCGTATCTTTGTTTCCCAAATACCGGGCACTTAAATAGGTTAACATAATACAGTTAAGTAATCTTACTTCTCTGTTTTTTAACCGATTTTCATTTTTTTTTGTTTATAATCTACTTGCGAGCTTTAGTTTTATCAATTTTTGGAAATACTTAGTTTTTTGACATACCATTGACAAATCGAAGCTTTTATTTATAAGTCTCTATTAGTCATACTTCAAGTTCTTTACGTCTACAACATATAGATACATACTTATTAAGAATGTAAATCTAACGTGTCTGTACTTTTTGATTTTCGTGAAAAAAATTGTTGCAGGTGTCTAGGATTAAGTAATAGAATACATTTCAATCATTATTGAAAATGTCTGTCGGTCTGTCTGTTTGTATGGCCACGCATCACTGCTAAAGTACAGGGTTCAAAATAAAACCCCTAATCACAAATCATAAGGCATATCTTCGGGAGTAATTTAGTCTTTGTTTTATTAAAATCGGCCCACTCTATCAAAAGTTATTGTAATTTGAATGACGGCTCGAGTTAATTACGAGAGAAGAGTAGTAATCTATACTAATATTATAAAACTTATTTGTTTGGTTGAACGCGCTAATCTTAGGATATACCGGTCTGATTTAAAAAAATATTTTAGTATTAGATAGCTCATCGAGGAACGCTATAGGATATAATATCATCACGCTAAGACCAATAGGAGCGGAGCACCAATGAAGAATATAACTATTCCTTGCGGACGAAGTCGCGGGCAGAAACTAGCAATGTAATAATAATATTCTATACTAGCTTCTGCCTGCGACTTTGTCCGCGTCGAATGGTTACCGCTTACGCAGCGCACGTAGCGGAAGCTATGAAAAGGAAAAAGAACCCGATTTTGAAACATTATTCATTGGTGCTTCACTCCTATTGGTCTTAGCATGATATATAGCCTTCCTCGATAAATGAGCTATCTAACACTGAAAGAATTTTTCAAATCGGACTAGTAGTTCCTGATATTAACGCATTCAAGCAAACAAACTCTTCAACTTTATAACATTATTATAGATAAACAAATAAAAATACATACCGACACTTAACTGCAAATGTATATAAAAGCTCATACTATAAAAAAACACATTTAACAGGAATCCTCACAATACATTATCATTCATTCATACCATATATGATTTAAAATCACACACAAATACACATGTATATTTTATAGTAATATATATTTTTTATCTCCATGCAAAACACGTGTTATAGATTCATTCATCTTTGAATAACTAACTTGAATATAGGGACATTTTTGACGGTATCTTTTAATGTCATGTTTTTATATTTTATTCGTATTCTTTTGTTATTTGGATCTATTGTGTAATGTTGATTGTGTCTTATATAATACTAGCGGTCCCGGAGGACGTTGTCCTGCCTTGATAATAAAAAAATAATCTAAAATTGAACCGCAGCGCCACCCACCGGGTTCAATTGTGAATCTAAACCATTCTCGGATCCACTCGAACACGCACACAAAATTTCGTCAAAATCGGTCCAGCCGTTTAGGAGGAGTTCAGTGACATACACACGTACAAAAGAAATCTTTATATATATGAATGGCTTAGATTCACAATTGAACCCGGTAGGTGGCGCTGCGGTTCACTTTTAGATTATTTTTTTTATTATCAAGGCAGTACAACGCCCTCCGGGACCGCTAGTTTATATATATGTCATAGTGGGAGCATCCAGCAGTCGGAATTAACACATAAATAGTAACGCATATTTTATTACAGAATTCTGTACTATATATATATGACACATATATACGACATATATATATGTATATGTATTACTTATAGTTTATAGATAGTTTGGTTATTTGCACAAGTGAAGTGGATCGGAAATAATATCAAGGACCATGGATTCTGACTTGCCACAAAACCTCCCTGGAAAGTTCTAACAAGACGGCCACCATCTTTTATCTGTTAGTTCATTGAAATGATCGCAAGAAACTTATGATATCATTACCTAAATACCTACTCGACAGTGGTAGTAATAATCTACTAGAAGATTGGTTACCAAAAAAAAAAACTTGAATATAATTATCGCTTCTCAAGGGCACTTGACATACAATTACGAACCAACTTCATGGTATCGCGTTTAGGTGTGTGTGTAAAAAAAACACTAAATTTTTCCCAAAGGCGGCAAAAGAACTATAAGCATTATTTAAATTAAAAGTACGTAAAATCCAGAATGAACCGTTTCTACCAACCCCTCTAGGGACTTGTCGTATGATACAGTGTAAAAACCATCCCCTGAACGTAACGAGTCACTTAGTAACCACTTGTTACTCTTTCCCCATTTTAAAATATTTGACCGTGTGGTATTTCCCGGCGTTTTTTTTCCCCAACCGGCTATCCGGTCGCGGGCCGAACGTGGCATTTAAGTGTCCGAAGGCATTTTTCACCCGACTAAAAGCCGGTTAACAGATTTTTTCCCGGATATCCCGGTCGGGTTATGAGATTAATTCACTGGGTGTGTTAACACGTTTTTTATGTCGTGTTTTTTTTTCTATTTTTTTGTAAGGCAAGGGTGTAATTTATCAGCAATTTGCCACGAAGCCGAGTGTTTAGCGAACACTTGACTTTAATGGGTGTATACAGGATGTTTTTTGCTGAGTAACTTTTTGATGTTGATTTTTACTGTCGCATTTTTTATATCCGTGTGAACCGGCTTTTATGCATTATAATATTTTTTAACTTCCGAAGCTTTTATCATGTTTATATGAACTCACTTTCTTCTATATCTATTCAGGTGGGATATTTTAGTTGATTGTAACTTTCTGTTTTCCTAGAGACTTAAAATTTTGAACATAGCTCAAGATGGAACGGCTAAACATGAAATTAAATATACTAAAAATGGCACTCAGTACTTATCTGTTTATGATAACTCGTAGAAGAAATTCTACGAGAATTAAGAATGAAAAGTTGGTTCTTCAAGTATAAATGTGGATATTATTATCTGTAGTTTTGTCTTATTAGTAAAAACTTTATTTATTACTTTTACAAATATCATTGATTTTAGACGTAAGAAGCATGGAGGATGACGAATACAGACTTATAAGTAAAGGTTTGGACTCATTGACAGTAAAAAAAATCTTTACAAAATGTTATTAATAATGATACCAAACTCGTCAAGATATTTACTAAAAAAAAAGTCAGTTGACAAACAAAAGAGGAAGCGGTATTGAACTACTTTATCGATGCTTATTTATATATAGATATTGATGTCCACAGTACTGTTTGTACTTCATACGATGTGAAGCTCTCATTGAAGAGACTTTTGGCACTTTGAAGAAAGAAAAAAATCTTTATTGTTGGAAAACAATTATAAACAACAAGTAACAGGAAATACATTCATAGTTTATTCCAATGACACCCCCATTCAGCTACGTGCTGCAGTACATCTGGGTGGTACTGCAGCACTGATTTTCAATGGAGAGCCATGGTAATATACGGACGTGTAGTCAGCGTCTTGACAAAAAAATTACATGACTCATATATAAACAATAAATTATAACAATAAAATATAAACATTGACAACAGTTACAAATCTGCCAGTTCAAAAAGCCCCTCACTATCTCGGCTGGACAGTGGCTACAATAAACCTGAGAATACATACCGGAGACCGCGCGAAAGCAGGGCAAATACGAACATAGATTGGCGAGATAAAAATAAAAATAATTATTATTTCACCTCAGGTTTGCTCTTCTAATTTTATAGAATGTAATTTATGAACAAAGAAAAATATTAATTTTATATACAGAGTAAAGATAAAGTAGCAATTAATGTGGGAGTTTGAAAATGATAATGACCTGAACTACAGATTTACCTTATCTATACTATATACTATAATATTATAAAGAGGTAAAGTTTGTGAGTTTGTGACGTTGTAGGGGGTAATGTCAGAAACTATTGGTCCGATTTGAAAAATTCTTTCAGTATTATATAGCTCATTTATCGAGGAAGGTTATAGGCTATATATCATCACACTAAGACCCCTAGGAGCGGAGCAGCAATGAAGAATGTTGCAAAATCGGGGTATTTTTTCCTTTTCAGAGCTTCCGCTGCGTGTTAGCGTTAGCTAAAAGTAGCTACTCCACGCGAACGAAGTCGCGGGCAGAGGCTAGTATATTATATATACATAATTAACGTTTTTGAATGATGGTACGACTTTTTTCTAAGTCCGCCTGGTAGCTACCACCATCAAGTTGAATATCTGTTGCTAAGCACCTGTTGGCATTTTCCGGCAACCTTGAGAGCCAGTCCTCTCTAGATTTAGAGTGTTTTACCATCTTGGAGCAACACATCGTCGTGTCATATGAGATTGTGGCCAAACGCTCTATCCTGTAACGGGTGAAAAGAAATCGAAATTTATATGAACGTAATACAATGTAAAAGCAAAAAGAATGAGTGAAAATCGTAGATATAATAAAATCATTCTTTATTTGGCTAATAAATCTAACCTATCAAAATTAATGTGAATGTCGTTATTATTTCGCATATTATAGTATTACACATATTTACAAATAGTTATGCAAGTTAATGTTTTTTTTTTTAATATAATCCAGTGTTTATATATTTTTTTAATATTTGAAGGAACCTCGTCCTGCCATCTAGTAGCGAGTAGTGAAAACAATAAATTATTTTTTATCGCATGAAGATAATATCGGTTTGTTCCCATTTCTTACTCATTCAATGCAATCATTAATTAATCATATTTTTTAAAATCTAATGTTTAGACTACTAGTTTTAGTGTTTTATTTTTATATTATTACTTACTATTTTATAGAGATATTATTTATTTCTTACATATAAATCTACGACTTGTAAATATATGAACAAATTTATTCACAAATTGAATACATGAAAATATACTCTAGATGTATTTACCTATTTTTAATTCATGTATTAAAATAAATATTTTACTTTTTTATTACTACTGGCTACTAGGTGCCACTAGTACGATTTATAGTTCTGATTTTAGACACACGAAAATAAAAACTACTTATTTATAACGATAGATGGCAGTAAATTATTTTTCACTATCCGACAATAGATGGAGCTAAATTAGTTACACTATTGAACACTAGATGTCAGCTCAAAAAAATGCTTCATACAATTAACAAGATAGTATTAACAATACACTATGAAATGCTAATGCGATTGAACAATTTTCTATACTTTTTATTTAGTTGTTTCTTTATTATAGTGTTATACTAACATAATCAAAGTTTCTTCAAAGCTATACGTGGTTGTAGGAATATTTTCAAAGCGTTAGTTTTTGCTTGAGAAGTTTTGACATGTCTAAATTACATAAAAATGTGTTATGAAATATTGGATTCGAGATGTTATGTTTATTATACCACTGTCTAAATCGAGAAAGTATATTATCCATTTAATAATTCATTATTCTCCTGTAATTATATGTGTATATACAAGAAAAATCAATTGTGCGAATGTATGTAAGTGCATAACTTCAGAACGACAACACTTATTTGGTTAAGTCACTTTTCGTTGTGTGTAATTAATAATTGTCAGTCCAAGGTTGGTATGATTTCAGATTTTTCATATAAATAATGAGTGAGATAGAAAACAATACCTAATATCTTCAGAAATATTAACAGAATTGAATGTTAAACGTTCATTTGTTCAGTACCCAATTATACGGTTGAATTATACGGTCGAATTGTAAAGGTAAGATTTGTTTTTTTTTATTAGTACAGTCGTGCAAAACCGGGGCGTGCAGTTAGTTTTAGTAACAATATTACAAATTCCCTGAAAATATATTATACGAACTAACATTTCTGATGGACTACGCCTGGGGAGCATTTGTTTCTCTGACGGCATCAAATTTCATTTTATAAATTATATTCGATGTTTATTCCACGTAGAAAATTTTCCTTTTGGTACGCAAGACAAAATACTGAGGCTTGTATTCTATCCGTAACTTAGCATCAAAACAGACGCGAATTTAAAATAATTTAGAAGTGCTATTTTAAAAGTGAAATTTGTTATGAGAGGACCTCGGAATTCTGATCCGCAAACTTTTTATGTCATGAAAAGTAGTGGAGGTAAACATTGTGTCCGGTGGAGTGTTGAGAACACCGGACCTAAACAACGTTGAGCGTGTTCAGTACTTGGATGGGTGACCGCCTGAGAACATCGCATGACGGCCTATTGTTGTATTTTTCTTGGGAGTATTTTTATGTTTTTGTAATTAAAGTTTCACTTCTATCGTGTGTATTTACGACACAACCTGTTTTTTTTATAAATCTGTAATATACTATAATCTTTCAAGAAATCTTTATACATATAATTCTTCTGTTCGTGTGTATGTGCCTCCTCCTATACGGTTGGACGAGTGGATTCGAGAATGGTTTAGATTCACAATTGGCCCCGGTAGGTGGCACTGTGGTCTGATTCTTAGATTATTTTTTTTTTTTTATTATCAGGGCGGGACAAAGTCCGTCGGGCCCGTTATAAAAGTATAACAATCTATTATTTGCTTGCGGCTTCGCTCGCAATAATGTAGTCATGACCTATCCTTTTAGAGCTAAGCTTCCTTGAATGAAAGAAAACTATGTCTTTTTCTGTAGGTACCTATGACATTTTGTATGTAAACTTTAATAATAGTCGGTGTTTATAATATTAGCCAGCATTACTACCTACATAGTTACTTATTTTTGTTTTTAACTTATTATATTACTTAAAAAAGTATATTAATATAGGCCAGTTATTTGCTTAGTTTGGACCTTTAGTTAAATAACTTCTTCATATAAAAGTTTGTGCTTTAATATTATCGACCTCTGTCCTACTGAATTGTAGGGCTTACTAATGCGCATCAGGTATGTATTGTTATCTAACTATTTATATATCTGATACTCACTGATAATGTCGATATAATTAGTAAAATGTTTTTTAAGTCCAGGACTAGGTTTAAAAAACAACCCAGTATTAAATTATAGTAATAGTAAGTAATAAAGTAAGTATAGTAACCCAGTATTAAAATTTCACAAGAATCAAATGAGAAATGACATTCAAAGATTATGACCATCTATACATAAAAATGATAAAAAAGTAGATTTCCACATCGGTCTCTGTGTTCTCTTGGTTCCTTTTTTTTTAAACTGGTTAGCCAAAATTATTGCAGAGTAGGTACCTGATGGAAAGTACAGTACCTACAAGTTCAAGAAAAGGTCGAGATCGCATATTCCTAGACGAGTGGACCGATTTTAATGAAACACAGACTAAGCTACTCCCGAGGATATGCTTTACGATTTTTATTGTGAACCCAGTACTTTAACAGTGATGCTTGTTCAAACACACAGATAGACAGAGAGACATTCCTAAAAATGGTTGAAATGTATTTTATTACTTATTTCACGACACCTGCAACAATTTGTCTCACAAATATCTACAAAATACAGACACGTTAGATTAACATTCTTATTATGTGTAAAAAGATAAAGGCTTTTCAAAACATACTTTAAGTTAAGGGATTGGCAAAAATAAATATCAAGTTAGGAGGGCGTCTACAGGTAACAGAAAAACATGGCAAGTTGGCTACGAGACAAAATAGTTAGATCTATGCTCTAGGCCAGTGGTGGGCAAACACATCCTCCAAAACAATTTGTATCTTACAAGGTATGTTAATACATAATATTCCGTGTCTGCACTACACATTCTTTGGAAGAGCTACAGTGAAGAAGAGAAAGAGCCGCGGCTTACCGACAACTCTTCTTATTGATAACAATAATAGAGATGTCGATACCAGTATAACTATATCTATACATATAATAAGAATGTAAATTTAACGTGTCTGTACTTTTTCTACTTTTCGAGAAAAAAAAATGTTTTTTTTTATATCAAACAAACAGGTAGCTCACTTCATGTTAAGTGATCACCACCGTCCATAGACACTTGCAAAACCAGAGGAGTCGCAAGTGCGTTGCCAGCCTGTGTTTGGGAGTAGGGGGAGTGGAGAAGTGGGAAGGGGGAGGGCAGTTGGGTATCCGGCGCTCTCATTGATCGAACGAAACGCAACAATGCAAGCACTGTTACTTCACGTCGGTTTTCTGTGAGAGGGTGGTAGTACCCCGAGCGAGCCGACCCATTCATGCTGAAACCAATAATAGCTTCAGCGTGGCTCTACCACCTACAAAGATGTTGCAGGTGTGTAGGAATAAATAATAGAACACATTTCAATCATTTTTAGAAATGTCTGTCTGTCTGTTTGTATGAACACGCTTCACTGCTAAAGTACTGGGTTCACAATAAACCCTCAGAAAGAAATTCGTAAAGCATATCCTCGGGAGTAACTTAGACTGCGTTTCATTAAAATCGGTCCACTCTATCAAAAGTTATTGTAATTTTAATGACGACGCGGCGTAAGAACGAGAGAAACGTAGACAAGTAAATGGACTTAATATATTCAGATGACTTTATTAATCACTGTTTTTTACATAAGCTTCCACGCAGACGAAGTCGCGGGCACAGATAGTTTTGCAATAAAATTCCAAATAAAAAGCCACGGTCTATCGATAATTGTTTTAGACAGTGAAAATGCTACACTGTACCATCGTCGCATCAATTTTATATCTCTGTGCCACCACTTTTTGTGTGTAATACTTGGCGTTATACAAGCCAGGTGTATCATAGACAACACGAAGACGCAAAGGGATCCAAGGATTAATAAAAAGAAACCCTTAAATAATAAAGACGGGGTCACTCGGACTCTGCCTATTGTTATTCAAATTAATATCTTCTTATTAACGAAATGTTATTTATTACAAGGACCGTTAAAATAATATTTGCCGCTCTTTGAATAAGAGATAAAAGATGTCGGGGTGATTAAGTTTCAATATTTTATACAATTAATTATTTCGTATATTTTACTTGAGACGTTAATTTAGTGTACTATGTTTTTTTATATATCTAGACATACTAATTATAGGATTACCTATCGGTTGAATGATAAAGAAGTAAGAATAAAAAGGTAACGTCAATATTAAGAATATACCATATCTTTATATATAAATTTCTTCTGTACGTGTGTATGTCACTGAACTCCTCCTAAACGGCTGGACCGATTTTGATGAAATTTTTTCGTGTATTCAGGTGTATCCAAGAATGATTTGGATTCACAATGAACATGGTAGGTGGCGTTGCGGATGACTTTTCGGATTTTTTTACTAGCAAGGCAGGACGTCTGCCGGGACCGCTAGTACATAGGGACATAAATAATCATTTCATTTTTATTGTAAGTTTAGTTATGTTCCTAAGTTATTTTTTTTTATAACTTGTAGTTACGTTTTTTTTTTGTAATTGTCACTTTTAAACTTTAACATGAACTTTAATTTTAGGTTTAATTTTAAATGTGCACAATTAACTTCGCATTAAAAGAAAATTCAATATTGTCAACCTAAATTAGGTCTATTTCTTTTGTTAGAGGATTTACTTGTTACTTAACAATAAAAAATCTGATGTACTACAGTGCCACCTATTGGCGAGTTATTGTAACATGAACAATATAAAACCTTAATGAAAGACAATTAAGTGAACTAATTTTCGTGTGGCTAATCAAACGGTGTTAGACTTTCGTATAAACATTTTAAATTAAAACTTCTTATGGCACGGTAGGGAAAAAATTGCGTTATGCGTTGAACGCAAGATTAGTATGTATTTGTACTTATACATACTTATGTATAAGTGTATGTTTGGTCTAGTAGTATACCAAAATGAGTAAATGATTAGTTAAGTATTTATACCATGGGATTTCTAATATATACTAATACTAGCGGGCCCGGCGGACGTTGTCCTGCCTTGATAATAAAAAAAATCCTAAAAGCCAACTACAGCGCCACCTACCGGGTCCAGTTGTGAATCTAAACTATTCTCGGATGCACTGGAACACGCATTCAAAATTTTATCAAAATCGGTCCAGCCGTTTGGTATGAGTTCAGTGACATACACACGTACAGAAGAAATTTATATATAAAGATAAGATAAGCATTCTCATATATAGGTATACACACCAGCTTCTGCCCGCGACTTTGTCATCGTGGAATAGTTACTTTGGGCTAACGCTAACTTTAACTCGCAACATCACTTACGTAGAAGGTGAAAATATTTTATTATAAATAATACATACGCTAACCCCGATATTAAAAAATTCTTCATTGGTGCTCCGATCTTATTATAGCGTGATGATATGTAAGCCTAAGCCTTTCTCGATAAATGAGCTATCTAACAGTGAAAGAATTTCTCAAATCGGACCAGTAATTCCTGAGATTAGCGCGTTCATGCAAACAAACTCTCCATCTTCATTACATAGTATAAAACAAAGTCCCCTACCGCGTCTGTCTGTCTGTCTGTTCACGATAAACTCAAAAACTACTGAACGGATCTTTATGCGGTTTTCACCAGTGGATACAGTGATTCACGGGGAACGTTTTGGTATATAATTTGTCCAGGATTTTTTTATAATTAGGGCTGGACAACGTCTGCCGGGCCCGCTAGTTACAATATAAAGTATAGGTAATTTAACAGATATAAGCCTAAGAAGTGTAGAATAGAATAGAATTTGTTTTTATAGACTCTTGTTGTCTGATAAATCAATAGGTAAAATAATAATAATATATAATTGGTGTGCAGGTGAAACCGGGCTCAAATCCGAGATGCGAAATGAAGACATATGTCCGTGGCCCGGTGTTGGCAAAATCACCCTCCGCCCGTGAGAACCGGTCCGGCCGGAATGCAAATCAGCCCTATTGTGAGACGGACAATTCTTCGCTTTTTTAATTGTTGTTTTTTTAACACAACGACGGACATGATTAGGGTCGGGGTGAATATTTTATCGACATAATATTACAAAGTTATGTCAAATCAAACAATTTTACTTTTCAATTTTGAAATAGGTGTAAAAATTTAAATTATACATCCTAACTGAATGAAATCGAATATGGGTTTGTCTGTTTGTTTCACGACTTAACTCCTTAAGGACCTCAACGGATTGTCATGAAATTTGGCATACGTTTTCAGGAGTACAGAAAAGGACTTTTTTTATTGTAGCACGACATAGTGACTACATTATGCCTGATGGTAAGTACAGTAAAATCTAGAAACAACGGCGACCACCGTGAGACAATCCATTCATCGCCGGTCGCCGCTGTCATGTCAGTTTGTTTATTTGTTATGCTTTCACGTCTTACCTCGTCAACCGATCATCATGAAATTTAGCATACGCGTATTCACGGGTACAGAGAAGGATATAGGGTACTTTTTATCAAGAAAAGAAGTTCTCTTCCCGAGGGATGGATCAAATCTATAGTAAAGCGAGCAAAGCCGCCTGCAAAACTTAGTGTATATACACATACATACATAAATGAATATGGAACATATTTCATCATCATCGTCAGCCTGTAAGAGACCTACTGCAGGGTCATAGGCATCTTTCCGAAGAAAGGTATGGGGATAATCACCAAGCCAGCCCACGACGTATTGGCGATTTCAAACTCTGAGAAATCCACATTCCTATGTTTCCCCACATATAGTAGTATTACAAGAACAATTCTCAAGTTCAGGTTTCCTCGCCATGTTTTCCTTCACCGTCAGCCGATAATGTTACCAATTTAAATTATTAAATGTACGTGAATTTCGAAAAATTCGTTGGTACATGCCAGGATTCGAACATCACATTGACATTCCACCGGTCAAACTACTAGACTTTTGAACATAGTTCCCACCATGAAAATTGGTAGAATTAAATATTTTGTCATGAAAAAGATTTTTACCACGTTCATTCAAACTTTAGATGGCTACTGCAGGTTATCAACTATTGTATAATTTAACCGGCGAAAATTCGCCTCTCTTGAGGATACCCAACGGTGGGAACAGAGAAATAATAATTTGTTCGAAATTTTTATCATACTTGCAAATGTTCGCGACTTTCTCTGAATTGAATTGAAATATAATACGTAGTAATAAAAAATAGAACCTAACACCACCTAATGGCAAGTTGTGGTAAAATGAGTAGCATAAAAACCTTGACCGTGAAAACGTACTAGAAGAGATTATTGATTTACTAGCTTTCGCCCGCGGCTTCACTCGTATTAATATAGGTTTCACCTCAGTCTTTTAAGAAAAGTACTTTTTTGCAAAGTTTCATGATGGTCGGTAGTTATGGCATGAAAGCGCTACAAATAAAAACACTTACGTTCCCATTTTATAATATTGGTTTTATAAAGAAACCCTCTACAAAATTAATAAGAATAAAAAAATCGAGGAAGTCATAAGGACTAAAGTAATAACTCAAAACAATGTAGTAAATGCGTTCTCTTTTGAATATTCATATTAATTTTAGTGTGAATGACAATATTTAAATTTCTGAATTTGTTTTTTGGAATTATTAATATTATTGTGATTTTCATATTTATTGGCACTCGGAGCAATAGCTATATACATTTTTATAAAATATATTAATCAATCAAAACGTTTGATGAGATGCAAAAAATCAATATAACATGTACACAGGCGCGTCGCTAGTCTGACGCAAGCCGCGTAAACATAATACGGCCGGTCATGCTGACGTAGAATGTCATGACGTGAACTTACAAATATATCTGCTGCCAAAAGTAACGCTCATCGTACCTAAAGAATGTTTCACTTCAAAATGTTGGTTTTAAAATAGAATTACATTTCTATCGTTTTATCGAAAAAAGTATATCGACATAAGGTACAACACTAAAAACTAACCGCCAAAAACCGGTCAGGTCAGTTCCGGCACATCACAATAGACGTACCCATTGGATACTTAAATAGGTCCAAATATTATAATGAAATGCATTATTATTAACCCTTTTTACAGAAATCCATTATGACCGGGGGACCCTACGGTTTCTTTTGTCAAGATAACCGGTAAGACAACTTTTTGACCCTCGACCGCATCGGCAGGGTTGGGCCAGTCTTGTCTCGATCATGACAGTAACATGTTAGTCTAAGATTTGATATATGTGACGATAAAGAGTCCTTAAATCTGTGATTGTCACTTGTTATTCGACGGTAAAATGTTATTCTGAAATTATAGAAGTGACGATGATAAGCCCTTAATTATGTGATTGTCGCTTGTTAATTCTGGGATCTATAAAAGTGATCATCATGCATCCTTCATTCTAAGATTGTCGTTTGTTAATTGACGGTAACTCTAAGATTATATAAGTGACGATAATGCATGCGTCTTCGATTCTGTGATTGTCGTTTGTTATTTTCACCAACACTCTAAAATGTCCAGGGAGAGACGGTTACTCAAAAAAGATTAAAGAAAATGTGTAAAAAGGTAAGTGTATTGTCTTATAATTTTACTGGTATTATGAAGCCACCTTACACAAGGTGCTATCAGTCGATGTTTTTATTGAAGACAAAATAAGAGAATTATATAATGCAGTAGCAAACAAGCAGACCATCCATCTGATGTTAATTTGTCAATGCAGCCTTTTCATACAGGATCCATTAACGTTACCATTAGGTACGTACGTAACGTAACCATTAACCAATCCCACAAAATTTGGCATAGCTGTTTTTTTTTTAGTGGAGAATATTTTTATAATATCCATTTTACTGCATCTCGCCTCCAGGTGGCACTGTTCCGTACCGTTCAACTAAACGTTCAGAAAATTAGTATTTGTAGATGTTTGATCACAGACAATAGCGGCAGCAATTAATAATAAACACGAGAGAATACGCGGGCCCTGCTTGTATATTATAAGTAAGCCGGTCTTTGTATGATAAACTAGCCCATGCCCGCGACTTTGTTCGCGTGCAACAGTTACTTTGGGCTAACACTAACACGCAGCAGAAGCTCTCAAGAGGAAAAATACCCCGATTTTGAAACATTCTTCATTGGTGCTTCGCTCCTATTGGTCTTAGCGTGATAATATATATAGCCTATGATCTTCCCCGATAAATTAGCTATATAACACTGAAAGAATTTTTCAAATCGGACCAGTAGTTCCTGAGATTACCCCCTACAACGTCACAAACTCACAAACTTTACCTCTTTATAATATTAGTATAGATAAGCCAAAATCATTATTGTGCTTTCCGATTACATAGAACTCAATTACCTTCTTTTTCGTAATAAAAAAAAACTAGAAAAACATCGTAAGATATACCATTAAAGAAAACACAAACGTAAATAAGTTAAATATAAACCGATGAAATTTGCATTGAAAAGGTAGTGTTATGATTACAAATTCTAATATATTTCGTAAAAAAAATATCAAACAATTAGAACACAATAATAATACGAGATTCCGTCTCCTTCGACATTTTTGTAAACCACCCCATCCGACATTATGATATCGATTATGCTTTTTTATTCTACACAAAAGCCCCTCATTGGTGGAAGCCGACATTTTTGTTCGAAATTCAAAAGGTTTTTCTGTTGTAGGCGTCTTTGTGGGTGGTGGGGGCCGATGAGGGGGACTCGAGAGAAAATGGCGAAGCGTTTCTTTCGAATAATGACGGATTACTTTTTAAAAGTTTCTTTTGTTTTAAACTTTTTTTATAACAGAGTTATTACAATACAATATTAACTTACTTATTACTTGAATTATGTAATTCGTTCGAGAAAATTATCTGTGTTCTAAAATGTATCCAAATAAATTTCAGTTTTGTCAGAACGTCGATCGCAATAAAAAAATATTTAAAGTCGTAAACAATGTCTTTTTCTTTAGCGATTATCTTTATATGAAGTATCTATGAAAAATAACATTGTAAATTGTTTTTTATGCAAGATCTTAGTCTGTCGTGTAGTGGCATTTATATTATTTATAACCTTATGTTATCAGACTCTATATTCTGTAACATTGGCAGTGTTTTACGTAATTGGATTTATATTTATATTGGATTTATATGAATTAATACCACGGAGCATGAACTCTTGAGATGTTACAAAAACTCCAACAGAAACTTCTAAGAAGACTTCTTCATCTCGTTAGAATATTAAAATTATTACATGACACTTGTAATACTATTACCTAGTCGACAATGGCAGTAATAATTTAAAATATTGGTTGTAAAAAATATATATAAAAAAAGACTATTTTAAATTATTTTTTAATTTAATTTTTATTTTTGGCAACCAATCTTTTAGATTATCACTGCCATTGTCGAGTAGTTAATATTATTACAAGTTAGTGTCGTGCGATCATTTCAATGTCAATGTTTATGTTCCAACAAGATGGAGGCTCCCTTGTTACAACTTTCCAGGGAATTTTTGAGGCATCTCAGACTTCATGCTCCGAGGTATTATTGTCCATTCACTCCACTTATGCACAATAAACAAACTATGTTACATAAAACACCACCAATTTTACACAGTATAGAGTCAAGTAACACGAGATTATGAATAAAATATAAGATCCACTACATGACAGACTAAAATCCCGTTAAAATCTCCTTAAATTAAGTTATTGTGGACACCAGAATAAAATACTTAGCTATCGCGCCTCCACAGATAATAGAAATAGCACGTTGAAAATATTTATAACATGTTGTAAAAATAAACTATGAGCTGTAACGATAATAGTAACTGTATAAATATGATTATTAAATAGAAGAAAAAAATAGCAACTGGAGTTTTTGGCGGGATCTTGGAATATCATGTAGTGGCCTTTATATTTTATGCATAATCTTGTGTTATTTGACTCTATATTGTGTAATGTTGGTGACGCTTTACGTAATATAGTTTGGTTATTGTGCACCAGTGAAGTGGATCGGAAATAATAACACGGATATTGGATTCTGACTTGCCACAAATACTTCCTGGAAAGTTCTAACAAAATGGCCACCCTCTTGTTAGTTCATTGAAATTATATCAAGAAACTTGTAATATCGATACTCACTTGACAACGGCAGTAATAGTCTACTAGAAGACTGGTTGCCAAAAATAAAATAGAAGAAGAAGAAATAGCATCTGTGGTTATGAAATTAAGACAGATATCGGAGTTTTGGCGTGGTTTTACCTAACTAAAATACTGAATTATATCCCTTTTTTATTAAAATAAAAATGTTTATTAAACTAAAAAAAAAATAAAAAGTAATTATAAGAATAAATATTATCTATGAAAAAAGTTATCGATAAACAAAATTTCAATTATATTACAAAGTCCATCAAACTTCGTAATCGTGGACTCAAATATAATTACGCTAAGTCTGAACGAGGTGAGGGGTAAAGAAAAACTGGCGGGAAAACTCGCAGGGAGTTCAAAAACGGATCCGAATTGATTTTATTTGCGAGTGAGCACGATTTTTAAATTATCAACTCGGAGGAATTCTGTCGACGCTATCTTGTTGTTATAATAAAATTCTTATATCTTTTTGTATTCATTAAAATAAAATTTAAACAGTGTTACACGATTAATATATAATTAATTGTGGATAAATAAGGAAATAGTATAAATGAAGTAAATAGATGTAAACACAGTACTAATGTATTATTAATGTGGTGGTAGGGTTTTTTCTAAACCCGCCTATCACCAAGCACCTACAGGTATGGTCCGGTAACTGTATTTGAGAGCTAGTCCTCATATAGGCTTAGCATGTCATCTTAGACTATATATCATCATCTAACGCTAAAAAACTTCTTATAAAGTATTAAATACAACGCAATTGTATATTTTTAACAAATCCCATGACACCTCATTCTTGTGTGAAAGCTGGATTTTCTATACACGTAATAAGAGAGGAAATCTAAAGTGTACTTTAGGATTTTTGTGAAAAAAATGTTGCAGGTGTCTTGGAATAAGTAATAAAATACATTTCAATTATTTTTAGAAATGTCTGTCTGTGTATCTGTCTGTTTATTTGAACACGCGTCACTGCTAAAGTACTGCGTTCGCGATATAAATCACTAATAAATCATAAAATATATCCTCGAGTAACATTTAGTCTTAGTTTCATTATAATCGGTTCACTCTATCAAAAGTTATTGTAATTTTAATGACGACGCGACTTAAGTACGAGAGAAAAGTAGATAAGTAAATGGACTTAATATATTCAGATGATTTTATTAGTCACTGTTCCATACATTACGTTCCACGCGGACGGAGTCGCGGGCAGAGCTAGTTATATATATATATATATATATATATATAATTCTTCTGTTCGTGTGCGTGTGTTGAACTCCTCCTGAACGGCTGGACATATTTTGTTGATTTTTTTTGTGTGTTCATAAATTTTTCATTCAGTTCAGTTCAAATTCACAATTGGAACCGGTAGGTGGCGATGTGGTTGAATTTCGGGACCACTTGTTTATACCTAAAAGAATAAAAATTAGACATTCAATAATAATTGAGCTACCGCCTTCTTTCATCATCAGCCTGTAAGAGACCCACTGCAGGGACATAAGCCTCTTCCCGAAGTAAAGTATGGGCATAATCACCACGCCAGCCCAGGACGTATTGGCGATTTCAAACTCCGAAAAATCCACAGTTCTTTATTTTCGCACATACGGTCTTACTGCAAGAATATTCTTCAAGTTCAAGTTTCCTCACGATGTTTTCTTCACCGTCACCTTCGTATGATCAATTACAAACAACACGTAAGCTGTTACAAGAATAATCTGTGTACGAGAACAGTTAGGCAACTTGCCGAATAACCTAAACAACATCGCCGCAATGTTTTTCCCGAACAAATGGGAACCATTAGAGAGTAAATTGGCTCGCAAAAGTTTCGCTCGAAGCCGATCCGTCCTGACAGATTGAAAAATAACACCTCGAAATACTTATTTACCGACAAATAACTATGTTATAATATACTAGCTTCTGCTCGCGACTTCGTCCGCGTGGTATAGTTACTATTTACGCAGCACACGAAGAGGAAGCTCTCAAAAGAAAAAACGAAACCGATTTTGAAACATTATTCATTAGTGTTCCGTTCCTAAAGGTGTTAGCATGATGACATATAACCTATATCCTTCCTCGATAGAAGAGGTATCTAACACTGAAAAAAGCAAACAAACTCTTCGGCTTTATAATATTTGTATAGATAACACTTAACAACGTTTGTATTTGACGATGCTATGATGACTCAATGGTTGTATAGCGGCATGCTATGGTGGCCTTTTTGACACATTGTAATAGTGACGTAAAACGTCGATTTATATTCGACAAAGATATAATCAAATATTATGCTACTCTGTTTTGCGTTAAACCTTTTCGCATGTTTGCTGGAGGTGGTAGTTTTGCTGGCCAGTGATCCTATTTATATATATAATCATAAATAAAAAAGAAATATATTATTTCAACCTTTTAAAAATATAAACGCCTAGTTGTATTGTAACTAAGGATTCTGTCAAACAACGCTGTGTTTTTGTTATCAGTAGAAATGTGAAAATCAAAACGGCCATCATAGCGTGCGGCTATAATACTTATAATGTCATGTCTCTCACAATCTCATTGAATTCTGTTATAACTGTCAACTTTTTGTGAACGAATATGTCACAATTAAACCATAGAATTGGGTAAAACATCTATTCTTGGGCTTCTATTAGTATTATCCGGCAGCGGCAATTCAATGTAAGCTGAGCTCTATGTTTAGCGTGTTTCTTATCTTATAGTACATGGTAATTTTACATTAGATGAGATATTTATCAAACGTTAATACTTATAAAAGAATAAAAAACTTGCAAAATTTCGACATACTTTTTTGGTATTCAAATTTGACCACTAAATTAGTAGCTAAAGTAGCAACTGCATATCAACCAACAACTGGATCATGGCACCGAATGAATTCTATGAAAAATTATAACAGGGTTCGTTTCCAGAGATATCCACCCTTTAAACAAAAAAGTACCGGTAAGCACTTCACGAATTTTAATACACCATTCGGCATTAAGCAAGTCGAATCCACAATCTTAGGTAGAGATAAAATTTAAATTGCAAAACGTCCCCCCATCAGAAAAAAGGGTTATAGTAGGGCGTTAAAAAGTGTTAGGAGGGCTGCCTTCTGTCTCACCCTCTCGGAATTCATATTTTTACGCTTCCTTCATTTCTTGTTACCGGCCATTTCCCGTATTTCAATTTTACTGTGATTTTATATTGAAACTTTATTTAGAACTAGTTGTGCCCTCGACTTGGTCCGCGTGGAACCTGATGGACAAAACAATGACTAATAAAGTCATCTGAATGTATGTAGTCCATTCGCTTATCTACTTTTCTCTCATACTTAAGTCGCGACGCCATTAAAATTACAATAACTTTTGATAGAGTAGCGAGATTTTAATGAAACAAAGACTAAGTTACTCCCGAGGATATGCTTTATAATTTCCTTATATAAGGTTTTATTGTGAACCCAGTACTTTAGCTGTGACGCGTGTTCATACAAACAAACAGATAGGCAGACATTTCTAAAAATGATTGAAATGTATTCTATTATTCCTAGACACCTGCAACAATTTTTTTTCACGAAAATCGAATATGTACAGACAACTTAGATACACATTCTTATTATATGTATAGAAGATAAAAAGAAGACGGACAACTTTATGTTTTACTTAATTGATAGAAAAAAGTGTATTTAAGTATTAGCTAACGTCAGTTCTTGACTTCCTTCCGACACTTTTCTATAGCAAGAAAATACAAATCGCTGAACGAGTTGTGGTTGTGCTTTCAAAAATGGTAATTTTTTTAATGCTTGGCTAACTTTTTATTAAATAATTAGTAGTCATTCTATCATGATAATGTATTTTAAATAACAAATAGTTGTTCGGTAAGTAAAAATAAAAATAGAATTGATAGAAATCTATCCAATAGTTTTTACGTAATACGCGCACAACGGCAGACTATCAATTTGTTTATATAGATATGGACGCTGGGAGTTTTTGGCGGGATCTTTGAATGCCATGTAGTGGTCTTTATATCTTATCCATAATCTTGTGTTATTTGGCTCTATATTGTGTAATGTTGGTGGTGCTTTACGTAATATAGTTTGGTTATGGTGCACAAGTGAAGTGGACCGGAAATAATACCACGGAGCATGGATTCTGACTTGCCACAAAAACTCCCTGGAAAGTTGTAACAAGATGGCCGCCATGTTGTTAGTTCATTGAAATTATATCAAGAAACTTGTAATATCGATACTCACTTGACAATGGCAGTAATAGTCTACTATTTTTATATATTATGGACACTTAAAATACAATCGTAAACTGTGATATTTACGTATAATACATAAGTAAATAATTAGAAATCTATATATTGATTAATTATAAATAAGAACAACATATTTTCCATGTAATATTGATACGATTTTTAATATAATTCCCATAGATACATTTTTTTTCATATGGCGTCTACCTATGTAGGTCATTTCGCCAGTGTCAAATGTGTCAAAAGTAAGTCAATCACGAAAAAAGTAGTACCTATTATCGTTTAATGCATAACCACAGAGATAATACATAATTATGTATTGGAAATATATATAAATAACTAAGCAACAACAATATAATTTACTGTCTCGTCTTAAAAAAAATTAGTTTGAATAATACAGCGGTATTTTCTAAGTGGTAGAGCCACGATGAAGCTATTACTGGTTTCAGCATGAATGGGTCGGCTCGCCCGGGGTACTACCACCCTCATAGAAAACCGACGTGAAGTAACAGTGCTTATATTATTGCGTTTCGTTAGGTCAGTGTGAGTGCCGGAGGCCCACCTCCCCTCTCCTCTCCCCTCTCCCTCTCTTTCCTCCAAACAACGTGAATTTGACTGACATTTGTCTTATGGAAATTATAGAATCTAAATCTTTATCATAAGTGTATGTATATATCAGCTGTTTGGTTAGTATAGCATAGACCTACTTACTGTACAGCGACAGCAACATTTTTCTAAAGTATGTATGTAAGTATATATATGTCTATTTTATTTAAGCGCCGAATATTCGAAAGAGGTTCAATTTTTTTATATAATATTTATTCGTCACATCTGTGAATCTAAAAATAGATTTTTTAAAGTGTAGCTCCTTTACCCATTAATAGGCTTTAAAATTTCCTTCCGCAACCCTTTTTGTGACGAAAAGTGGTGGCCATAAACACTGTGTCGGGTAGAGTGTTGAAAACACTGGTTCTTGTCAGATCACCGGAGTTAAGCAACGTTGAACGCGGTCAGTGCTTGGATAGCTCTCCGCTTGGGAACATCACGTTTCGATGGCTTTTGCCTAGCAGCACTCAACTGGGCAACTCATTCGCTGATATACTTAACCAAAAAACTAATACTACTATACTATACTTGTTACAATAATTAATCTATACTAATATTATAAATCTGGAGGATTTATTTGTTAGGTTTGACGCGCTAATCTCAGTAACTACTGATCTGATTGGAAAATTATTTCAGTGTTAGATAGCTCACTTATCGAGGAAGGCTATAGGCCATATATCATCACGCTAAGACTAATAGGAGCGAAACAACAATGAAGAATGTTTCAAAATCGTTGTTTTCTTTTTCCTTTTCAGAGCTTCCGCTGCGTGTTAGTGTTAGCCCAAAGTAACTATTCCATGGGGACGAAGTCGCGGGCAGAGGCTAGTTTACACATAACCATGGATAAAATATAATACAAGTTCTGGTAACACTTCTGTTGATAGAAAATACTTGTAAGATACTTAACATGGTTACGTCGAACTTTTATCTAAAAATCCTTATCTAATGAAAAAATTAAATTAATAATTAAATATGAATAAGAATATTGTACACTTATTGGAATATATAGATGATATACATCTTTACACTTCTCATTAATGTCGATTCAGAGAAATGAGGGCGATGCAATCAGAGGGTCGTTTATTCATTTGTTTTATTATATTCCATCTCTTAGTTATTTACTTAGTTAGTCTCTGAAGTACCTTTTATTCTGTTTAAAATCATTAGAAAGTCATTCTGATATCTTTAAGTATTAAGTAAAAACAAGTTAAATCAAGATCAGTTACGTACACGCTTGCATTAATTTAAATTGAGTTTGTCACAGTATATCTACGTAAGTAATGGTAATTTCATATAATTTCGTACACCAGATTATATATATATCATTACATAGTATAAAATAAAGTCCCCTGCCGCGCCTGGATGTCTGTTCGCGATAAACTCAAAAAAGGATTTTCTAGCGGTTTTCACCAGTAGATAAAGTGATTCATAAGGAAGGTTTTAGTATATAATTTGTCAAGGATTTTTTATAATCAGGGCGGGACAACATCTGCCGGGCCCGCTAGTTATATATATAATGTCGGGCCCGTCGGACATTGTACTGCCCTGATAACAAAAAATCTCAGAATCTGACTGCATCGCCACTTACTTTTATCACACACCACATACACATACATACCACAGATTTTGTCAAAATAGATACAGCCGTTTAGAAAGAGTTAAGTCACCTACATTTAAAAATTATATATAAATTAATCTAGAATTAGCACAACATTCCTAAGCTTGTCTACGTTTCTCATAAAAATTATGAATCATGATTCCTTGTAGTATTTTAAAATCACTTTATTTTTGTTTTAATTCTGATAAAGTCGAAATATTGATATTATTTCGTATTTGAGATATTAATATATTAAACCATATTTTCTAACTCACATGGAGTTTTTGAAAGGTATGTACGTATGTATTTTAAAGGCATATGGTCAATTTTATATCGTTTCATAAACTTACATTTTTTGACGCCATTTTATGCTAGTGGCGTTTTACTATATAGTTTTATTATTGTGCATAAGTAAAATGGATTATAGATAACCGGCGGGACCGGCGGACGTTGTCCTGCCTTGATAATTAAAAAAACAATCTAAAATTCCACCACAGCGCCACCAACTCGGATCAACTGGAACACGCACACAAAATTTCACCAAAATCGGCCCAACCGTTTAGAAGCAGTTCAGTGACATACACACGTACAGAAGAAATTTATATATATAAAAAATAATATAACTAACAAAATTAATTTGAGTTGCCGTAAAAACTCCTTAGACAGCTGTAACAAGGTAGCCAACATCTTGTTAAAGTGACGTATGAAAATTAGAAAAATAGTCCAAAAAATTAAACTTAAAGAATATGCATCAAATAGCCTTAAAAAATAAAAAAGTACATATAGGTATATAGCTCTATACTAATTCTTATATAATTACTTTAAAATAACAATGCAAACACAAACATTGCACCAGTAATAATTGAAAACTTAAAATGTTAAAATATCCAACCAAAATGGCTGCCGGAATAGTTGGCGGTGCGCGAGCGAAAGTGTTCGAAACTTTTTAATTTGCGAACTGAGGCCAAGGCGTCGAATTTTTCATCCAGCGCCCAAGTTAGCTTAGTTCGAAGTGCGGAACTGTTTAATAGTCTAACTTTAACGTTTTAAGTTGGCTTTAAGTAAAAAGTGGGAAATAACTTTTTTCGACTTTGATGGATGACGACTTTTTAACAATTGACTTGAGTTATCATTGTGGTGTTAGTTTTTTGTATTATGTTTGTAATAAACTCAAAAACTACTCATTTATTTCTCACGGAATAAAGGTAGCGAATTAGTAAGTAGTATTAAGGTATTTATACGATTCACGGTCAGACACAGTAGTTTGTTCTATTTAAGTTCAGTCCTACTTCTGAGGATTGACTTGGCTTTTCTCGTGAAACAATATGTGTCGTCACCCTTATACTTTAAGTCAAAATAAACTTTGTTTCCATTATATATTTGTATATAGTATGTTATTCTCTTTTTGATTCAATAAATTTTTCTGTAACATATTTTATAATTCACACTAATATAACAAATGTAGAAATGACTCAATTATCGCTTGTTACCATTTCATGTCTAAAAACCTCATTTTTGGCTATGAAGTTCGATGTAGATATAGCTGGGATATGGAGAAACATAGGCTATTTTTTCCGAATATATATTATAAAGGGGTCACAGTTAGGTAAAAGATCTCTTCCTGAGAGGCCTTACGGGCTCAAGAATCAGTTCCAAAATTTTTACAACACACCGTAGTACTCACTATTAGAATATTTCTCAGGTTCAGGTTTCCGTGAATTAAATTAAAAAAAAACAAATGGCAGGCACTGGTGTACAAATATGCGAATATCGAATAAAATAACTATATAATTTCTTTTAATATCTCAAAAGATTGACGGATACGAAACCGACAGAGACGAAATCACGGGAAACGGTTAGTCCTTCTTAAGTAATTGATTGAAGGTTGAGTTAGATGCAGTTAAAACTTTGATATGTATTACGCGAGAAGCATCCGCCGGATGTACGTCCTGCTACACCGGAACTCGGCCATTATTGCAGTTCCGGGTTGCGATAGGAGCACGGAAACTTCAATGTTAACGTAATTTTTCACATATCCATATAACTAAAGTACGTAAGTGTGATTTTTTTTATTCCTTTACATAAAACTTTAATATAAATAAAATTATTTTAATTAATATAATTTTTATATTTTAATAATTTTCACTCTTTGTCCATTAGTACTCCATTATTTATTCAGGCGGACACCACCTATGCCCGATTTCTGAGATACTTGGTTGAACACCACTAGTTATTGACTCGACAAAGTTATCCATAAGATAAACTGTCAAATGGCCCGTTGAGTTTTACTGACATTTACCTATCGTACGATTGTGTGTTCAGAAACGCAATTTGACAAGTTATCGAATCGATAACGCTATTGAACAGATAAAGTACGTCAGAAACCGGGCATTAGTCAATTACATATTATTAAAGACTTTAAAATATTTATTGTATTATAAATATCATATAGACAATATATCGATTAATGTTATTCACAACGGTAACCTAAATAAAGTAGTATGGCATAAATGGAGAATGCTTTGAAGAACTTTTTGATATGGTGCCCTCAACGACGTTGCAAATTCGCACTTCCCGACGCTAGCGGGTAGCTTATCCACTCACTCTAGAACCTAATAAAACAGCAACAACCGTAAGATTCTACAGAACCTTTAAAATGCGAACGCTGGAGTTGTGGAATGGGTTATCCGATTCGGTATTCCCCAGAGTTATGATATAAGTCTCTTCAAAAAGGAATTAAAACACACTCTTCAAGGCCGGCAACGCAACAGCGATACCCCTGGTATTGCAGCTATCCATACATAGCCTGTTTGCTGCCCTTTAACATAAAAAAATTGAGTATTCGAATGGAGTATTCAAATAAAAAAAAATCAAGAATAAAAAATATATGTCAAATGAGCCGTAAACCAAACTCCTTAAATGAACTTTTAACATGATATACGTAGCGGGAAATTAACATTTTTCAACTTGTATATAGCTGTTTGTAGAAAATAAACTTTAAAGCAGTTCCATTAGAGTATTGTTTCGTTTGATGCAACATCCAATAAAGAAAGTTTCTCGAGTTGGTCTTCGGCGATTATTCTTGAAAATTGCGAGAGAAAAACTAGGGGATTTCAAAGGATTGGGCCAATTTAGATTTATTTTTCTCCCTTTCAGGGGGACCGGTGACGAAGTTTTGTTGCCACCTAAATAGGGAGGTGCGATCCGGTACGGCTGATGGTAATTACTTACAATAACCAATATCGCATAATTATTTATCGCACTAGATCGTTACGTTATCACAAAGTATGTATATAATAGCTATTTTAATATAACTGTAACGAAGGCAAATAAAAAAAAATTATAAGGCAATAAATTAAAATAAAAAAAAAACTGGCCGTCACGGGACGCCCAGCAGATATTAGATATTTAAGTTATCTAATATTACAACGAATAATTCACCACTTATCAAGCATACTATAATCAGATAGAAATAGTACGCAGTTCATATGGAGAAGCTATGAAGTATATACTATACACATGCGCACACATAAGGGAGTCGAGAATAGTGGCGTCGAAGAAGAATGACGGCATAAGAGAGTGTCATGCCACTTACTGTGACGATATCTGAGTTCAAACAAATTATAGAAGAAACATAAAATATATGTGTAGTACAATCCTCACGCGAACCATCTTTTTTAAGTGTAAACCTTGTGTATCATGTGTTCGTGTAAATTTTATATCGAATAATTATAGAGTTAGAGTTATAGGAATATATGTTATGTACATTCCAATGTAAGTTATTTTATAAATATTATAGGAGATACTAAGAACAGCATTAATGTTTAGATTACTATGAATATGTTACTTACGTGTGCATAGAAATAAATTTAAAACATACGTTACTATACCAAACAGTTGAACAATTTCTCGTAGCCATACCAACAATAATCAGTACCGATAAAAAATAAAATAGGGTGCCCACCCCTTGTAAAAACTGACTCTCCTTAAATTTACAATAACCATCCCTTAGGTAACTGTCTACCCTCGTTTCTACATAAAAATGTATGTAATAAAGACACGTTGACAATTATAAGATTTGCTGATTTCAAACGATTTCATTGGTTAAGGATAACATTGGAAAAATACTTACAAAATGCATAAAAAAATATCTAGTTTGTAATCACAATTAAAAATCAACTAATATCATTACATAGTATAAAACAAAGTCCCCTACCGCGTCTGTCTGTCTGTCTGTTCGCGATACACTCAAAAACTACTGAACGGATCTTTATGAGGTTTTCACCAGTGGATAAAGTGATTCACGAGGAACGTTTTGGTATATAATTTGTCCAGGTTTTTTTTATAATCAGGGCGGGGCAACGTCTGCCGGGCCCGCTAGTATTTTATAAAAAGTGAATTAACTGCGAACTTTTTTTAAATGCTTATTTAAACGTATTTATGTTGGAAATTGTTATATTTTCCACAAGGACCAAATAGCAATATAATTAGACTACTGCTCCCTACATTTGGAATTGTCTTAAATCATTATTTTTAAATATTAATTTAAGTTGAACACGTAAATTTGATTCTTTGAATTACTTCTTTTTTGATTTAGGGTGCGATATGTCCCTATGTCGCCTATTTCCTAACTAATATAAAAAAAAAATAAAAAAAATCCTGTATATAAAAAAAATTACATTCGCACTTTTGACGCACACATCTACCAATTAGATTAATTATGTTCGTATCTTTTGACGCACACATCTACCAATTAGATTAATTATGTTCGTATGTACTTCATATTTCTACTTCCTAGTACATACACGACTAAACTATTACCATGTAAAGTGAGCACATTTGGACTTTTGACGCACACATCTATCAATTACATTCATTACGTTCATATGTACTTCATATTTCTACTTCCTAGTACATACACGACTAAACTATTACCATGTAAAGTGAGCACATTTGAACTTTTGACGCACACATCTATCAATTACATTCATTACGTTCATATGTACTTCATATTTCTACTTCCTAGTACATACACGACTAAACTATTACCATGTAAAGTGAGCACATTTGAACTTTTGACGCACACATCTATCAATTACATTCATTACGTTCATATGTACTTCATATTTCTACTTCCTAGTACATACACGACTAAACTATTACCATGTAAAGTGAGCACATTTGAACTTTTGACGCACACATCTATCAATTACATTCATTACGTTCATATGTACTTCATATTTCTACTTCCTAGTACATACACGACTAAACTATTACCATGTAAAGTGAGCACATTTGGTTTTTTGTTAGTAATGGATAAATACAGAAAATACATGAACAACAATACATACAAAAATTCCTTCTCCTACAGAAATCTACATTAAAATGTGCTAAGCCACGGACTATAGTTTGTGTAATACGTAAATAGTAATTCTTTCTATTGGACTGTACTACGCTTTATATATATCTGTAAACATAGATATTATGTTAGGTATATTGTAGATATTAATTTCCGAAACTAATGAACAAAGTTACACTTGAAAAAACGCTCACAACCCTGATTGTAGATAATACACACAGTTCCAATAAAACGATAATCAGGAGAACGAATTCGCATGCACAATATAATGTATATATACGTTATTTATTAAAAATAATCTAATAAAATATCTATTCGTCCGTAGGCGGGTTGCGTTCAAATTATCTTAATTTTTCATTTCGCTGTCCGCTCGGGCCGCGCGCCCCTCGCCGTCTCCCGCCCACCCTCGCTGTCCTCCTTCATAATTGTTTTTAATTTAAGGAGGGAAAGAGGGCTACAGCTCGTTACAAGAAAAATAATTCCCTTGTACCCAGGTACAAGAAGTTTGTTGTTAAATTTCGTGTAACTGTCCATTTTAATCATGCAATTATTTTCTGTTATTCAACGGAAGTAATTTCTACGTTAAATTCCTTTAATTTTAAGTGCATATTAGGTTCTAGTACCAATGGAATTATAGATTACTTTAATACTGGATAGTGCGAACATCGATATATTTCAATCTATTTAGATTTTAAAATACAACTTTATTACAACCTACTTACTTACTTTAACTACTATAACCTACATTCCTTATAATATCAGCTATCTGCCAATGAAAATCCCGTCAAAATCGGTCAAGGAATTACGGAGATTAACTAAAATTACCAGACAGACAGACAACTATTTTCAAAATTGCTTTTTATTACCATATATAATTTCATATTTATTTAGTAAAAAGTTCTTACTTTAACATTACATTACTAACCTAACACTATTACTTATAGGCTGTTACTAGTTTTATAGAGTGTAAAGCGTGGAACACCTAGAATTATTATAGACGTGTACTAGACAAGCTGGCTGTCAAACATCGACACTTCTCAATCCGTTCAGTAGATTTCTTCTTCATGACAACACTCGTCCACAATCCGAATAACGGGCCGTCTCAAACTACAGGCTTTAAGACCGGTAGCTCCCCACGCACTCACCAGATATTGTTTTAACTGGTTTCTATCTTTTATTCTTTCAAAACTTGAATATCTAACATTTTAGACAGAAAAAAGTTCAAATCAGATGGGCCTTGGAACAACGCTTTTAAAGGTATCCTTCGCGAGAATATCTATAGTATCTATAGGCATTAATGAACTTCAATTAAAATGGCAAAAATGTACTGATAATAATAGTCATTAGGTACTATGGAGTAATTAAATATAATAGTAAGAATAGTTACATAAGACCCATGAGCGTAGACAGACATCGGATATTAGGAGGAGCATCGCCATAAAAATCTATCCACAATATATAAAGGCATACCTGTCAGTAATACCAACGCACAGGCAAAACTACTTGGGCTATGGTCGTAAAAAAATTGCGTACACGTTTATTTTACACTGCAGGTGAGCACTTCTTGAAACTTAACTCCGAAATTGCTGAAAAAGGTTGGGGAAGCTTACGTGAAAATCCGTAATTTTTCCATCACTCAAGATCTGCTATTCTTTTATGTATACAAGGCAGGAACGAAGCCGCAGGAAATTGCTAGTAATCTGTATTAAGCTACTTATTTTGTGTAAAAAGTTATAGACTCCAATACCAAGTATAGTATACTAGCGAACACGGCGGAAGTTGTCCTGTCTTAAAGATAAAAAAATCCTAAAAGTCATACGCAGCGCCACCCACCGGGTCCAATTGTGAATCTAAACCATTTTCGAAACCGCCTGAACATACAGAAAAAATCAAAATCTCCCCAGAAATTTAAGAGGTCACATACACGGATAGAATAATTATATATATAGCGGGCGCGACGAACGTTATCCCGGTCTGATAATTTAAAAATCTTGACAAGTTATATACCTAAGCCTTTATGAATCACTTCATGTACTGGTGAAAATCCCATGCAGTTTTAGCAGTTTCTGAGTTCATCATGAATAGATAGACGTCTGCAGAGGACTTTGTTTTATAATATACTAGCGGGCACGTCAGACGTTGTCCCACCCTGATTAAAAATAAATCCTTGACAAATTATATACCAAAACGTTCCTCAGGAATCACTTTATCCACTGGTGGAAACCGCATGAAAATCCGTTCTGTAGTTTTTGAGTTTATCGCGAACAGACAGACAGATAGACGCGGTAGGGGACTTTATTTTATACTATGTAACGATGATAGTGATAATATAATCTATTACGAGCTAACATAAATCTTTGATCGAGAGAGAGAAAAATACTTTATAAATATATTTTAAAAGCAACTCAAATTCTAATTAAAATGTATAAAAAATACAGCAAATAAACAGACTGATAGCCCCAAGTTAAAGAAACAAATTAACATACGCCCCCGAGAGATCCCCCTGAACCACCCCGAGATAAAAAAGTAATAGAAAGAAACAGACAGCGGCCTTCCCAAGTTAGAGAAAGACGAAATGTGGCTCCGCGAAAAATTAAGATTCAAATAGTAAGAAAATTAAAATTCGACGAGCGGTCAGCTGTGCGTCCCTTTCTGTCGTGCGGTTATTGTATGGCGCCGTCTTTGTTGCACGAGTAAAAAAAGGGGCCGATTCGAGTTTCATTACCAGGGAGCAGGGCTTAGGCTGTTTACATACCTGCAAAATATTCCTTCATTGCTGTTATTTGTATAGCAGTAAAATCACGTCAAGTGGACCCCCTTTTCCCACTTGATCATGGAATTAAAATTAATATATTTCAATATAAATTAGTCACTATCAATAATGAATACCCTAAAACGGTTTTTTTTATTTCCATTTTTACAACTTTTTTTTTGTAAATGAAAATTTTGGAGACTTTTATTTAAAAAAATAGATTACGGAGAAACCGTAAAAGATATTTCAGTGAAATTTTCAGGATTTGTTGTTTAACATTTACAGTTCAATAAATAATCGATAATTTGAATTTTTTTATTTATTAACGTATTGCTAATAGACTTTTAAATAAACAAATGAAAATTGTAATGACTTCTCACTCAGATTATAAAAAAAAAAATTTCAGGAACATGCATTATACATTAAAGTTTAATATTTTGAAAGAAAATTTCACTGCCCGCCATTAGTTTAAACAATATGAATTTATTTATCCCAGAGCGGCGAGCACTGTCAGTACAGCGTACAGGCGCGCGCTGTAGAAATTGCCTAAACAACAATCACCGTTAATAAATACTAATGAGTTTTTACAATGAAAAATAATGTTTATTTAAAAGTTTATTAACAATTGTTAATAAATAAATAATTTCAAATTATTTATTAAACTGTAAATATTAAACAACAAGTCCTGAAAGTTTCATTGAAATATCTTTTACGGTTTCTCTGTAATCTAATTTTTAATTAAAAGTCTCCAAAATGCTCCTTTACAAAAAAAATGTTGTAAAAATAAAAATAAAACTGTTTTACGGTATCATTATTGATAGTGGCTACTTTATATTGAAATATATTAATTTCAATTCCATGATCAAGTGGGAAAAGGGGGGTCCACTTGACGTGATCTTACTCATACGTGAAACGTATAAAAAAAGTCTACCTCGTAATAATGTCTTCTCTAACATTATCATTCTGTTCTATTCTACGCTACGCTTCTGCAAGAACATCCAGGCCGTGAATTTTATATCATCCTTCCATCTTTGTAATATACGTCCTCTATCTAACTCTCCATCTATGAGATACCATATTTTATTAGTAATTAGTAACCATTTTACTCCAGATATCGGATTATATGGCCAGTCTACCTCCACTTCTATTTTATTATTCGAGGTTTTTTCTCTCATCATGAATATGCTAAGGACAAAATCTTAACAGCACTTGAACTGTGCTTCTGTTTAAGAAATATTATTTTAAAATAATAATTAATAATCGCTTGTTTGAAATTACCCTTAGCGAGGAACTAACCTTATTGGAATGGTAATGACAGTGTTTGAAGCCAGAGACGATGGAGTTTGTTCTGGGAGAAGCAATAAGGATAAAAAGATATCAACTGTTCTTGGTCTAACCTTTTGAGCTTACATTTTTTTTAATATTTATTATAAGTTCCATCCTTGAATGATCTTTCAACTTAAACCAGAAATACTAATATGCCATGTACTTCACAACTAATTACGCCTTAGTTGCGAGATAAGAGATCAAAATTAAATCAAATCAAAGACACTTTATTCAATTTTGATCGTAATAAAGCACTTATGAACGTCAAAACTACCACCGGTTCGGAAAACAACCTAGTCATCGAGAAGAACCGGCAAGAAACTCGATCTGGTTTACCATTTTAACAAATATATATTTACAATACATTACAAGTTACAATCGTTTTCAGTGAATGCATAGAGAGGTGCCAATTGCAGACATCCCTTTGTTCATATATTGATCTATTCTATATTTGCCTTTGGCACTAAAACCCGCTTGACGTGGCGCTTAAATTTATAATCCCTCAACTGGGTAATATGCTTTGGGGCTTTGTTCTAATACTAAAAAAATTACTGGTTTTACTGAAGCTGAAACATGGGACAACGAGTTTGTCACAGTTTCTAATATGTAGATCATATCGGCCTTTTACAAATGCCAGCATTTCAAAGTTTTTGCGGACATACATTATATACATGTGGACATACTTCATTAATTAAATGGGGTATTTCTAAAGTTTGATCTATACAAATAAATATCAATTGCCGAAAGTATGTAAGCACATGACTTCAAGAACGGTTCTACATAGGTAGAGGAGTAGTTTTTGTAAAAGTTGGCTCAAAAATTTTGTGAGTGAGTGAGACAAAAAACAGTAAGATAATCGTTAGAATTGCCAGATTGACACGTTTAGTTGTTCAATTAACACTCTATTTCATTACTGTCGTGAATATTGTAACTAAAGATACTTATACATGATATTTTGACAAAACAAATGTTAACAAACAGATACGATGTTGCTTAGATACGGGCGGATTTATGGGGGCAGTCGTCAAATATAAACTAGCCAATTTTTAACAAAGGGGCTGTGGAAGTTATAATATCATTGACTGTCTTCGACTATCATATCATAGAATGGACTACAAAGGGTAAATTTGGTCTCAATGTTTGCCTTAGTAAAACTGTGCCAAGCCCCAGACAACGTGTATGCATAATTTCATGATGATCGGTTAACTAGTAGTAAACAAACTCACTTTCATATGTATACTATTAGTAAGGATTATTCAATCAGAACCTTGAAACTTTTCCCAGTCAAAAGCTGATTGTTATCTTATAGATTTTTCTAATAAGAATTCATGGGACCTTTTCCACTAGGTTTGTAATTGAGAAAAAAATACGTGCGTGTATCAGTGTACACACGTAAGAAGTGGAACTTCTTTATGGCATCATTTTTCGAAAAATGATCTACTATATTTACAACTTTACAGAAAAAAAAAAAACGGAATATGATCATTGTGAGCGCACCTTTAGAAAAAAAAACGGAATCTGACCATTGTGAACGCACCTTTAGAAATAAACATGGCGCGTAACGGAAAAATGTACAGAAATTCAGATGGCGCGTAACCGAAAAACGTTACATACGTTTTTGCATGCTCTAAAATTCCTCCCTACGTCGATAAAGAAGTTTCACTTCAATAAGGAACTATAATTTCGAAAAGATCAACCTTTTTAATCATTTTTTACCACATATCGTTGCTGATCGCATAACTCATCTTGGGTAGACGGTAATTAAAACATATGTACGTCTTATTATAAAAAAAGTAAAACACGCGTTGAACACTTGTTTAAAAGAAATTAATCACAAAAGAGTGTCTTAGGTTACGTTGTATAGAGATGGTCATAGTTCATATTTAAACACTGTCTAAGTTGGCCGTTCTTGTTTTATTGTTGTAATTTATTGTATTTCTATTTGCCGACAATAGACGTTTCATAGTAAATTATGGATTCCGTGGGTATATTTAACTGGGAAAGTGTAGTTAAGTGAAACAATTTTAGAGATTCACAAGTAATTTATAACTGCTACTATATAATTACATTGTTGACATTTAACAATTTTTTTAATCATAGATAACACTGTTGTTCCACTTTACACATTTTGTTATAATATATGAAACTTGTATATTGCTTATTAAAGTGAAACTTTTATTACATCGTCTCAAAATTTTTCGTCTGTGTATTGCATGTCGCGTGATGGTCGGCCGCGGAGTAGGGATAAAGTGATAGGCGCTCGTCAAAGCAACCAGAGCCAATATGGCGGCGCCTATAGTTCGCAGCAGCTGACCGTGTAGTGTGTAGACTATTATTAGTTAAATGACTATAGTGTGAAATAAAGATACACTTTTACCGTGCTTTCATAAAACCACACAATCCTTTTTTTTTAACAATTACATCAGTTTATTTTAACCAAAAGGCCACCACAATAATAACGACATTTTCTCAAAGAAGATCTTTGATTTAGCTAGAGCCCGCTTGGACACACTTTTGTAATAAAGTATTTTTAACATATATACTTCATGAGGCTTAAAATTTTAAACACCGTCTAGTAACACTCGTGTTAAACGCGTATTTGTCTTTGTTTTTTAATAAGACCGTCTATGGAGTTTTATTATACTGGAATGTTATGTAAGTGGATTTTATATTTCATTCATAATCTTATGTTATTTGACTCTATATTTCGTAATATTGGTGGTGCTTTACGTAATATAGTTTGGAAGTGGATCGGAGATAATACCACGGAGCATGGATTCAGATTTGCCACAAAAAATCCCAGGATAGTTCTAACAAGACGGCCACCGTCTTGTTACTTCATTGAAATGATCATAAGAAAGTTGTAATATCCCTACACCTACTCGACAATGGCAGTAATAACTTAGTAGATGATTGCCTGCCAAAATGAAATATAGTAAGATCGTCAATGTAACTAATAATTTTCTCGCAAGACAACCGCTCGGCTCGGACTGGCATTTCTCTTTTTCCCTGTACTTTCTTCAAATAATTGTGAAAGATAACGCGGGACAAAGAAACGCGGGCCCTGCCACCCCCGTCCCAACACCCCCGAGCTAGGGGGGGCATTTTTAACGTCCTCAGACCCTCTTTGATCGGGCTACATTTTGACGTCGCCCGCTTTAATTATCTTGATATAATAAAAAAAAATCTCTCTGAAGAATTTTAAAGTTTTCGATACAATTTGTTATATTTAAGCGATTCATTTTAAATACACTCTTAGGAATTATATTTCGTTCACTTTTTCGTGGTCAGGACCGACGGCAGATTATCGGTGTGATCGGATTGACCATCTATACATATAATAAGTACGTAAATCTAACGTGTCTGTACTTTTTCGATTTTCGTGAAAATTGTTGTCGCAGATGTCTAGAAATAAGTAATAAAATACATTTAAAGCATTTTTAGAAATGTCTGTCTGTCTGTCTGTATGAACACGTATCACTGCTAAATCACTGGGTTCACAATAAAACCTCACCAACAAAATCATAAAACATGCCTCGGGAGTAACTTAGTCTCTGTTTCATTAAAATCGGTCCGTTATATCTAAAGTTATTGTAATTTGAATGACGGCTCGAGGTAAGTACGAGTGAAATGTATCCTAATATTATAAAACTAATTTGTTTGGTTAAACGCACTGATCTCAGGAACTACTGGTCCGGTTTGAAAAATTCTTTCAGTGTTAGATAGCTTATTTATCGAGAAATGCTATAAGCATATAATTACGCTAAGAGCAATAGGATATAGAATAAGACCATAGGAGCATAAATGAAGAACGTTCAAAATCGAGGTATGTTTTTTCCTTTTGAGAGCTTCCGCTGCGTGTTAGCGTTAGCCCAAAGTAACTATTACACGCGGACGAAGTCGCGGGAACAATTAGTATATTTTATATTTAAAAAAAAGCTATGAACTTATTTAAAATGTTTATTTAAACGTCTTTATGCTGCAAGTAGTTATATTTTCTACAAGGACCAGATAGCAATATAAGCACACTACTTATCCCTACTTTTAGAATTGACTTAAAGCGCTTCTTTTATTTTTAAAGTCCAACTTGTAAACATAGTTAAACTTTAAACTCGTTTTCCTATAAAATATAATTTTTGAGTTACTTCTTTTTTCATTAAAGACGCAACTTATTGTGAATCGATATTTTACTAGCTTCTGCTCGCGACTTCATCCTCGTGGAATAGTTACTTCGGGGTAACGCTAACACGCAGCGAAAGCTCTCAAAAAGAAAATAAAAACGATTTTCAAACATTCTTTATTGTCGCTCCGCTCCTCTTGGTCTTAGCGTGACACAGCCTATAGCCTTCCTCGACAAATGTGTTATCTAACACTGAAAGGATTTTTCAAATCGGACCAGTAGTAGTTCCTGAGATTAACGCTTTCCACCAAACAAACAAACCCTCCAGCTTCATAATATTAGTATGGATATAATAAGAATGCAAATCTGATGCATCTGTACTTTTTAGATTTTCGTGAAAAAAAACGTTGCGTTTAAGTAGTAAAATACATTTCAATCACTTTTAGAAATGTCTGTATTATTATATATTATATTTGCTTGAACACGCATCACTGCTAAAGTACTGCGTTCACGATAGAACCTCACCAAGAAAATCATAAAGCATATCCTCGAGTAACATTTAGTCTTAGTTTCATTGAAATAGGTTCACTCTATCAAAAATATTGTAATTTTAACGACGACGCGACTTGAGTACAAGAGAAAAGTAGATAAGTAAATGGATTCACATGAGTTTATTAATCATTTTTACAATAGGTTCCACGCGGACGCAGTCACGTGCACAGTTAGTTTATATAATAAGAAGACATATTATAGTAAACACTAACTTTTGATCCCGGCATCGCTCGCTTTAATGTAGATTTAACCTTAGGCACAGTAACTATTTTCTGGATGAAAGGTATACTATGTCCGTTACTGTAGTAAAAAAGTGTATGTAACACTTTATAATGATCAATTAATAATCAAACAAACAAACTCACATAAGCATCAGTGTTAAATAAATAAACCAGATCGAGTTTCTTGCCGGTTCTTCGCGATGACTGGGTTGTTTTCCGAACCGGTGGTAGTTTTGACGTTCATAAGCGCCTTCTTAGGGCCTAAATTCAATAAAGAATTTAATTTTGTTTCTTTTTTGCAACCAGTCTTCCAGATTACTACTGCCATTGTCGAGTAGGTAATATTGCAAGTGTCGTGTGATAGTTTCAATGTTCTAACAAGACGATGGCTCCCTTATTTGAACTTTCCAGGGAGTTTTTGTGGCATCTCAGAATTCATGCTCCGTGGTATTATTTTCCATTATACTTATGCACAATAACCGAAATATATTACGTAATACACCACCAATTTTACAAAATATAGAGTCAAATAATACAAGATCATTACATAGTATAAAACAAAGTCCCCTATCGCGTCTGTCCGTCTGTCTGTTCGCGATAAACTCAAAAACTACCGAACGGATTTTCATGCGGTTTTCACCGGTGGATAGAGTGATTAATGAGGAACGTTTTAGTATATAATTTGTCAAAGATTTTTTCATAATCATGGCGGGACAACATCTGCCCGGCCCGCTAGTTATGAATAAAATATAAAATCCACTACATGATACACTAAGATCCCGCAATAAACCCCATACGCATTTCTATATAATATTGGTTAGGATAAGGGTAAGTAAGTATAGATGAGAATGACATTTGTTTTGTATTTGAATAAAATAGACATAATTAAGTTTAAAAGCAGCTTATTATCTGTATATAAAGCTGGCGGGTCACGATCGCGTTTCACAACGATTGCCAGGACTTGGCAATTTCCTATCTGACTGACAATTTCCTTGGCTCGCCCGATTTTAATATAAAACGAGAAAAAACATCGCCTCCCGACTTTTGTATTTACGTTGATCATAGCGTGGATATGACTTTGCATCTTGACTATTTGTTAGAATTTAACGTATTTAGTTACGTCATTTTAATAATACATATTTTTCTATCGGAGACTATTTTTTGCTTTCGGCTTTGTACACGTTAACGATTGAACATTGACCTATCTCTCTGGAATTGCATTTTTTCTAAATGAAAAGTTATGACCTTTTCTGGTTTCCGTAACAATGTGAATGCAAAATTGCAAAAATGATCGGTTTAAAAATAAAGACGTGAAAGCGTAGCAACAAACAGACTCTCTTTGGCATTTATAATATCAGTAGGGATATACATATAAAAAAAAGTCGAGGCAGTCATAAGGACCGCCGACAGAAATGAGAACTCAAAACATTGAAATAAATGTGTTCTCTTTTGAATTTTCATATTAATTATAGCGTGAATAATGCATTTTTTCTAAATGAAAAGTTATGGCCTTTTCTGATTTCCGTATCAATGTGAATGCAAAATTGCAAAAATGATCGGTTTAGCAATAAAGACGTGAAAGCGTAGCAACAAACAGACTCTCTTTGGCATTTATAATATCAGTAGGGATATACATATAAAAAAAAGTCGAGGCAGTCATAAGGACTGCCGACAGAAATGAGAACTCAAAACATTGAAATAAATGTGTTCTCTTTTGAATTTTCATATTAATTATAGCGTGAATGACATTATTTAAATTACAAAATTTGTTTATTGAAATTATTTACATTAGTGTGATTTTCATATATATTGGCACTCGGAGCAATAATTATATACATTTTTATAAAGTCTGTTAACCAATCAAACGTATGATAAGCTGCCAAAAATAAATTGTATTACACGTACACAAGCCTATACTACGCGTCGTTAGTCTGACGCAAGCCGCGAAAGCTTAATAGGGCCGGTCATGTGTAGCATGTCATGACGCAAAATTATAAATTTGTCTCCAGCCAAAAATACCACTCAGCGCGCCTAAAGAAGTTATTTAGTATAGAAATCAATTTTAATTACAATTATTCATTAAAAACAATGACTTGCTGACCCTGCCGTAACAGTCAAACGTATGTTCCCGAAACAAGCTATGGACATAATCACCATACCAACCCATGACGTACTGGTTATTTTAAACACAGAAATACCCACAGTTTTATATTTTTCTCCTACATCGTGGCTGAAAATTAAAAACACTTCTGAAGTTCACAATGATCTCAGTCAACATTAGCCAGTAGTGCGATCTATTTAAATCAGTAGGCCTATGTGAACTCGTTAATTTGATAAAAAAGATATATGTATAGGATTTGATTCTCAAAGAATGAATTTACGATTTTAAGGATAATATATACGAACTGCTTTACTTTAGTGCTTGAAATATTAGGAATTTTGTATTAAAAAATTATTGATTATTACTAAGACTGTAATATAGTTGACAATTCCATTTAAATGATGTCTGGAAACCTCGGTATTACCCGGGATTAGGAACCTACGATATTCCTTGATTTCTAAAGTCAACTAACGTATAATCATATTACTTTACAAAACTAAACATATAAACGTTCTTTGTTCACAAAAATACTTGAGCTTTCGCAAAGTGACATAAAAGTTTTGATTACTGAAGACTAATTAAAACGATAATGTAGAATACGTTATAAAAAGTGGGTGCGGGTACGATAGAAGTGAAAACTACGAATTGATAACGACTGAAGCCGAATATACACGATTCAGCATCATCAACCCGAGCGTGACGGTAAACTTTAGTTCCCTAATTAATATGCCAATTTTTTTTCCTTTCAATAAATATAGTACGAGCTGAATGTTGAAAATTATAAAATCCATACTATCCTAACGTTCCTTTTCAAACGGCTTTGGCGAGAGAAAGAAAAGTGGTTCGCGATGGCCGTCAGCCCCTTCCCTCCTCCGGCACTACCCTCACACCCCCCCTGTCGCTGGATGTTATTTTATAAGACTTTATTTTCACTTTGCTATTGTATTTTTGTTCGTGTTTCATTTAAAACAAGTATCTGTGCTTGCTTTGTTTGAAAACATTTGTAGGAGAATTAATTAACGTCTTTGTTTATAGCAAGTCATGTATAAAAATAATCATGTTCGGACGTAAATTGTTTGGAAAGTAAGTATTTGGAAATTTAATTGGAAGCATTATATAAGTTAAAATTCGAAGGTGACCGCTCAGTCTCACACTGTTCATATACCTACTAGCGCAGTACGGCAATTGTTACTCTCTCGAAATTACGGCTTGGATATTTTGAGCTGTTAATTATTAATTTTATTGTATACACTATATGTGTAAGTGAGCCTTCACCTCTATTATATAATTCATTTGGCATTCGTTTGGTTTTTTTGGTAGAATGTATACTTCCAGCCAGTTAAAAAATACAGTCCACTGCCCAACTAAAATAACCGGCCGGTTATTTAAGGCGTCCTTTCTTTGATTTATTTTACGAAGGAACTATTTCTCATACATTTTATTTTGTTATTTAGATAGTGTTTTATTGAAGCTGGTGTGTTGTTGGAAATAGCTTTATTGTTTTTTTAAGATCTACGTTCAATCAATTCTAATTAAAGATTAATACTGCAGTTACTATCAAGCTATGTTACAAAACGTCTTGTGATAATTTCTGTGTTGTAACAAAATTTTGGCTCCTATTTAGAACTTTCCAAAAAGTTTTTGCGATATATCAGAATGATTTTTTTTTATATTATTATTTATTTATTATTTGTCATTGTTTTATATTCGTACGTATGTATGTATGTATATTTATGTTATATATGTATTTATTTTATTATAATATTGTATACGTGTATATATTTATTTATCTATTTTCTTCTGTTTTGTTTATATAGGCACTACCTACAAAAGTTTTGATTAACATCAATACCGCTGGTTAGCTGGAAGAAAATGCCTTAAGGCATTAAGCTCGCCAGTGTACAAATCAAAAGTGCAAAAAGAATTCATTCATTCGTTCATTTATAATCGATTTCACTTGTGCATAATAACATAACTATTATACATTATTCTATCAATATTACACAGTAAAGGGTCGAATAATGAAAGCAATATAACCTATATAAATAAAACGATAGAAGTACCTATACCGTTGTATACGCATCACACACAAAAACATACATTTGAATTTTTTTTTCAATTATACTTCAAAGACACGCGGTACTTATCTAAAAAAAGTATTACTTTAACTTCATTTCATATATTAAGGTTTTAAGAAACCACGATATTCGGTTAAACGAAATGTATTAGGTACTCAAAAGAACATAGTTCACTCAAAAACGTTTAAAATATATATGAAAATACTAGCTTCTGCCCGCGATTTCGTCCGCGTAGAATAGTTACTTTGGACTAACGCTAACACGCAGCGGAAGCTCTCAAAAGGAAAAAGTCCTGATTTTGAAACATTCTTCGTCGGTGCTCCGCTCCTATTGGTCTTAGCGTGATGATATATAGCCTATAGCCTTCCTCGATAGATGAGCTATCTAAAATCCTCACAAACTCCGAAACTTTACCTCTTTATAATATTAGCAGAGATATATTTTTAAATAAAATTTTAGCCGTACTTTAAATGTATCTAAGGATTCAGTTTCTATTAGGTCCTTTGGTAATTCATTTATAAGCACTACAGGTGTAGCGATATGCTTCAAATCCACGGAGAAATGGGGCAAGCGGTGTGGTGCCTATGTGCTTTCCCTCTGTATATAATATGTATTGTTAAGGTAATACAACAGCACAGAAGTCGCGAGCATCAGGTATACTAGAATAAAGTTGTGGCGAAAAGAATAGGCCTGTAGAATATTAATTCAATGTAGGTTGGTTCAAAACTCGGCAGATGTTAATGTTTTCTTTTTAATTCGTATACATTTTACGTTTACGTGTTTCAATGTGTAACTCTCGTCTGACGGTGAAGGAAATTAACGTGAGGTATGCTAATTTTTCTTTTAATACTTTTATACCATAATCTCACCTATTATTAAATGATGATATGACCTAACACGGTAAAGTGTTGCCTAAAATCAACCTTGATCTTTCAGTCTTGGTCTTATTATAGCGTTTTTGCAATAGGTAATTGCAAGATTTGCAAGATTCTTGCTGCAAGACCAAGACCAGATGTATTGACGCAAAACCAATACCAAGACTACGTCAAGTCTTATCTTGGTCTTGCATTCGGTCAACAGTAATGATAACGTATTAAACCAGGAGGTGCACTTACCATTAAATGCAGCTACCGGAACACATCTATAGGAGCTTAGGGTAACATATTATACTTAAAGATTCTAGCTAACCAGGCGGGCTTAAGAAAAAACCCTATCGCTATACATTGGTAACAATGGTATGCCGGAAAATAGAGGATAGTAGATTCGTCGTTGTTTAAAATTGCTGTCGTGAATTTTAAGAGCATATTTCCACCAGAAAGAAGCTTTTGGCCAGCAATGGGACGTTGGTGTTATTATTGTAATTTTTATTAGTGACAGAGCTTGTCCTGAAATATTTATTGCTTTTTTTTATTTTATATATGTACATTATTACTGCCATTGTCGAGAAGAAAAATAATATTACGAGTGTCTTGCAAAAAATTCAATGTTCTGACAAGATGTTGGCCCCTTGTTAAAATTTTCTAGGGAGTTCTTGTGGCACCTCAGAATTCATGTTCCGTGATATTATTTTCCCATCCACTCCACTTATGTACAATAGCCGAACTATATTATTACGTAATATACCACCAATATCACAAAATATATAGTCAAATAACACAAGATTATGATACGTGACACTCCAAGATTTCGCCAAAAACACATTATAAGATACATTTGACTTCGATTGACATTTATATTTTTGCCAGTGCCTTTCAAACTGTTTGACTTTGAGAACAACATAGTCATGCAGCTCCTCAAGAAGCTAAGAAGAAAATAGAAGCGCATCGCCGCACTCTTCCTTACAAGACATTTCAAAGTGACGTACTGCACATTTTAGAGACATCTGATCTTTTTTAAATAATCTACAGGTTTTAGCGTTTGATCAACCATCTCATCTGATGTTAAACAGCGAGCGGTACAGCCATGCTGAAGCTAATACTGGTTTCAATATAAATGTGTCGGGTCGCCCGGGGTACTACCACCCTCTCACAGAAAACCGACGTGAAGTAACAGTGCTTGTATTGATGCGCTTCGTTCGGTCAGTGAGAACGCCGGAGGCTCACCTCCCCTCTTCCTTTCCCCCTTCCCCCTCCCCTCAATCCTCCCAAACACAGGCTGGCAACGCACTTGCGACTCCCCTTGTGTTGCTAGTGTCTATGGACGGCGGTGATCACTTAACATCACGTGAGCCGGCAGTTCGTTTACCTCCTCTGTAATAAAAAAAATTAAAAAAATAAAACGATGTGGTCTAAAATGGTAAACACGCTAGATATAGAGGGGGTCTGGCTCTCAATCGCAGCTGCTTAGTGGGTTTAGAAATAGACCTACCACCATGCAATGATTTCATCAATCCATTCTCCTTAACTGAAAGCTGCTACTCATTCAAGAGGATTCAAAACTAGATCAATTGACGCGGTGTCCGTCCACACTAATCACTGAACCATTAATGAGAAGATAACAATAGTTCTTGATACTTTATCCCTGTTATTCTGATATCAGTTAGTCTTTAATTACAATCATGTCGCATTTCAAACAATGGTTGATATATTCCTACCTCTTTTTTTATATAACACAACAGAGTAAAAGTACTGGTGGTAAAAACAATGCAAGCGAGAAACAAAGGTAACCATTAAGGAATCTACTATCCATCGGTAGTTGCTACTCTCATGCCGGCCTGCAAGCATCGGTAGTAAAAGTGAGTTACTGAGATGTCTTTATGGTAGCAATTCAGTGGGATACAGAAATACCACCATTCCGCTTACCTTAATTGCTGACAACAATTGACTGGAAGACAACAAGTCCAAGCTTCCATCATGAATTATTTTTCTGCAAACTCTTTAAAATGAGCAAAATAAAAAATTCTTATTATACTTAACTAGTATTATAGCTAATGGTTAATGTCATTTTTATTAATATCATTAATTTTATTTTCCTTTAATTCCTTTATGGCGATTTCATTAATAAGATAATGTAATGTAATTAATGAAACCACTTTTAGTCCTTGCTTGACATCGTTGACGATAAAATACTGTTCGAGCCCATCAATATACAAACCTCAGTTATCTTGAATAAGGTCAAACTGTCCCATTGTACCGACGGCCATTTTTCGTAAAGAACTATTCACGAAACACGTAAATATTAGTCCAGGAAACGCTTACACAACACTAACGTAACTCAAGTATCTCATCCTCGTCGCCAGTGATATGAATGTCCAAAAGGTTCTATTTTTAGGGAGCTCAATGAAATGCCACCGTACCGCAAGACGTATATAATCGTAGAGAGAGAGAGAGAGGAGAGAGGTAACAACAACTTATCAAAATATTACATTATATAAATCTACCTAGATATATCACAGCTTTCTTTTATAGCCATTTGTAGGTTGTAATCCACAACTTCCATCATGGTTGGTATTAACCTAGTATCTAACACAATTCCCATATCTTCCAACTCGGCCTAACAACAACTACCTAGTTAAGTTCCTTCGTGTGTTAGATTTGTAATTTTCAACAGACAGCGACTCTCAGACAATACACCCTTAATGTACCATTTACGATTTAAGCAAACAATTACTTAAGGTAAAACAAGCCTCAATAACAAACCAAACAAATGTAACACCCAAAAATCGATTACGAACAATTTCGAGAGAAATTCATTTTCCAACCTTTTTACCCCCGATTGATTTGTATGCTGAAAGATAAGTAATTACGCGCCCACTTCGGGCCAGATCCATAAATCCAGGGAGCGGGGGACGGGGGGCAACGGCTCCCTTGAAAAAAGGGGGTGTTCTTCTTATATTTAAATATCGAACCCCTTCCGGGTAGGTGCCACGGTTTTTCCAGTAAAAGGGGTAAGTGACAGAAGCAGGGAATATAGAGTTGTGTGGAGTGGAGTTCGCAACAAAATGTGGCTCTATTAAAACATGTGTAAATTCATAGCTCATCAGAAAAAGAGAAAGACGGAGTTGAAAAGACAAGTAGAAGTGTCAAAAATAAGAGTGAATTTATTTTTATTCTAAGACATTATGAGAATTATCTTTTGGAACAACAACTTTTACATTACTAGCTAACCCGGCCACGCATTGCTTATCTATACTAATATATAAAGCTGAATTTGTTTGTTTGTTTGATTGAACGCGGTATTCTCAGGAACTATCGGTCCGATTTGTAAAAATCATTCGGTTTTAGATAGCTCATTTATCGAGGAAAGCTTTAGGTTATATATCATCACACTAAAACCAATAGGAGCGGAGTACCATTGAATAATGTTTCAAAATCAGGCATTTTTTTCCTTTTGAGAGCTGCTTTCGCTGCGCTTTAGCGTCAGTATTATATACGTTGCCATGGCAACGTGATAAGTTTCTATCGCAAACATTTTCAAAGTTTATTTTGTGTTCCTATTCAAAAAAATTATTCTACGTTAGTTTTGATTGCAATTTTTTATTTGTAATCTATTACGTATTATAAAAATAAAGCGTGTGTATGTAAAATTAAAATAACAACTTTTTGGTGAATGGATACGGCTACAAATAACAAAAAAAATATTCCTCGTCGTCGGTACTTTTATATTATTATATTTTCTCTGTTTGTTTGTTTGTTCCGGATAATCTCCAATCCGGCTGGACCTATTTTAATGGGAATTTTACTGGCAGATAGCCGAAATTATAGCGGTTGACTATTTTATTTGTTCGCGGCTTCGTCCGCATTGCTCTTTCCAAAATGGTTGGACCGATTTTCACGGGGTTTTCACTGGTAGATAGCAGACCTGATAAAAAGTAATTATGTTTTTTTATTCTCCTTCGGCCGCAATGGAATATCCGAAATGCTTGAACTGATTTTCACGGGACTTTCACTGGCAAATAACTCAATATAAGAAGTAACTTAGATTATTTTATTTTGATAACCAAGACTTCGTGGTAGTGATGAACTGTTACCCGTGAATTGGTCCGTGTGAAATTAGTCAAAAATATGTTGTTTACTGTAAACAAGCGCGTGAGACGTGCGCTATACTTCCAGACTCCAAGAATAAATATACATAATTGAAAGTCATATATTGGTATGTAATTTGAATTATATTATCTTTTTGGTCAATTTGGCGGCCATTATGTTTTATTTACTGCGTTTGCGTCTACATAACTCCAGTGATTATAGCAACGTATAGGAATAACACAATTATATCGACAATATGGGCATAATATATCTATATAACAAAAGATTTGACCCATATTGTTCCATAATATATAGCTTAACATTTTCATTACTTCCTTATATAGTGTTAGTAAGCACTGAGGGTGGTATATAGTAGGTTAAAGTTCCAGGTCTGTTGCTGATGATAAATCCCATCCCATTCGATATACTATTGGTATTCACATATCTAATCTACACGTTACATGTTACAGTAGATGGTGTGCGTGTCGTAGTTACAAATGTTTTTGAAAAAGTATTTCTGTAATTTACACACCTACTTACAATTTTACATTTCTTTAATACATTTTAAAAAAACGCGTGCGGAGCCGCGGGATACAGCTAGTACTTAATATTGGTTATTACAATTATGAAAAACCATTGTCAAAATAAAACGTGATGCAATCTATGAGATATGTATAACAGTCGGTCCTACAGTTTTCTGTCAACAAACTAATTTAAAGCGCCATCTGTTCGAAACTGATGATACTTACAGTTAATAACAATAATCAACATTGACAATAATTTAATAAATTAAAAAATATTGAGGCTATTAATCTAAATATAAATTCTATCTCTCAAGTTGGACCAAATTATACATAAATGCTAAGTTTCATGAAGATTGGTTGAGTCGTTTCGGAGTTCATCGTGGACAAATATCATGACACTGGATTTTGAAATGTGTATTAAAATTATTATTGTGTATATTTTAACGATATGGATGTTATACAGGAGATATTTTGGTTTAATGAATTATAGATAATAAGCAACTTTATCAGATTGAAAATATTAATTCAGATTAAATATCATAATATCTTAGAATGGAATGCTAGTAGCTTACGAACAAACATGACTGCATTTGAGTTATTGTTATACCAAGAAAAAATCCACATTGGCCTCAATGTGCCTAGAATAATTTATTTGGTTTCTTAATCTCCAAATGCGCGAATCAAATTTAATATAGGTAAGTATATAATTTATTTAATTCAGACACTACATCTCTTTTTTTGAAGTAAAATTTCTTTAGGCGCAACTAGGAGGTAACTGAACGACAATGCAACGGAAGTCCGTTACGGCAATATGGCGGCCCGTTTCTACAGGTACCATCCGGTTAGATAAAAATTAAACATAACCAAAACTTCTATTATATAATAATTAATTTAATTCGTTACTTATCATGTAATCTGTTCGTAGTTTTATATAATTTATTTACTTTATAACATATTTACTTTATCACAACCAGTTGCTAATAATATTTCCTGCGTTATTTAAGTTCCGAATTAGGTAATAGATGGCACTACAAATAATGAACCTTTGATTTAATTTGTTACTAACATTGAAACCAGATGGTAGCACGGTCGCGCATCCATTTTATTATACATAATAAATTCTATTGTATGATTTTTATTATTATTCAATTTAATATGTTATATTAATTTTTTTCAATAATTTTTGATTGATTTGTTTATAAAGTATTTATTGACAAAATTACAAATATTTAAAAAGTTTTACTTCAATCGCGTGTGACGGATCCACGCACTCATTTTTAAAGTGAAACTTTTATTACATCGTCTCAAACTTTTTCGTCTGTGTGTTGCATGTCGCATGATGGTCGGCCGCGGAGTAGGGATAAAGTGAAAGGCGCTCGTCAGATCAGCCAGGGCCAATATGGCGGCGCCTATAGTTCGCAGCAGCTGACCGTGTAGTGTATAGACTATTATTAGTTAAATGTCCATAGTGTGAAAAAACGTTTCACTTTTACCGTGGTTTCATAAAACCACACAATCTTATTTTGTTTTGTTAGTAAACTTAGCCTATGTTAAAGATATAAACACAGGTATACAGTACACGAATCCAACTAAGTTACTTTAGCGTACTTTAAATTTACCGCTAGTACTTTAAGGTACTTTAAATTACTTTAGCAATGATGTGTGTTCAAACAAACGGGCAGAGAGATAGACAGACGGACATTTCTAAAAATGACTGAAATATATTTTATTACTTATTCCTGGACACCTGTAACAATTTTTTTCACAAAAATCTAAAAAGTACAGACACGTTAGATTTACATTCTTATTATATGTATAGAAGACAAGAGTAATAATAGATAACCACTTAATTACATGTTACATATAAGTTTAATCAGGTTACACACAATAAAACAATTGGTGTGTAATTAAAATAATTTTGAAACTAATATCTATTCCAGATCTTCCGCTGTGCTGTCTCAAGATGGACTTAAGAAGCAAAAAGGAAAGAGTTCGAGGGGCGTCGCCGCCCAACCCCCGTGCCCATTGGAACACAGAATAATAATCGCCAAAAGAAACGGGGGGCAGGAAAAATATAAATAGCTCTATCCACCCACCCTGGAGATATTAAAATTTGTACAAGAAAATACTCGGCGGCCCGGTTTTGAATTTTGCTAAAATAAAATTATATTCAACTGGATGGATGTTTGGACCTTCCCTCAGTTTGTTGCTTTGAGAGTGTTTTACACTTTGTTCTGTTAGCTGGTGCTTAGCGCCGACGCACCTCGTAGATATTTCATATAATGTTTTATATTACATTCGTTAATACAACAGACCCGTTTATTCCTGCAAAATTATTAACTTTTAAAAAGAATTTGTGTTTTAGGTCAAACAATACTAGGGGTATACGCCCGGTTCTTCTTTATTTCAAAGGTAAAATGAATTTTATAAACAACAAACTCGTTCAGTCCTCGCATAAGTGATTTATGTGTCCTTATAAACACAGTGTTATTTCATATCTCAATGATTTAAATTGTTTTTTGCAGTTTAACATTTGCAGTTAGTAGGTACATCAGTTCTAGAATACACTGTGTGTAGATAGTGTTTAACATATTTGGTTAATAATCATTACATACTATAAAACAAAGTCTTCCGCCACGTCTGCCTGTCTGTTTGTTCGCGATAAACTCAAAAACGACTGAAAGGATTCTCACCTGGTTTTCACCAATAGATAGAGTCATTCGCGAGGAAGGTTTAGGTATATAATTCGTCTACTTTTCATTATTATCATGGCGGAACAACATCCGCCGGGACCGGTAGTCAATTTATGTTAGTATTATTAATTTTACTTTTGTTTTTCTCTTGCCACCGAGTAATTTATATTAAAAATGAAATGTCTCCTAAGGCTAAAGAGATCATTCCAAGGCCGTCTAAGGGTACACGTAAAATTGCGAATTCTTAAGGTGTACAATTAAGTTTTTATTAGCTACTAGCTGACCCGTGCAACTTCCTCTGCACCAAATCGGTTATTACCGGTTTCAATTGTATTTTTAAACGCATATAATCTTAAAAAACCTAAAACCCTATTGCAGCGTTATCCAGCACTTCCAATCGTGGATCCAAACTATCCAGGGACTCACTCAAACATATACCCAGTTGGTATGTGAGAAATCTTTTAAAATAAGCCTAGAATCTGTTCGCAGCATTACCTAAAGTAGTGTCATCAAAGTGAAGATCAAAACTAACTTACATATATTGCCGATAAATGTCTTCCCAGTACCCCTTGTAACTTCATCACGTAACATACTGTAAAAGTTGAACTTTATCTACATTAAATTTCCATTTTGTTTTAATTGTTTGTTTTATAAGAATTTGTAAAGTATACGTGAAATCTGTATTCAATTTTAATTTGGTCACATTTATTTTACTTTTGACATATAAACCACCTTTTTTCTGAGATACTGAACTTGGGATAATATACCTTTCTAACAGTGAAAGAATTTTTGAAATCGGACTAGTAGTAGGTACCAAGCATTCCTCGAAAACAAAACTTTACCACTCATTATAATATTAGTATAAATACAACATAGTAACTGCAAACAGTAGTCCGGTGAAGCTAGGTCAATAGCGTGGTCAGTTCGAGAAAAAAAAAATAACTGCATACACCTCAACTGATTTATTTTAATCTTAGATTCACAAACCTAAACCCAACTACTTCAAGACTCAACAACATTTAGAAAACCAATTTTATCAAATATCGAAACAACACACGTACTGATAGAACTCTAGTTGAGATTCATCTGCTACAATGCAATGTAACTATTATCTAGGTTTATGTTTTAGGAAAAAAATCTTGTCACCTTTGTTTAGCAAACATTTTTTTATACAATAAAATAAATGTAACAACGTATAAGTGACAGTTTCGTTTACACATATTTTTTCATATGAGGTTGATAATTACGCATAGAAATGTCATATAGCCGTAGCTCAGTTATAACGTACTGGACATTATACGGTCCGCCGGGGCCGATGGTTCGAATCCTGGCGATCTTTTTTTTGGTATTTTTTTTAAAGTAGCTTAGGGAAATATAGCTTATCTTTTTAGCTAATCTGTCTGCTATATATAATGACAATGTGCACAATGAAAATTTACCAAAATCCGTCAAAAATTTCATTAACTACAAATTTTTGACTTTAGTCCGTTATCCTGGACAATCCCTTGCGTTTTATGAGATAAAAAGTATTCTAGATGTAACCTTGTAATGTTAATTATCACTGTGCCAAATTTCGTCAAAATTGGTTCAGTACTTTCAGAGTGGTACGTGTTCAAAGGGACAGACAAACAGGCAGATCCTGGAGAATCCCTTGCGTTTTATGAGATAAAAAGTATCCTAGATGTAATCTCGTAATATTAGTTATCACTGTGCCAGGTTTCGTCAAAATCGGTTCAGTACTTTCAGAGTGATGCGTGTTCACAGGGACAGACAGACAGACAGACAGACAGACAAAAATTGTAAAAAGATTATTTTTGGCTTCTATATCGATAACAAAGTCTACCCCGATAAAAATTTTCAAAAAAATATTTAATGTACAGATTTGACCTTGCTACAGTTTTATTATAGTACTAGCTGACCCGTGCAACTTCGTCTGCACCAAATCGGTTATTACCGGCGTCAATTGTATTTTTAAACGCAAATAATCTTAAAAAACCTAAAACCCTATTCCAGCGTTATCCAGCACTTCCAATCGTGAATCCAAACTATCCAGCGACTCACTCAAACATATACCCAGTTGGTATGTGAGAAATCTTTTAAAATAAGCCTAGAATCTGTTCGCAGCATTACCTAAAGTAGTGTCATCAAAGTGAAGATCAAAACTAACTTACATATATTGCCGATAAATGTCTTCCCAGTACCCCTTGTAACTTCATAACGTAACATACTGTAAAAGTTGAATTTTATCTATATTAAATTTCCATTTTGTTTTAGTTGTTTGTTTTATAAGAATTTGTAAAGTATACGTGAAATCTGCATTCAATTTTAATTTGGTCACATTTATTTTACTTTTGACATACAAACCACCTTTTTTTACTGAGATACTGAACTTGGGATAATATACCTTTCTAACAGTGAAAGAATTTTTGAAATCGGACCAATAGTAGGTACCAAGCATTCCTCGAAAACAAAACTTTACCACTCATTATAATATTAGTATAAATACAACATAGTAACTGCAAACAGTAGTCCGGTGAAGCTGTTAAGACCTTGCTAGGTCAATAGCGTGGTCAGTTCGAGAAAAAAAAATAACTGCATACACCTCAACTGATTTATTTTAATCTTAGATTCACAAACCTGAACCCAACTACTTCAAGACTCAACAACATTTAGAAAACTAATTTTATCAAATATCGAAACAACACACGTACTGATAGAACTCTAGTTGAGATTTATCTTCTACAATGCAATGTAACTATTATCTAGGTTTATGTTTTAGGAAAAAATCTTGTCACCTTTGTTTAGCAAACATTTTTTATACAATAAAATAAATGTAACAACATATAACATGAGGTCGATAATTACGCACAGAAACGTCATATAGCCGTAGCTCAGTTACAACGTACTGGACATTATATGGTCCGCCGGAGCCGACGGTTCGAATCCCGGCGATTTTTTTTTTGGTATTTTTTTTAAAGTAGCTTAGGGAAATATAGCTTATCTTTTTAGCTAATCTGTCTGCTATATATAGCACAATGAAAATTTACCAAAATCCGTCAAAAATTTCATTAACTACAAATTTTTGACTTTCGTCCGTTATCCTGGAGAATCCCTTGCGTTTTATGAGATAAAAAGTATTCTAGATGTAACGTTGTAATATTAGTTATCACTGTGCCAAATTTCGTCAAAATTGGTTCAGTACTTTCAGAGTGGTACGTGTTTAAAGGGACAGACAAACAGGCAGATCCTGGAGAATCCATTGCGTTTTATGAGATAAAAAGTATCCTAGATGTAATCTCGTAATATTAGTTATCACTGTGCCAAGTTTCGTCAAAATCGGTTCAGTACTTTCAGAGTGATGCGTGTTCACAGGGACAGACAGACAGACAGACAGACAGACAGACAGACAGACAGACAGACAGACAAAAATTGTAAAAAGATTATTTTTGGCTTCTATATCGATAACAAAGTCTACCCCGATAAAAATTTTCAATAAATATTTAA
>AP028450.1:717267-962676 GCA_036509395.1 Antheraea yamamai | reverse complement strand
AAAAATTTTCAATAAATATTTAATGTACAGATTTGACCTTGCTACAGTTTTATTATAGTATAGATAGATAATTATTACATCAGATTTATAGAAGTTGCGTCTGAATTTTTACACAATAACCATTTTTTAACCGACTTCAAAAAAAGGAGGAGGTTATCAATTCGACTGTATTTATTTTTTTTTTTTTATTATTTTTGTTACCTCATAACTTTGGACTGGGTGAACCGATTTTGATTATTATTTTTTTATTTGAAAGCTGGTACTTCCCGTGTGGTCCCATTTTAAATTGGTCCAGTTCCGACAACGGCATCCAGTGCAAAACCGTATAAGTTTTAAATTTGCATTAATTATGTAAACGACAAATAGACGAATAACTCAATATCACGCCAACCGATTTCGATGATTCATTTTTTATTGGAAAGGATGTACTTCAAGGGTAGTTTGATGAGAATTTGGTTAGGTTCTGATCATGGGATCCGTGACAAAGTAAGAAAACTTTCATGAAACGAGTCTACTCCTTTCTTAAGGGCTGGCAACGCATGTGTGTTTCCTCTCGTGTCGCAGGTGTCTATGGGCGGCCGTGATCACTTACCATCAGGTGAACCGTATGTTCGCTTGCCACCAATATTATTAAAAAAAACTCTTCAATTCTTAGGAGCCTATTGTGCTTATGTTCGTTGCTGTGTTGCAACATGACGCAAGCATTGTAATTACATTACTTAAGGTGTATTATGTGTGAAGCGATGGTAGCTGAGTTGGTGATCGAAACGATCGTGGATTATTGATAAGGTTGCGTTCGTACCAAATGTTACTTATTGTACAACCAATTGAAACCATATCGCATACCATACCGATAGATACCATACCGCAAAAATGCGCATATTTTAATATACTTAAGGCGGAACGGAGTTCGCGGGCACTGCTAGTAAAATATATTTATGTACACTAAAAATGGAAAAATAAAGTAAATTTTCAAAAAAAAGTATTAACCGACTTCAATATCAATCAAAAACCCATAAGGCACTAAAAAGCGGAAAATAAATAGTTTATCAAATTAACCAAATTAAATAAAACATATGAATATGTGTGCTACGTAGAGATATATTAGAAGTCGGTGCCAACTGAAAATCGTATCATCTACATAGGTACAAAAAGTTTAAGTTCACTCTCGTGTCTCTGTAATACTCTTCTACCTGGAACAAATTTGAAATTTCGGTTGGCACCGATTTCCAATACATCTCTAGGTAGCACACATATTCATATGTTTTATTTACTTTGGTTAATTTGATAAACTATTTATTTTCCGCTTTTTAGTGCCTTATGGGTTTTTGATTGATATTGAAGTCGGTTAATACTTTTTTTTGAAAATTTACTTTATTTATTGTTCATAATTGTAAATCTGTGCCTTCTTCTAAGTTGTCCATTAGAGATTGATATTTTATAAAGGGTAATTTAGAATTACATTAAACGGCCTTCGTGCCTCAAGTGTTTAATAAACTAAGGACTAAGACTGTACATATCAAAATGGCGCTGCATTAAACTCATTATTTTTTTAATAATATGTAAAAGATAAATATGGTTATTGTGATTTATACTTTCTGTAGAAGTTTTTCAAATTCACAATTCAGTAGGACATAATTTATATATATTCCATTTCATGTTAAAAGTGTGAAAACTTCGTGTGGTGAATTCATTAGAATACACCGATTTTCTTTACTGTATATAAATGTAACATATACCTACGTTTTAACCTTCAGTACTAAATTCTCTAATGGATAATGGTAACCTATTGAATTCAGTTATGTAGTTTAGAAGAACTAAGGGAACAAACAGATGTATAAGAAAATATTTATTTCACAATATATAAATATATAAAAATCTAGTGTTCTAATGTTTGTCCATGTGGGTCACACAATATGTAAATAAACAAAATTACTATTGGACTAAAGGTGTTGTTATACGAAGAATCGGTAAAGTTATATATGAAATAAAAATCCCGCAACAAACTAAAGAAATTCAGATTTCAGAGACATAGGAACCAATTGTATCCACGGATAGAGACTCCTGACTTTATTGGTTAACATAGGTGACATTTTAAAGGTGGCGCCGCCACTATCTACATACATACATATACATATATATCAGTCCACGATGAAATCCGAAACTGTTCGAGCGATCTTTATGTATAATTCGGTACCATTTGAGAGATGGCGTTTATATTTCGATTAATGGCTTCAATATTGTTTGATTATAAATTAAATGATTGTCAACGTTGATTATTGTTATTAATTGTAAATTTCATTAGTATCGAACAGATGGCGCTTTAAATTATTTTGTTGACAAAAAACTGTACTACAGACGGTTAAAGATATCTCATAGATGGCGCCACGTTTTAATTTTGATTTTATTTTTCAATAACTGATTGAAAGGCGTAGCAGTGTCAGCTAATTTATTATGTGGTAGCTTCTGCCCGCGACTTCGGCTACGTGGAATAGTTACTTTGGTCTAAAGCTAACCTTAACTAGCGACTTCGTTAAATATTTTTCAATAATACGTATTTTGATAAATGATACGATATACGAATACGATAAATGAGCTATCTAACAATGAAATATTTTTTTCAAATCCGACCAGTAGTTCTTAAGATTAGCGCGTTCAAGCAAACAAACTCGTGATCGGATCACCACTCTCGCCGTGCTCTGCGTTGTGGGTTCATATTCCACACAGAACAATTTTTTACATAATCTATAAATGATTTTTCACAATATATATACTTTGTGACCGTTATGTTTGGTACGTCTACCGCATCACAGCCCTTGGTGCCTTTTTTATTAATTATATATTTTAGCTTCATGGGGCTGGCTTTCAAATGCAGCTGCCGGAACACACTCATAGGCGAACTTGAGTTAAAAAAAATATCCTTACGAAAAAGAATATTTCGCCTCCATCTACTAGTATTATAAACAAAATCTTTTTTTTTGATGGATAAATTAAAAAATACTTAACCGGTTTAAAAAAAAACATTCTACAAAAGAAACAATTGCTTGACATTAAATAAACTACATTATCAGCAGATATATTTATTTATTTTTTATGTCATTGGAGGCAAACGAACAGACGGGTCACCTGCTGTTAAGTGATCACCGCCGTCCATGGACACTAGCAACACCAGGGAGTCGCAAGTGCGTTGCCAACCTGTGTTTGGGGGGAGGGGGATAGGATAGGGAGTGGGGGAGGGGAAAGGGTGAGAGTGGAGTTTGCAAGCACCTTTACTTCACGTCGGTTTTCTATGAGAGGGTGGTACTACCCCGAGTGAGCCGACCCATTCATGCTGAAACCAGCAATAGTTTCAGCGTGGCTCTACCACCTACTATAACATGGCCTGTGAGTTTTTGGTGAAATTTTGGTCTGTCATGTAGTGGATTTTATATTTCATTCATAACTAGCGGGCCCGGCAGACGTTGTCACGCCCTGATTATGAAAAAATCCTAAAACGTTCCACATGAATCACTCTGTCCACTGGTGAAAACTGCATGAAAATCCGTTTGGTAGTTTTTGAGTTTATCGCGAACAGACAGACAGACAGACGTGGCAGAGGACTTTGTTTTATACTATGTAATAATCTTGTGTTACTTGACTCTATATTGTGTAAAATTGGTGGTGTTTTATGTAATATAGTTTGTTTATTGTGCATAAATGAAGTGAATGGAAAATAATACCACGGACCATGAATTCTGAGATGCCACAAAAACTCCATGGAAAGTTCTAACAAGATGGCCACCATCTTGATTATGGCAGTAATAGTCTACTAGAAGACTGGTTGCCAAAAATGGAATGGAAGAAGAACTTGTAATACTATTCACTACTCGACAGTGGCAGTAATAATGGTTGCCAAAAATAAAGTTCAACATGGGCTGTATCTATTGTAATTATTTAAATCTACATTAAATCGAGCAAAACCACGAGCGAAAGCTAGTCGGTATAAACTCGAACTGCAACATTCTTCCTTCCCCTCCCGTGCGCCAACTGTAAGAGACTATTAATTTGAAATCAATTATCTAGTATTTTATTATCACATTATTTTAAATCCTTATAATGTCTACCTATACAAATCAATATAAAAACAAAAGAACAATTATATCAGAGACAGAAAGAGAGAGAGAAAAAGGATACATACAGGTAATAACTGGTTTCACGGAAAAAATATTATTATTATTTATTTTCTTCGAACTGACTACGCTATTGACCTAGCAAGGTCTTAACAGCTTCACCGTACTACTAAGACGAGCGCTTAAGGCACTCAGCCGATTTTATTTGGGCAACTAGCTCCAGGGTGCACGGCACACCTCGGCTTAGGCTATGGCCTAATACATGCAATTCGCGACCTATTTGAGCTAACCTAAGCTAAGCTACATATTCACACTTATATGAGTTATTGGAACATATATATACAGAAAAGAGAAAGACAGAGAGAGAGCGAATAAAGAGAAAGCTAGAAAGATATAGGTAGTGTCTGATTTCACGGAAGAATTATCAAGAAATATGTAAAAAAATTAAAATGTTCTGAAGCGATGTACAAGTGAAGCCGGCCGTTGGTTCGTCGGCGTAAGTGAAAATCGACGAAGTTAACACTTTAAACAACTTAAATCGCGTTAACTTTAAGTTCCAGTGAAGCTATGTACGGACAGCATGGAAATCGCATCTTATATTTTTTTTAAACAAAACTTCTCAGAGCAAATTAGGAAAAAAAATTGTTACGCATTACGTGTGTATGTATAAGTATGTATATATATGTGTCTATCTGGGCTTAGTAATATATAAAAATAAGTAAATATATAGTTACATATTTATACTACGGGACTTCGTATAGTATACTGGGTGACTGGTTACTCGTTAGCAATATTTTTACAGGCTACTCATTACTTGTTACTCGTTCTAAATTAATAAAAACAATAGGTGCATAATATTTGACCTAATTATCTAGCAAATAAAAAAATTATAGTCAATCCTCTACCCGTCTATGTTAGAGCACAATGTCGATGACCATCAGGTGTAGTAAAAGTGAAATGAAAGTGAAGCCAACCAACTATCAAAGGATAATTTTTCTAAGTTTGAACAAACAAAACGGTTTATTGTCCGTTTTATTATCGAAAGCTATAAACTCCGGAACGCCGCTCGCAGGTTTTGTCACCGGTCATTCTATCTAGGTTTATTTAAATTTGTACTCATACTTTTGAGAGTCTTAGAACAAACTTTATCTTAGATTCTCTCTGTAGAACTATTCGAATAATGACGTCACCCTTCCAGAATTTTCCATCCTCTTATATTGAAATGTATAAAAAGAGCGCCACGTTGCGTCCGAGTACATTGTAGTCCGGCGAAGCTGTAAAAGTCCATCAGAATATATCAGGGTAATAGGTAGTCAGTAAAAAAGATGCAATCCAAATACCTGTTTATAGAAATAAAAAATAATGAAAAACCCAACCGTAACTTAATGTTTTAGTTATATTACTAAACGAATAGTTAATGAGTAACCCATCTCTCCCCTTCTGAAATAGAGACTCTGTTGGTTAAATATAGCCTATGTCACTCGCAGAATTAAAACGAATCGAACATCTTATATATTAAAATTCATCGAAACGATAGTTTACACAGCAAGTCGCAAAATACACATAGATATACTCTATAAGTGCTCTCCTTCTGCGGAGTCGAGTAAAAAAAATTAAAAATAAACGATTATTTTGCTGTCATTACTTAACCTAACCACCTGTTGACGACGCGTGCCGACATTACTGTAACCAAACTCATGTAATAAAGCCACACTTAATACCACGCTGAACCATGTCCAAACAAGTAGAGAATGTAGAGATATAGACATTTTTATCTATTGTTAGAATATTTTCTTTATATTCTACTAGTTGTGCCCACGACTCCGTCCCCGTGGTACCTAGTATAAAACTAAATAATAGTTAAAAAAAACTAAAAGACACGCTTTTTATAGAAAACCTAACCAAAAAATAGAAAATAAATTTTAATAAATTTGAATTAAGAAGAGTGTATAAAATTTTTAATAAATATAAATTAATAATAGTGTAAATTAAAAAATGTATTTATTTTTTTAATAAAGCGTGGGGTGTTTTTATGATATTATTGAAATTATAATCCTTCTACTCTTATCTGTCAGTAAAATATTTATAACTATTGACATCATGTACCCCATGTACCCCATTTTTAAATAAAATCCTTTTTTTTTAACGTCACTATTATTATTTTATTATTATTAAAAATTTTATACACTATTCTTAATTCAAATATATTAAAATTTATTTTCAATTGTTTAATTAGGTTTTCTATAAAAAGCGTGTTGTTTAGTTTTTTGAACGATTATTTATTTTTTATTTTTTAGTTTGGTATATTTATAAAAGCGTGTTTATTTAATTATTTTTTTTATTACAGCAAAATTAATCGGTAGCTCTATCACCATTCATTACAATAGCGAACAACGCTCTTTCCTCAATAATTGTAAATTTAAATTCTTGCTTATTTTGTTGAATTAAAAATTCTCTTTGGTGTTCGAAATTTTGTTAATCTTTACATAGTATAAAACAAAGTCCCCTACCGCGTCTATCTGTCTGTCTGTTCGCGATAAACTCAAAAACTACTGAACGGATCTTTATGCAGTTTTCACCAGTAGATAAAGTGACTCACGAGGAACGTTTTGGTATATAATTTGTTCAGGATTTCTTTATAATCAGGGCGGGACAACGTCTGCCGGGCTCGCTAGTATTAAATATTTATAGGTTAAAGATAATGATTGGAAATTAAAATTAACATCAATTCCTGCCTTATCGACTATAGATGAAAGTTATATAAATTATCAAATCTTATTTTGCAAATTGAATAATGGAATAATCTTATCAAATTAGTGTATTGTCATCGGTCCTCGATAAATTTACAAAATTTGAATGAAATCTGACCGTTTAAAGTGGGTCAAAATGGCGCCCAAACATGCGAACAAACAAACATACAGGTGAATCTAATAAAAAGCGTGTAAAAACAGCGACTAATAAAATCATCTGAATGTATTAAGTCCATTTACTTCTCTACTTTTCGCTCGTACTTAAGTTGTCGTCGTTATTATAATTCCGATAACTCTTGACAGAGTAAGCCGATCGTAACGAAAATAAGACTAAATATTACTCGAGGATATGCTTTATGATTCTCTTGGTGTGATTTTATCGTGAACGCAGTACTTTAGCAGTGATGCGTGTTCAAATAAACAGACAGACAGACAGTTCTAGAAATTATTGAAATGTATTTTATTATCTACTTATTTCAAGACACATGCAACATTTCATTTCACGAAAATCTAAATAGTACACAGACGCGTTAGATTTGCATTTTTATTATATGTATAGATATCTAGGTATATATTATACCCACATAATAAAAGTACAATTCCTTTGAAGTTCTGTCACGTCAAATATACTAAACGTATCCACTAAGGACTATGACTATTTGATGCTAAATTTCTCATAGGTGGTTCTGTGGTAATCCTTTTTTGGATTCGAATGACCCCTTACCAATTCTAATGCCCAACATAGCGAACAGAAATAACCTAGTAACGTTAAAAACATGTATTAATTATTAGGTTCTTCGAATGTGTTAATCTCATTCTGCTTATCATAGTTTTATATTTGGGAAGGTTTTTGGCTTTCTAACAACACACCACGCCCTTTAAAAGTGGAACAATTGCCATACAAAGTTTAGGCCAGAAACTACCCGAAGAGAAATGAAAAAATAGTTCTCGCGGTCAGTGCACTGCGTTGTAGGTTTTTTTTTTTTATGTCATAGGAGGCAAATGAACAGGTGGGTCACCTGATGTTAAGTTATTACCATCGTTCATAAACACTTGCAACACCAGTGTGTTGTGTGTGTGTGCAGTGCAGTGTGTGTTGGTGGGGAGAAAGGGGAGGTTGGCCTCCGTCGCTCTCACAGACCGAACGAAACGCAACAATGCGAGCACTGTTACTTCACGTCGGCGTTTCGGTCGACCCTTACACACTGAAACCAGTAATAGCTTCAACGTGGGTCTACCACCTAGGCTGTAGGAGAGCAAAGGTTTTTTTTAATACTTCAAACGCATCTGATGTTAAATGACAGCGTGGTAGACATGCCAAACTTAAAGGACTGGCTCTCAAGTGCAGCTTCCGAAATACGCCAACAGGTTCTTAGCGAAAGATTTTCAACTTAACGTAGCTAGCCAAGCGGATTTAGAAAAAAACCTGTCACTATGCTCTATGGTTTCATTATGATATTTTCCTTCACCGGAAGCACCGACTCTCGGCTGAGTGCCTTAAGCGCTCGCCTTAGTAGTCCGGTGAAGCTGTTAAGGGCTTACAAAGCCAATAGCGTAGTCAGTTCGAAAAAAAAAGAAAAAAGCTCGAACTCGATTGCAAGGATTCGAACCCACGTTCATCGACGCTGTATCCGAACATGCTATTAAATAAGTCATCATAACTTCAATAAATGGGAAATAATATATACACGGCGATCGGTTGTTTTCTTTATTATAGTGGTTTACTGGTCAATGTAAAATAAAAACGAATACTTCTGAGTGTTTTTTTTTTCCTTATCCTATCTAATTAGGGCCAGAACGGCATGTATTCCTTATCCACACTCCTCTATCGACTAGCAGTTTAATATTCTTCACACTAGCCTATATACCGTCTCCGGTATTCCTCTAGTTATTTATCCATTATTCTTATAATTTCTTTCGAAAATAACCTTTCCAATTTGTTTCAAAGAAATTGCAGATTCATAAACCAGAGTTCACAAACTTCGAAATCAATTGAATGTTTAATAAAAAACGGATAAGACGTTCGACCTTTCAAAACCCCTCTGAAAAAAACCACTCAATGACACTCCGAGTGCGAGAGAGAAGGCGAATAGGGGGTAATTTTTGCCAATACATAAACGAAGACAGATAGACCACCCCGGCGGGTTCGGCGGCGAGGAGAGGTGCTGCGAGGGGTGGTGTTTTAAGAAAATTTTAACTTTTCTTTATTCAGCGTTATCGCCGAGGGACTCGGGTGTCGGCCGCGGGGTGGCGCCATTTTTCTTCCATTCTCTACGGCCAGTCTCAAAGCGAAACACCGCTTCCACTTAAGCATTTATTAAATCCATTTCGGAATGAATCGCTTTCAATGTTTTTGATTAAAATGTCTGAATATAATTTTATATTTTATGTATAGTTACATTTTATAATTTTACTTAGAGTAAACTCACAAAATAGGGGAGCTGGCTCTTGAGTGAAGATACCTAAACACACAACTTTCTGAAATTACCAAAACTAGCTAACTTTAGTCAATCTTTAAAAAAAAGCCATTGTAACATTACTTTTTTTATTTATATAAAAACTAGTGGGCTGGGCGGACGTTGTCCTGCTTTGATAATAAAAAGATATCTAAAATTCTATAAATGAATCTAAAACTCGACCGGGTCCAGCCATTCTCGGATCCATTTGAATACGCACACAAATATTCATCAAAATTGGTCCAGCCGTTTAGGACGAGTTCAGTGACATACACACGTACAGAAGAAGTTTATATATAAAGATAATGTTACGGGAATTTAATTTCAAGCCGAGATAAAGTTAAACAGAGTTCGGAAAAAAGATAATCTAAACTCGATCGTGGTAAAATTGTAATTTAATTATTTTTAAATTAGTAAAAAAAAGACATATTTATATACACAGTATTTGTGTGTTCTTTCTGTTCTCTCGAATAAACTGTATCCGACATAAAGCAGCACTAACCGCACTGTTGAATTTCTGGTCTAACTATATATAATATTGTTGGCAGCATAAAGGAACAGTATCCGGTGAAGCTGTTAAGGCCTTGCTAGGTCAATAGCGTAGACAGTTAGAAAAAAAAAGAACACGACTCATTCTAACTTTTTTTTCTTACATTAGCGTTCGACCTTTTCTAATATGTTCCATCCAGTTCTCTTGGGCACACTAATCAAAGTATATTACGTATAATGTTACCAATATTACAAATTATATGGTCAATTAAGCCACGATTATAAGTAGATGAAAAGATCTCTCCTATAAACTCCTTATGCAAATTTCTTCTGGAGTACACATACCTGTAGCTTTACGAATCGAAAATGTGTGTCGTTACGTTTCAAAATGACCTAATTTTAATTGTTCATATAACATGTTTCACTTTTTTAAATCTCCAGTTTTTATACACTGAGAATGAAGTTCAAATTTTCCCGCCTAAAGTTTTTGGTAATTTTTTTTAATGATTTTCATATTTGCATGCACAACATTTGTAGATTTTGAAAAATAACGTAAAATATTAGGAACGGCTAAAATTGGATTTAACTCATTTTGAAATTTAACGACAAAATATAATCTCAACGCAGACTGAAATGTATTAATTTATTGTATACTAGCCACTGCCCGCGACTTCGTTCGCGTGGAATAGTTACTTTGGTTACTTTGGGTAAACGCTAACACGCAGCGGAAACTCTCAAGAGGAAAAAATACCCCGATTTTGAAACATTCTTCATTGGTGCTCCGCTCCTATGGGTCTTAGCGTGATGATATACAGCCTATAACCTTGCCCGATAAATGAGCTTATAACACTGAAAGAATTTATCAAATCGGACCAGTAGTTCCTAATATTACCCCCTACAACGTCACAAACTCACAAACTTTACCTCTTTATAATATTAGTATAGATTGAATATGTCAAAAGATCTTTTACGAACATAAAAGTCATATAATATTATTTATCATCATTACATAGTATAAAACAAAGTCCTTTACCATGTCTGTTTGTCTGTCTGCTCGCGTTAAACTCGAAAACTACTGAACAGATTTTCATGCGGTTTTCACTAGTAGATAAAGTGATCATGAGGAAGATTTAGGTATGTAATTTGGTAAGTTTTTTTTCATTATCAGGGCAGGACAACGTCCACCTGGCCCGCTAGTCATTACATAGTATAAAACAAAGTCCCCTACCGCGTCTGTCTGTCTGTCTGTTCGCGATAAACTCGAAAACTACTGATCGGATTTTCATGCGGTTTTCGACAGTGGATAAAGTGATTCATGAGGAAGGTTTTGGTATATAATTTGTCAAGGATTTTTTTTTATAATTAGGGCGGGACAACGTCTGCCGGGCCCGCTAGTATATAAATATAATACAGCCCAAATCAGTTTCACTATTACGCTCTCTAGATCAGTGTAGGCTCCTACATACCTATTACGATTGCCGTCAGGACTGCGGATCACTTTTGTTATTATAAGCTACAAGTATTAAACGTAGAGGTAAGAAAAATTATCTCTGTACGGAAAAGTCTCCTTCAAAATACGTTATATTAGGGTGGCGCTACAGTAACAAAGGGGTATTGTTCCGAGTTTTAAAAAAGTAAACACTCAAGAATCACTAAACGTATTATTTAAAGCTCACAAAAATTCTATTATACTGCTCTTTTCTTACAGCAGTTGTTTTAGGTTATATTTACAACATTATTTCAGACTATCTATTATACCTTTGCCTTAGCTAGCGTTATTTTGAAGGTTCTGGAACTATTATTTAGTGCTTAGAGTTGAACACTTTTTCAACATGGTCCCCTTATAAAATAGTTCTCCTTATCTCTGCTCTCCATAGCTATAGGCACACAAAATATACAATATACTCTATGACCTACATGCCAATTTGCTTGCTTTTAAAAAAGACTCGCGCTCTCTATTAATTTGTGTGTGTACTATTTGTCTATGAAGTTACAAAATGTTAAAATATTTATATTCATTTGACAACTAGATGGCGTTGGCAGTCACAATATAGTCCAATTAAATACAGTAGAACCTCGATATGACAAACCTCAATAAGGTAAAAACCTCTATTACTTTAAAAAATAATCTGTTCCCTTCCTCTTAAAGCCTAAAACCTCTATTACTTAAAATACGCACCCTGTATAACTTAAACTAATAATTTCAGTATTATTATATCCCCAGTCACTTAAAGGAATGTTTCGATGAGCTCTATAACATAAACTGTCTGCCAATGAGTCAATTCGAATGATTTACAAAACAAAAAGTTTCTCGAGATGTATTGGTTGCATGTGTTTACAAGTTAAATTGTTATCACAAAAATTAACAACACTAACATACGCTGATGAATTAAAAGCGTTAAAGGCGGTGATAGATGTTGCGGCTCAGTTTGGAATACACGAAAGTACATTATCACTTTAAATTAAAAAAGAAGCTGATCTCTTGAAGAAACGAGTATCTGGAGAGATTCTTATATGTAAAAGAGGAAAAATTGCTGAATTCCCTATTTTGGAGCAATGTTTATTTACGTGGTTCAAACAGTGTCCAAACAAAACATTAATGTTACAGACCCATAGTGAAAGAAAATACTGAAGAGTTCGCCAATTTGCTGAAAATCCATAATTTTAAAGCTAGCAATGGCTGGTTAGAAAACCTCGACGAACGGTATGATTTGGCCTTTAAGAAAGCGTGCAGTGAAAGTGCGAGTGGAACATAAACCCTTAAAAAGTTAAAAACTCTATAACTTAACATATTTTGTGTTTCCCTTGGATTTTAACTTATCGAGGTTCTACTGTATTAGGTTTTTAAATAAAAATTCAAAATGATTGTTTTCTATATTTTATTGTGTCCAATTTATTCAATTATTTATATATTTATTTTCAATAGACAATTAGATGGCGTTGCCAGTCACATTGCAGTCCAATTAATAAATTAAGTTTTTAAATGAAAATTCAAAATGATTGTTTTCTATATTTTATCGAATCTATTTTATTTTATTTCCTGTACCAATCACTGTAATACATTTTTATATGTTTAGAAGAAATCTACTTTGAACTGAAACCAAGCACACGTTAATTTTTACTTATCTTATGAGAGTAGAAGGAAACAGTCGAAATCAGTGTTTGTATTGACCAAGGAATTTATAGGTAAACAACGTATTGACTTTATATAAGGTACTCTGTGGTATTGACCTCCCAAAAACATGATGGACGACAAATAGGTGACTATGTTAGTTTTCCAATTATAGCACTAGAGCACATTATGCGGCATAATGCTTAACTTTGAATGTTCCAACTCCAGCAACGCTTCGCACAATCGAGCACTCTCAAAAGTAGTGTTTTCGCTTGATGCGTGCAATGGATACCAACTCAGTGACAGGAAATTAACAAGTTTTTTTCTTTAAGTTGACATTGATTGAAATATTTCATTTACATTATCTTTAGTAATATTATTTATTGTTGAAAACATTTTTAAAGTTAATTCAACCTGTGTTAAAAAAATGATGTTATGATTTTTTTTTTCAACACTGAACTTAGCGCACTCTACCGGTGTATTTGAAAACTAATTCACGTTCCAATTAAGCTTCAGCATAATTCGGCATTGTGCGCCACTGAGTCGCAGTATGCTCTGTAATTGGAAAACTACCTATTACAGAAAATAAATTATTTTTGGGTTAAGAATCGTTGACTTTATAAACAAGATAAATTTTCATTACATATGTTAATGTTGTTTTGATTTTATTTCCAATTTTAATGTTCTCATAAATTAACATATTTAATTTTTTTTTTCATTTAATTATAGATACAAAGTAGTAAAACAAAGCTTTTTAGGTGTAAAAAATGGGTTAAAGTAATGGGCAAAGAGGATTTGGTGTAAGTATCTATTGAAAAAGTTATAATCTTCAATAGGAAGAATATGTTTCCAAAAAAAAAGAAGAAAATAAATACAAATAACCGAAAGAGCTTGTTCACTATGTGTCGCTACTACCGAGTAATCTTCAAAAGAAAAAAATAATGCTACGTAATGTCATTTGACATACTAGACTTCGCCGTCTCTATCGGAATCATCAGTCCTTGTCGTTGTACGTTCCGAGATCAGTGTGACATAATGTCAAAAATATTGAAGATTCTTTTCATTGATTTAAATTTTCTGTTTACCAGTCTTATTCCGTTTATTTTATATTAAACGTTTATATATTTTAATGTAGTGTAAATTGGCTTGTGCTTATATTTGTTATTAAGCATATGTATTTGTAATCATGTCGTTTAAGTGTTGTATTACTAATTGTACCAGTTCTAAGTATGATGTACATCTACACGCTTTTCCGAGAAGTGAGAAAAGATATCGATCATGGCTAAGATCTATAAACGATCCTGCTTTGCTTCAACTAAATAAGAATCAACTTGTATCGAGTCGAAGAGTTTGCCGTAAACATTTTGAAGAAAAGTTCATTAGGCAAACTCCAGGAAAAGGAAATAGATTTATTCTAACACCTAATGCTTGCCCTACTTTATTCACTGCACATGAAATCGAAAGTAGAAAACCGAATAGAAATAAAACAGGTAAGTTCACAATATTACTGTCTGAAGTTAGGTTATGTTGATGTTTTTTGTAATAGTGATAAGATATATTAGTAAATTATAGAACATCGATAATACAAATATATTCATTTGTTTACTAATGTTTTTATGTAAATCGAATCAGGTTTAAAAGTAGACAAAAAAATATTGAAGCATCAATTTTACGTGATAGTTTAAAATGTTACTTTAAATGTAGTCTACATAGTTCCGTACTACCATTGTATAATTTTTGTTTTGAGTAGATATGATGATCTTATTGAAAATGTTTTTTATGAATACCTTATTGTGATAGTCTTGAGCTATTAGGAAAAAAATTGCTTTGAAGTGTATTTCTTTTCAGGTAGTAATAGTATAGCTGTTCATCTACGCGACCATATATACAACTTGGATTCGGGCTTGGAAATATCAACATCGATAGGAATGCAATCTGTGGAGCTGAATACTCGTATTTCAGGTTAATCAGAAATCTTACATTTATTTCTATTGTGCAGTATGAAATAATTATATTTTAACAAATTAATAAATTATACTTATAGTACTTTCTCATCTAAAGAATTAAAAGAGAAAGTGCAACATTTATAAAATCTTACACTATAAGCAAAAGCATAATGTTACAAAAAGTAAAATAATCATAGAGTATCAGAGAACACTGTTGTAATATCAACGACGTAACGACAACTGTTATCTTGATTAATTTTTAAATGTTTCCAAGTGATTATCCAAAAATCACTACTTGCCATAAATACACCGAGTGTATAAGTAATTGATGTGTAAATTTCAAATCGAAAAATCCCTAGAATCGTTCCTACGAAACCTTATTGGATTGTGTTTATTCTTATAACTTAAGTATTACAAGAAACGAGAAACATTAGGTTTACTATGCATTAAATACATACATAGTTGCAATAATGTAATGTAACAGTTATATTGTTATCTTTATAAAATATTTCCTAAGAGTTCAAAATATTACGTATAAATAATATCAGTTGGAAAATCCTCTTCTGGTAGATTGTATAAAAATTACCATACCAGTTTTGACATTTAGCACTTCTTGCTGTCAGCGAGTTATCGTATTCAAAATTTTCTTTATTGATATTTTTTATGTGAGTGCATCCCATATTGTTTTCTTAATGTTGCCAGCTTATATAATTTATTTTAGAAATGTTTCTTTGGCATAATTTAAAAATGGCGCTGCCTAGTGTATTCCTCTCGCCTTTGAGTTTTCGGTTGTTAGCTGTAAAATACTTTTAATAGTGTTTACAAATATTTATTACCCAAAGGACCGGAATCTTAATTCAATTTAAAACATGAATACATCTAACCATTCAGTATATAGTCCGCCTCATAGCTTTTGGCCGCTCTGAATATAGCTTTAAGTTCTGTCTTGCGCAAAGTACAGTCAAGAGGTTAATGCAAAACAAATTTAAAATACTATTACAGAAATGTAACATTGACATTTATTAATTTTTAAGTTGTCTCGATATTATACATACAATACATTAGGTTTTAATGAATTATGACTCAAATAGATGTTTGCCTATTAATAATAAGGTTGCTACTTGTATAATAACCGCATTGCTACTTTCGGAAGATTTTGTATATGAAATGAAAGTTTGATTCCGATTATGTCGTCTTGTAAACGGTTGGACAACTAGTTTGTATGACTATGAATAAATGAATTAAGCAGACATAGACATACATACGAGATATGCAGACATAATATTTGCAAAGAATTAGAGATAAAAATGAATAGACAATAAAAATTTTATCATTAGTGTGGTCATAAAATAACAGTAAAAACTAGAAATGGACTAACCAAATAATAAAGTAAAATATTATTAGTTCGCCACATCATGTATTTCTTCTTTATAATTAAATCCAAATAAAATTTAATCACCTGGTTAGTGATTTGGGTGATCACGTACTTTAATTGAATGATTCAGGCAGTATTTGTTTTTATCTGTGGGATATATTTTGTAGACTGTGGTATATATTGTGCAGGTATTATGCGTGTTACAACGTACTTTAATTGAATGATTCAGGCAGTATTTGTTTTTATCTGTGGGATATATTTTGTAGACTGTGGTATATATTGTGCAGGTATTATGCGTGTTACAATACCGTTATTCTAAATAAAATACATCCATAATGAATAAATAATTTGTAATGAACAACACCTTTCATAGAATCATTATTGCACGAAGTAGATGGGTCTTCTAAAAATAACAAACATAAACAAGAAAAAATTGAGCCATCACGGGACGCCTGGCAGATGTGAAACATTGAAATTGTTTTGTATAAGTTATATGCATAAAAGAACAGATTACGACAGGAATCGGCTATGGCATAATGAAAAGATAAAGCATTACAAATTTATTCCAGAAAATAATGACTGTTTATTTATTTTATTACATAAATATCCATTGTTATTATATACAAAAATTCAACTAAGCGTAGGTGCGGTGTTTGGCGGCATTTATTAAAGAGCACTAGGTCGTCGGCGCGTGCCGCGTAACACTAGTATAACGAGTGGCCGGCAAAACAATTTGAATCTTATGTTTATACAGATAGGGTTGCAAATGTTTTTGAGTATTTCGTTAATAGTGCAAAGTTCGTGTTTTTCGTCGCCACGTGGCGCGAAGCCAACAATCAGGTTTACCTGCGACTATAGATGTTTCACATTAAAAAGAAAACAACGAAAATAGTAGTAACGTGTAATTAACAACAACCAAACTATTGTGAATGCGACTGTACTGCGACTAGTGATGACAGTACAATTACGTCAACGGGGGTGCAATAGGAGCCGAGATACATAGGTGGGCGAGCCTGCTCCCCTTTCACCTCATCTGCGTCCCTCTGGTACCTAAATTTGTGTTCTGCGCATCTACTTCAGAGCGGTTAAAAAATATGACGTAAAGTATACAATAGAAACAGTAATTCATATATAATAAATATTTTATATAGTAGCAATACGCATTTCGTCTAATATAGTATCATCTTGGATTAATACATAGAAGTAATGTTTATTTCGTAAAGTAACACAAAAATAACGTAACACAGTATTTTAAAAGCAAAATTGTGAGAAGAAACTACATTAATATTAACTTGACAAACTTACTCAAGAACAGAAATGAAGCAAACCACATCTGAAAATAGTTTTGAGTTCAAAATATTGCTATGCTGTACTTCGAGGTATAAATAAAAATATAAACAAAAAATTAACTCATTAAAAGATCATAGCCTGTAGGAAAGATAAATTCACCCAAATAATATTATGATCCAAATGTTTATGAGATCGTAACAAAAATCATGTTTATTTATCAATCATTGGTAACAAAATCCGTTTTAGAATCGTATAAAGCCTTAGTTTTAAGGTCACAAAATTTTGTTTTAAAACGTCCCATTTTGTTTAAATACTGCTATACTGTCAACACCAGATTTGACATAAATACAATAACCTGAAGCGCGCGGGAATCTCAAGCCTTCGTTAAAAGTGGAAAGATACTGCATAAATAATAGTATAATCTATATGGGAGTAATAACAAACTATGTAATACGTATTTAGTTTCATTATTTCATATATCGATATTTTAATATATAGAATGAATAATTGTTACACAAAATAATACGAAAATTACTTGGATTACACAATATTCGTTTTTATAAGAAAACTTTTTTCAAAAATTATTTTTTGTGTAAGGATTATCATACTGGCAAATCTGGATTTTACAGTCAAATGCGGTTTTGCAAATTCATATTATTTTCATTTCTTGCTATTCTATGCCAAGATATCTTTAAGTAAATTAAACCTTTTTACTTATAATATCATTGAAATAGATAGTTGTAATAACTTTACTTCATTTTTGTATGGAAGCCAGCTCCATCTAATTCCGGTGTAGTTTTGTACTAGCTAGTTTGTCGAGCATTGATCCAAAACCGTATATTTTCGATAAATGGTGTCATTCTTTAACCATACGTAAAACTTGAAAATATCAACAAACAAAACACATAAGTTAACCTATAAAATTTGATTAGACCGTGTAGTTTATATTTTGGTTGTCTACTTTTTAGTTGCAAAGATAGCGCTGTATGTATATTTATAAAAAATGTACGAATTACTCGTCTAGTATTTTATATTGAAGTGTTTTTGTGCTATTCATATACCTATATCGAAGCCGTGATGTTTTAGTTAGACATACGCAAATCATGCCCTGGAGCGAATTGGACATGGAACGAATTACTTACCAATCGGAACCATGTCCGGGAAACTTGTTCGCGGAACTATCTAGTTCCACAAGTTTAGATGTATGGCTTCGGTTCATGTCTTGCAATCAGTGACCAAATAGGTCCCTACAGTTCCTCATTTAATTGAAATACATTGTCAAGTAGGCAATTTATACTCTGTTAAAACTAAAATTGTCAGTTTATTTAACTTCATACTCTGCAGGCTTAGGACTGTCAGCCAAGATACAGGAGACCAAAGTTATAATCAAATATCTCATCTTAACTCGGTTTGGGTTTGCGAGGACTCGGGCATTTTCGATCGGCTCTGCGATCGATTTGGAACATGTTCGGAAATTCGTTTATTAGTTGACAGGAATTGTGGAACAATTTCATTTGACACTTGGAGTTGAACCGTCGTCTTTCCGATAGTGAACATAGTTCCAGGAACTATTATAATCCGGAACTAACACCTCTGGTTTTAGTGCAGTGCTGTGGTGTAATGTTGAACACTGTGTTCCCTTTTTACTGGTAGTACTTTCTCCAGTATACTATTCTTATCTATGGTAGTACTTACTTACGTAGTAGTTTACTGTGGTATAGTGTTTTATCTATTGTGTTGTTGTTGTTTACATTTTTTTTATACATTTCGTTAATTTTTGTTGTGATGGCAAAGACAACAAGGAGTCGAAAATCTTGTATATTTGGATGTGAAAAACTTGGTAAGTAATCCTGCAATAGTAATATGTACTTTTTAATCCCAACAGTGATCTGTATAAAAATGTAACAACTAACTGTTACGAACTAAAACCTTCTTGTACTTTGAATATAGAACTAGGAATATTTGTATACATTATTTTAGACCATATTATTACATCAGTTGTCATAAAATGTGTTTTATTTCACTTACCTCTTTCAGATGCTCACATACATCGCTTCCCTCACCCGATAAATCATCATGAGTGGTATGGAAATTGGGTTGCAGTTATGGGTGACAAATTAAAAGACGAAGATCCTATGAAAGTTTATAATAACAAGAAAGTCTGCGACTATCATTTTAAACCCGAAGAGATAACCGCAGGTCGCCGTGTGGTATACGGTGCAATACCTTCTCTCAACTTAACAGGTGAATTTAATACTCAACTCCAATCATTAAAAATTCTAATCACTTTTTGGTGCGTGTTCATCATTACATAGTATAAATCAAAGTCCCCTACTGCGTCGGTCTGTCTGTCTGTTCGCGATACACTCAAAAACTACTGAACGTATTGTCATGCTGTTTTCACTAGTAGATAAAGTGATTCATAAGGTAGGTTTTGTTATATAATTTGTCAAGGATTTTATTATGATCAGGGCGGGACAACGTCTGCCGTGCCCCCTAGTATATTATATATGTGAAAATCAAACACTGACTTTGCAACCGAGACATAATATTGGACTTTTTAATTTTTTAACTTTATTTTTGGCAACCAATCTTTTAGATTATTACTGCCATTGTCGAGTAGTTAATAGTATTACAAGTTATTCTTCCATTTCATTTTTGGCAACCAGTCTTCTAATAGGCTATTACTGCCATTGCCAAGTGAGTATCGATATAACAAGTTTCTTGATATGATTTCAATGAACTGAACTGAATGAACAAAATGGTGGCCATCTTGTTAGAACTTTCCATGGAGTTTTTGTGGCATCTCAGAATTCATGGTCTGTGGTATTATTTTCCATTAACTTCACATATACACAATAAACAAACTATATTACATAAAACACCACCAATTTTACACAATATAGAGTCAAGTAACACAAGATTATGAATAAAATATAAACTCCACTACATGACAGACCAAAATCCCGCCAAAAACTCAATATTGGACTTGTCTGTTGAGGAAAAATATATATATCTATCTGACATCGAATATGTTGTTCATTTTTCAAAAGATCCAGAGACATAAATGGCCAGCACGCTACAGACTAATAATTTTGTTTAGGACTACCTTTTTGAAAATCCGGATACAAAAAAAGATGCGAAACCTTCGAACTTAAAGATTCTTCTTAATTAAGTCTTCTTTTCTAAAATAGGTAATTAATCAACTGTATAAAAACATCATAACAATTAACTGTGGTCGAAATGACAGTGTAATGGGGAAAACTGAAACCAGCTGGGGTTTTCCTCATCATGGTCAGAGTCTAAGTATGATTTCAATTCCGATAATCATGAAGCTTATAAAATTTAAAATCATTTGTATGTTCAAAGGACAGTGAAAATTTGGATTATTTAGTATTTTAGTAACTTCTGCCTGCGACTTTGTCCGCATGGGATAGTTGCTTTGGGCTAGCGCTAAAGAAAAATTTTGAAACATTCTTCATTGATTCTCCGCTCCTATTGGTCTTGGTGTGATGATGTATAACATATATTCTACCTCAATAAAGGAGCTATCTAACACTGAAAGAAAGTTTCAAATCGGGCCACTAGTTCCTGGGATTAGCACATTCAAGCAAACAGACTATCAGCTTTATAATATTAGTATAAATACCAATTGTGCATTGCCTTATTATATCCTTGGAAGTGGTCTTTGAGCGACATTACAAAGCGATTGAAGGTTCTCAATGTGTTAATAAGTACAAGATTTTATTTTTTGAGTTGCCCAGATAAATAAATATGGTTTTAAACAATATTAAAGTACAAAAGGACTTGGGCCTAAAACTGCAATTGTTTACTCATCACAAATGGCAAAATGGTAAGATATAATAAAATCTGTTAAAAACAGACATGTAACTCACATTTTCTCAATCAAATTCCTAAAATGACAATAATAAATAATATCCTTTTTATTCTAAGACATCAACTGCCTATTTTATCACAATTCCCAATGAGGTTGATGCCTTTATACAAACTGCTTTTTCTGTCTTCCATACTTTTAACAGCAATATTCATACCTGAAATTACTGAGTTAATTGTAAAAATAACTTGTTATCCTCATGTACATATCTAATGTGAATATAGATAGTGGCATTTTCGAATCTCTAAGTGTTTTGTTTCTTTGTGTTTGTCTTTGTCTTTTTGTCCTTGTTTTATTAACTGAGAAGATGAAGATAATACCATGTTTCTACATACATAGATAGTAGCTACAACCTTTTTTCCCCTACACACTGATAGTGTTGATATAAATAACTGGTATTCCTTCAGTTCGCCAGCACTTGCCATGTCTATTTTTGCATTTGCATTGAATTTGTGGACATAATCATAACTAAAAAGAATGTAAAAATGCAATCAAGGTATTCATGACATGCTTTGTAATATCAAACAGTATTTATTACAGCAGAGTGCCCTAAATGAAGAGCAGAAATTAAAAAAATACACATGAGAATTATGTCGATCTGTTTATTCTTTGTACTGGTCAAATCCGAACTAGACCATAAATCCAAAAACTTTTACATTTGTACATTCATATTTTTCATTTAAGTTTATCTATTGTTAATATAAATTTTACAAAAAATCCAAACCAACTTATAAATTTTATTGAATCATTTCCATATTAGTTAAAAAATTACAAGTGGGTATAGTAAGTTTATAGAACCCTAGATCTGTTTATCTATTTTTCATAACTATTGACCCTTACGTTTTAAGAAGGCTATTTATTAATTATAGGAAAATATGTATCAATTCTATCCACAAATATTATTATTATTTATCCAAACAGTTTTATGTTTTATACATATATTTTTCATATTGAATTTAAGTATTTCTAAGTCGCATATCAAGAAAGAATAATCTTATTACAGTACGTCTGATGCAATGTCGCATAAATGACTTTATACAAATTGTAATTATTAACTTAAAATGTAATTGTGTCTATTTTCTAAAGACTTGTTTCCTTCAATACAATATATTTTTTTAAATAGTAAGTGATCTACAGTATAATAGATAGATTGTATTATGTGGGTGGTAATGTCACTCTGAAGCTATTACTAGTTTCAGCATAAAGGTGTCCACTCGCCCAGGATACTACCACCAGAGCCACAAAAAACCGACGTGAAGTAACAGTGCTTGCATTGTTGCGTGTCGTTCGGTCAGTGAGAGCGCCGGGGTCCTCCTCCCCCTTCCTTCCTCCCTCCCCCGAACACAGGCTGACAACACACTCATCTGGTGTTACTAGTGTCTATGGACGGCAGTGACCACCACTTAACATCGGTGACCCGCCTGTTCGTTTGCCTCCTATGATATAAAAAAAACATTTTGAACATCAAACTAACTGTCGATTTCTGTCTATATATATATATATGTATACAATAACTGGGTGTGAACACAAATTATTATTTTTTTTCGAATTACATTTATAAATCGATCTCCTTCGTTTATGACACCATCTGTCACAGACAGCGCACACTCTGTATGTACATGGCATTGGCGGAAATGTGTATTACTTACACACGACGTCATAAATTAAAGAAGAGTAGGCATATTGACTATCTTTGTAAAACTACTCCACTATGTTTTTACGCTTTTTTTACTTAAATAAATTTTATTTTTACCAAAAAAAAGGGTTTCAAGGCAAAATTGACGTTAAGAATAATACAATTTAAAACTTGGCGCCAAAAGTACTAAAGGGAATGCTTCTGTTTGTGACGTAATGCTTTCGTAACACTTGACAATTTGGATCTTAAAGATACTTTATTTTATTTTTAACGAAGTGATAAACATGAATTCTAATGTGTATCGATGGTGCGCGGTTCCTCGATGTATTAATACATCGATAAAAACTCCAAATAAATTGTTTATTAACGTTCCAATGAAGAAAAAAGTTAGAAATACTTGGCTAAACCTTGCAAGGCGAGATCCAAGAGCTATATCTTCAAATTCGGTCATTTATTTCTGTGAAGACCATTTTGATGTAAGTATTTATTACATTTATAAAGTTTGACATGCCTAATAACCACAACATCGTAATTAATAAATACTACATTTGTAATCGAGGAATTTGTAAGTAAACAACTGGAATGAACACATTTTTTTTTTCTTTTCATTCAATCAAAAATAATCATTATGCCTCAGACTTAAAGATTATTGCGTACGCAATAAGAAAACCGGTTCCAGTGACAAAGCTATAACATATCGCTATCTCCTTCTAAAACGAACCATAGTGCAGCCAGTTTATATTTTGTTTTAAATTTCAGGTTTGGTAGATTTTATATGCAATATGGTGATTATGCAAGAAATATTAATAAAATCGATTAAATACGTTATTTATAATCTGAAAGGGAAATTTGGAAAAAAGCTAGTAAATTGAACCTACCGACCAATCAGTAATTAGATATTCGTTATTTATTTTTGGTTGTTGGTATTTTGGTGGGCTAGAATGGATGATACGAAAATAGAATCATTGCAGCAAAAACGTCATTTTTATCTAAAAAGCATGGACTTTTATACTAAACAGGACCGATAACTGAAATTTTGTATTTAGGAAAATTAACCATATTACACATGTGTAAAGTATATTTGCTGTTTCGTCTAACACGGAGGCTAATCCAAGCCGAGAGGGATAGCAATCACGGATGCTATATGTCTCGTTATTTCATCTTGCCATTTTAAAAAAATATTGTGATCAAAAATGTTGGCTCTAAAACTCAATTGAAAAATTGGTTTTGTCATTTTAACAATTTTAAGTCCGCGTATTATAATTATATTAATTTATATTATATATATATATATATATATATATATATATATATATATATATATATATATATATATATATATATATATATATTCTTAAATAAACAAAGAAAACATAGGTTATTTTAAATGGTAACCCTTTAAAGCGTCATGTCATGATCACTTTTGGCGGGAAGTCGAACGAAGCGCGCACTTTTTAAGTGTGTCTAAAACATTATTCTTTCTTTTCGTTGTTTAAGTATAAAAAATACTGTTATCGATTGATACTATATATTTAGTGGTCTCCAAACATGGGGACTCAAAGTGATGGCGAAGACGACGAGTCCTCACGTTATTGAGATCGAAAAAGGGTTCGTACTGAAGTGGCTGGATTGAGAAATGAGGATAAGTACAAAGTATATTTTAAAACGAATTATTTAAGACTGTTTCTGGAAAACAATGGAACGTCTTATTTTAGTAACAGAGCTTGACAGCGTTTCTAATAACATTGAGGTTCCGAATCAATTACAATTGTTTTTAGAAAATCCGACATTTTATAAACCTATATATAATTTTGTATAAGTACTATAGGATTACTATAATTGTTAACATGTTTATAATGTATGTTAAAGAAGTACCTGTTAATATGGTATATTTAAGATAGTTCATAATACTAAGTTAGACTTAAAAGACTTGTATCCAGTGGCCTTAATAAATAAATTTAAAAAATCGTATCATGGCATCAGTGACATTCATGGGCGTGACAGTGAAGAACATAGGATCGCAGAAAATATTTGTATGGAAACTAGGACCATCTAGCGTAGAGGACAAATAAACTAAGGTACATAAAATGTTTGATTGCCACTAGATGACGCTACAGAACCCAATCTCTTTTTTCCTAGCATGGAATCTGCCTATGTAGACAATTTCGCCAGTGTCAAGTGTGACAAATACACGCTTAATGGCCAAATATTCAGTATAATGTAAAATACTGTGTTTTGAAAAGAATATCTTTGCTTTCTAAAATCCACTCAAGACGATTTTTAGATGTTTAAAAATTTTGGCCATAGTAGTGTGAACAAAGCCAATCGTCATGTTTTCTTAAATTTTTATGTTTAAGTAGAAAAGTCAATATAAAAAAAATTGTTTCTAAAGTTAAATCGAATTAATTAAACATTTTCACTACTACGAATAACATTAATGAAGACCATAATTTTGCAATGGCAACACTATGTGATGTGTCAAAGTTTAGATTTTCTACATTTATTTTGACCTATAGTCCGTATCCTATAGATTATCCTATAGATTATCCGTCTTTTCCACCAGGATTTGTTAAGCCAGTCAGTAAACCTTTCACTGTGAGCTTCTTTTGAGGATTTATTAGATATATCTTGCCAGACTTTATTCAGAGTGTGTCCTGAAACAAATTTATATAAATAATTGTAAATTTAATTAAAGTAAATTTATAAGTCTATAATAAATTAAATAATCTTGTTTTTATTTTTTGAAGCATAACAGTAATTATCAACTCTAATGCTAAGTTTATATGGAGTTTTTGACATAAAAACATTTCTGCAATGAGCCTAGTAATTACAGTAGTAATTAGTAGTTACATTAATAGTTGTTATTGATAGTATTAATGTTAGTGTTAATATTCGATAATATTGAGAGACAATTTAAAATAAATGTCATAACTTTACACTTTTCACTAAAATGACTAATGCCATTGCAAATATACTAAATAACTTGTATATTTAACTAACCTTCATTAAGCCATGTCTCATCCAAATAATAAACTTTCTTCTCTTCGTTCCTTAACTTTGACATAGTTTTTAAATGTTGTATTCTCCACAATACAATATCTTCCGGGTCAATTATTGCACCTTTGTGATAATGTTTGTTGTATTTAAATTGCAATTTGAACAATAATGAAAGAAAGTTGTCTTCTTAAAATTAGGTAACATGTCATCAGCATTTACTGCTTCCAGAACCTTATCGATAGTAGGCAGTTCATTATTAAACTAAAACATGTGTACTTTTCGACGTATTGCTCCCATATCAAAGTTATTCAAACTTTCATCTATAGAGTGCCTTGGTAAGCGTTGTAGAGGTGGTTGTAGACAACCCAGTTCTCTTTTTTATGTATGTGTTTCTTTAAATCTGTATAAGTAAGCTCGCGATATACCTGTTATATCACCAGTTTTACTTATAACATTTTTATACACATAAAAATTTTTAGGCCAACTCTCTTTCACGTATTTACGGACAATAATAATATCCTTCTCTGTAGAAACCAACGATATATTTTTCGAATGTATTTTTTCGGCGAATAAAAAGTACAATAGTTACTTGATCCAGGTAAATCCATAGTTTTAACCACGAAAACGTAAATAATAACAGAAAACTATAACAACACACAATAACAACAAATAACTAAAAAAGCTTAATATATCAAAACACACTAAAAACCTATAATAACAAGAATATTCAATAAAATGTAGTGAAAACAATGCACAATCGTGTCAACAACAAAGACGAATAAAAATGGCGGATATAATCCGACTAAACACAAAAAGTGATATTTCACTGTGAAAAGTATGCGTCAACGGTACATTATAATTTGGTAGTATTCAAAAGTAAAAGATATTTGACAATGAGTACTTTTGTAGGTATTTTATGTGTAACGATTACACTGATAAACTGAAAATATGTTTAAAAATTGTTTAAAGCGTTTTTAATACTTTTAATAGTTTGCGTACATTGATTTCAATATTTTTTCGTCTGATAGTACAGCGCTGATTTTTTTTATAAACATTCTGGCAAATACTATTTATTTTTATTTCAAATTTTATTAGTAGCAATCGTGACCCGAAAAGAACCTTTTTAATGGTTTGTTTGCATTTTGTCTCAGCGTTCGATGAATACGGTATAGGCGTGTTTTCGGTACCCTGATAGTGCTTCTTTATTTGATACTAGCTGACCCGTGCAACTTCGTCTGCACCAAATCGGTTATCACCAATTTCAATTGTATTTGGAAACGCGAAAAATTGTAATAAACCCAAAACCCGATTGCAGCCATACCTACGGTTTCCAATTGTGAATTCAAACTATCAAGGGACTCACTCAAACATATACCCAGATGGTATGCGAGAAATCTTTTAAAATAAGCCTAGAACCCGTTCGAAACATCATCTACTGGGTTCAATTAAGATAAAAACTAACCTACATATATTGGCGGTAATGTAAAAATAGGCTTGAGGGGCCTATGGACCCCCGGTTGAAACGAAGTTCCTTTCCTTTTTTGGAGACGTTTACTATTATTTATTTATTATATTACTCAGTATAATTTAACAATTTCACTAACTACAAATTTTTGACTTTCGTCCGTTATTCTGGAGAACCCCTTGCGTTTTATAGGACAAATTCTTAAATGTAACCTTGTAATATTAGTTATCCCTGTGTCAAGTTTCGTCAAAATCGGTCCAGTACTTTCAGAGTGATACGTGCTCGCAGGGACAGACCGACAGACAGACAAAAATTGTAAAAGGATAACCTTTGGCTTCTAAATCGATAACAAAGTCTACCCCGATTATAATTTTCAAAAAATATTTAATTTACAGATTTGGTCTTGTTACAGTAAGCTGAAGAGTTTGTTTGCTTGAACGCTCTTATCTCAGAAATTACTGCTCCGATTTGAAGAGTGTTGGATAGCTCATTTATTGAGGTAGGCTATATACTATATAGCATCAAGCTAAGACCAATGGGGGTGGAGCATCAATGAAAAATGTTCCAAAATAGAGATTTTTCTCGGGTTCGGGGGCCAAATTTAACTATTACACGCGGACGAAGTCGAGGGCAGAAGCTAGTATGTTATATCGATGTATAAACTACTACCTTACAAAGTTTCGTGAAAATCTGTCTAATAGTTTTTGCTTAAATTTCTTCTCTTTTATGTTTTCTTAAAAGTAAAATAAACAGACATACAAATGTGATATATATGTAAAACATGGCCTAAATGTTATACCGGCATATAAGCCACTACCATACCAAATTTCGTCAAAATCCGTCCAGTAGTTTTTGCGTGAATCCTGTAGAAACGACAGACAGACAGACCGATAGACAGACAAAAATTTTAAAAACTATAGAAATGTGTTCTGTCTTTGATTGTAAACCCTCCCAGAGTATTTTTTCTTTAAAATATTTAATGTACAGATTTCGTCCCGTTAGCCTTTTATTATATGTATAGATTTGGTTATTTTTTACGGACACTCTCATACTCCTCACTTGACTAACACCGGCAACGTTTTTCGGACTTTAGGTTCTGCGTATTACTCAGAAGTTACACTTTGATTGGCTGATGATGATGGCGAAGATAGCGAAAAACTCACGATCTAATTGTTATTTCGGGTGTATCGTAGAAGGTAAGTAATACAATTGAAATTATAAACATGTGCATAGGACGTCCCGACAGTCGTAGTCCTGACAATTTATATAAAAATTACCAATGCATTACCTTTTCGCTTTCCTGCTTGCTCAACTTAGTCCAAGCTGTTTCTGTCCAAACCTCAAAGCATTGGAATATTGAAAACAGTGCTCATTGATCCGAAGAGAAAATGTACCACGTTTGCAGCATGCAGCCAGAGGGGGCAGCTTTTATAATATTTAACTGAACCTGGCTTTAATAAAAATTATTAAATTTCAGGTCCACTGCACCATTTCCCTAAGCCTGAAAGCGATATAGAAAGGTTTGAAATCTGGAAAGCAATGTTAGAAAATGAGACTATAGAAAAAGGAAATATGTACATATATAACCAATTGAGGTTATGCAATAAACATTTTGAAAATTATTACATTTCACCAAGCAACAGGCTTACAAGAAATGCAATCCCAACTTTATTATATGTTAAGAAAGGTGAGAGTTGGTTGACATTTATGCCCATTCTGCTGTTCCATCAACCAAATTAAACTAAACTAAATTTTAAATTTCTAAATATCAGTTTAATTTTATTCAATAGCTATTGGTGCCAATTCTGTTCTTTAGGCAACTTTATTAAACAAAGTTAAACCAATTTAAACCGAATATAACTTATAACTAAATACATATCAAATGTTACATACAACATTTGATAGGATTAAATTAAAATTGGTTTACTTAAGTTTATGCCAACAGTTTTGGCACCTTTCTCATTCTTTTATTTATCTCATACATATTATTTTATTCAATCACTTGGTGTCATCATATTTAGAAAATCAAAATAAATAATTATTAATTTATGGCTCAACTTCATAAAAATTCCTTCCGTATTAATAGAGATAATAAGAGAAATATTATAACATAATTCTTGTTATTACCGCTGATATATCTAATAATGCATCAGCAACCAGAGAAAAATCCATTGAGATGGCAACTACAGTTTTGATGGATCAGGCTACTAAAAGAAGCATAAAGCAAATATTTGTGGAAGGTTGGTACCAGAGATTGTCAATTTTAATAAAAAGTATAAAAAACTGTAATCTGACTATGAAAAGGACCACTAAAAGGTAAGAAACAAGGTAGTTGCTGTTGGACATCATCGTCTTATTATGTAAAACAAGTCATTTGATATGTTAGATATTCCTATTTATTCATTATTGAAATCCTCTATCACTTTCATATTAATAACATTGTAATTCAAATCAAATACCGTAGTCGTGCGTTGCGTAAACATAAATTGATATTAGTTGATTATTTAACGAATTTATCAAATAATGTAATAGGCAATAGTTGGTGTACGTGAGTTAATAGAATTTTAATAGGCAAAATTGCTGATTTTGACAACAATGATAAAATAAAATTACAGGCATTCAATTACAGTAAAAGTCATAGAAAACAAAAGTAATTATAAATTTTGTTCCAACACTATACTAGACATGCAACGCAGTTTGGAGTCTAGCTTAATTTAATACAAAAATAGTTATGAAGAAATTTTTTCGTAAATGTGATTTTCTTAATTGTATGGTCAAATGCATGTTACATTTGATTTTTAATAATTAAAATATGGAATATAGTTGATCTGACTATAATGATAAATTTATACTTTATAAGGTGTGGCGTGCCCAATTAATTGAAGTGTTGAATCATCTTCTGAGGATTTTATAACTGTTAATTTAGTAAGTAATTGATAGTTTACATTAATGTACACATAAATAAAATATTACAAAATAAAAAAAAATATTTTTATAATTCTTTTTATTTGAAACATCTCATTGTAAAAGATCTACTAAACCAGATAACAATGTGATACATTTCTTTCTAACTTTTGGTTTTCTGTGTTAATGGATTTTTTACAGAATCTCCCACGAAAAAAAAACCTAATCTAAATACTATTGAACTATTGAATTTCAAAGCTGTATAATAAATCAAATATTAAAGATAGAAATTTGACTCATTAGAATTCTTTGTACCAAATTTAATAATAAAGAAGGAACACTCATTCGCTTAAAAAATATATATATTATCACAGTTTGCAGGACAAAAAAGTAAAAAAATCCATTTCTCCCATACTATTGTATGGAAAAACTTTAAGTTTGATGAAGAACCTCTTAGAATTGAAATTTTGAGCTCCACTTTCAACAGGAGCTCTGTTGGGACATCTTCTAAGATATTTTGGCCTGAGAGCAAAAAGAAATTCGTCATTTTTTGGCACACCCTAATATATATTTAAAGAAACCAGTTCCATCTAGCGGAGAGGACGGGTAAATAAAATCGCTGATTCGTCTGTGGCGCATCTATTTCAGTATATTATCTATGGTGACATTATTATCATTTACGTATATCTACTTATTTACTTACGGTTTACATACGTCATTAAAATTATTCTTTAATTCATTTATTTCATCAGTTAAAATGGTGAAAAAGTGTTGTGTTTATACTTGTCCAAATGAATCTTACGGTGGTTGCAATATATCGTTCCACAGGTAAGCTAAATATAACATTATTGTAAACCTAACACCTATGTTGACCATGAATTCTTGTATTGTGTGATCGAGCCAGCTTTTCACTGTTGTACTATTGTTACAGTTTCCCAAAAAATGAAGAAATGCGACAAAAATGGCTGAGCCGTATAGTTGTAAAGCAAAAAATTACAAAAAATTCAGTCGTATGCAATCGCCACTTCGAAAATTCCTGTTTTTTTGCTGCTAATTCCCGTCAGTTATTAAAGCCTAATGCTATACCAACGATTTCTGCCGCGGTAAGAATATATCACTATTATAACCATTTACGGCCGGTCTCAATAATCTAACTCTAGTTAAATGTAGGTAGTTATCTGAGATAGATTGTGTTTACTAATCAATCTATGGTTGGTGTTTCAATAACTGTATTCCCTCAAGCTCAGAAACGTTTTATTTAAAATGTTTAGTGTTATCTTTAAAATGAACATTATAAGTATATTTAATATGATTATCATGATTCGGTAATTACAATATCTTAACATAATTTTTATTGAAAAATAATGTTTATTGAACAGAGTCTGTTCTTGTCATTTTACGATATACTAAAAATTCGAAACATAAAATAACATAATAACAATTCTTGACTTAGTTGAAAAAAGTCGACGTGATTTGCCACTGTTTGTGCTTTTTGTAAGAATATAGTGTCCCACTATTGTTACATATTATAAACTAGCGGGCTCGGCAGACGTTGCCCCGCCCTGATTGAAAAAATCCTTGACAAATTATATACTAAAACGTTCCTCATTAATCACTCTATCCACCGGTGAAAACCGCATGAAAATCCGTTCGGTAGTCTTTGAGTTTATCGCGAACAGACATACAGACAGACGCGGTAGGGGACTTTGTTTTATACTATGTAATGATATATAAGTCCAGATTCTGCAAATTCAGTGTCGTAGTTTACTCGAGTATGAATTCTATGATCTTCAAATCCTCCGTCATCTGAGTCTCAATTAAATACACCGGCTTCATACATGTCAATATCATGAATATCTCTGAACAAATCCATGACTTTTTATTAATATACGTATATTATTTATGAACCCTTCAATAAAGTATTATCCTTTGAAATCGGATGATAGACGAAAATCAAACAAAAGATAGTTTGAATAAAGGAGAGTTAACTGTAAAAATGTAATGAAACGATTTACTTTTGTTTCTATGAACTTACATAACTAGGGCAACGATAAACCCTTCGGCAGGGAGCTTAGTAGGAAAGATAGAATTCTTTATCTATCAGTGTTTATTGAAACGGAGAAACGGGCCGATAGTTAGCTAAGGTAGTTGTTTTAACTAGCAGTAATAGATAGAAAGGTTATTGGAACCGGTTGTCCAGTTGTAAGTCCAGTAGACTTCCGTGTTTATTTTTTTTCATTATGTCAATTTTTTGTTTTAAGGAATTGTCAAAGAATGACTTTGTAATTGAATTATATGTATGTCTTGTAATTACATTATATGTATGTCGTAAACTGGACGTAATATGTTAGGCAACGTGAATCGTTTAGGTAAATTTGTTATTATTTAGACGAAGCATGCTTAATACTTCGTGTCATGTTTATTTTACAGGACAAAAATAAAAATATTGAAGTTCTTCATCCTGCCACCACTTTCCAGACTTCTGTTATTGCTGGAGCTAGTTCAAGCAATATAGAGAAACCTCCAAGTAAGAAGCTCTGTTCAAATGTAAAAAAAGTGGGTGTTCAAACAGTAACTATCAAATGTATGAACCCCATAGAAAAATATCTGAATATAAAAGTATTATCACAAAGGTTAAGTAGGCGTGATGTAAGATTCAAAAACTTACAATCACTTGTAATATTATTCAAGAAAAAATTTAAAAATTCTGAAGAGGTCGAACAAAATATAAAGAATAATTTTAGCAACACCCATACTCTAGTGAACACAGATAAAAACAAAAAAAATGTAAGATATTCCGACGAAGTTAAAAAAATTGCTCTGTCTTTATACTTTTTTTCGTCAAAAGCGTATTTATTTCTTAGAAATCATATTAATTAGCCACATCCTGTAACTTTGCGAAAAATACTTGTGAATCATGATTGGAACGTTAGCTTCATATCAGAAGAAGAAGTGACCAGACTGATGAGCTGTAAAACTTCACTTAAACTTCACTTATTTCAAGTTCCGACATGTTGCCACGCAAAAAAGTAAGAAAATTTATGAAAATATTTTTGTTTTTACATATTTTATGAGTGCGTAACATTATAAATTATAAGTATATTCTGCACCAAAGTAATTACTTTGGATTTTCTATAATTGGCTGGTTGATGCTACGTTTGACTTTTTTATTGGATCTATCTCATCGTTCACACTACCAAGTAACTAACAATTTTGTGTTTATTTGATGTGTACACTGCCAGCTTCACTAACAACTTATACAGAATCGTCTTGTATCTGTATATGCACACTGACAAGCTGATTAACTGTTCATAAGCTTATGCATGTTCAGCTTATTTCGTATTGGCTGTAGGTACATATTCTTTCAAGAGATAAAAAAATACTCACATTGGTGCCAAAACACAATCAATCATCAAATTATGAAGAAAGTTCGGATTCTAGTAGTGAAACTAAAATAATTTATACTCAACTCAAACCAGCGATTGCTGTTTTAATTTTTCAAAACGAGATATCAAAAATTTTATAGCAATTAATGGGAATCGTGAATATACTGACTATTGGTCCCAAGATTTACATTTGCACAAATAGCTGACACTCAAAAAATTTCAGCAGATACGATGCTACATCCATTTCAACGACAATTTGCTTGATGATTGATGATGATGGATGGAAATATCAATCACGATATATTAAAGTTATGCCCTGCATTGAAAAAGTACGTGCCAATTTTGTAATTACCCATATTTTCTCAAATTTTAGATATGTGTGAAGATATGTGACTGAGCTTAAAGAAGTTCCGGCGACATTCTAGGAGACAGCAACCACTTAAAAACTCTGATCCTATACCACCAGCACCAAAAATAATAATAAAAACACCTGTAGCGTAAGACCAACTGCAGACGTGAGATATGATGTGTACAATCATTTCCCTACATTTGGATGCAGAGGACGAGGCAAGCTGTGCATCAAAGGCGGACTGTTATTTATGTTGGAAAACGTTATTCTGTCAATATTTAAGCAACTTTTTGTCATAAAATTGAAACATTTGTTCTCTCCGGCTCAACCTGTACAATCTATAAATGATGAAGAACCACACGAATTACAATTGGTGAAAGCGCTGGCTAATAACAAATATAGCATTATGGTCAATTTATAACGCGATACCTTGTACTAGTTGTATTATTTATTTCGTTATCCATCCCTAATCCCTTAGAAATTTTCCATTGCTAATGAAAAACTTCAATATCTATGTGTTTATTAAACTGTTAGCCGGAAGATTGCAAGACTAAAATTTGTCTGGTATAACAAAAATCTTATTGTCACCCTGTTAGAAAGGGACGCTCGGCCTCTATATTACATATATCGTTCGACTCGCTTTATTTTACGAGTACTAGGTCCTTGTTTATTATGTTTAGTATATTATGTCTATGATAAAAAGTGTCACTGAGCGATTTCATGAGATTTGTTGATTTTACGTTTATAATGGTCAAAATATGCATTGTGGAAACTTGTAAAATTGAATATTATCCGGATTGTGGAGTGTCTTTTCACAGGTTAGTGTTTATCTACGTTTTTTAGGTTTGGAACAATTTAGATGTTCCAGTAGGTACCTAACATGATTTAGTAGGGAATACAGGACTTTTACCAAGGTTCGATAATGACCATAATTATATCATTATATCTGGGTTACATTATTACCTCAATAATACATGTATAGTCGGCTATAAATGTTATTATACCGAGGTAAACTTTGTATGTTATGGATAATCTCTGAAAATGCTTACCTAACCGATTACAACAATTATTTCACTGAAAAAAATCTACACAATCCCCGAGTGATATAAGTAACATCTTACGCGAGAACCTCGACGGCAACGCCGCGAATGCAAGCTAGCTTACATGTAAATAATATACTATTTTAATTTGTTCTGTATCACTAGTTACAATAAAATAAGTATTTGTGGGTTTCTCGCTAAAAATAGCAATGCAAATAGCAAAAAAATATATAGTTCTAGCCTCGTCCGCATTAAAATTGAGTTTGGTAATAAATAATCTAAACTTGTTACAAAAACCCTGATTTTAAGTGTGAAAATATGTAGTCCCCTTCCAAGCACTCAGCTATGTTTAGCATTTCTTATCTGGTTTCCTATACAAACTATTGTCACTTATTTCAACCCCTCTGTAATAAAAAAAAAACAGTTGGTTATGTCCTTTCCCAGGATGCAATTTTCCTCCATGGTAAATTTTATGTAAATCTATTCAGCAGTTTAATTGTGAAAATGTAATAGACAGACAGCTACTTTAACATTCGTAATAATAGTATAGATATAATGGATTCATACAGATCTTTATAGGTAAGTAAGTAAATGTAAGTACCTTTTTGTTTAGCCAGCAAAAAAGGTACTACTCCTATGTATATCTGTAATAGTAAAATACTTATTGTAGATTGATTTAATTTTAATCTGTGCTTAAAGACTATGCATATAGTATGAGATGTGACCACAGATTATTTTTATTTCGTAATTTTAGATTACCAAAAAATGAACCAATGCGTGTGAAGTGGTTAAGTATTATACACACTGGAAATAGACAAATTACACATAATACTGTCATATGCAGCAAACATTTTAAGCCGGAAGATTATGTACCTAATTTAGCACGACCAGTTTTAAAAGAAAATGCTTTTCCCTCACAGTTCCTTTTGGTAAGCAAGTATTATCTTTTTCCACCTATTAATTGTGAATGTCGCAAGTTTTGAGAGTTGGGCTTTAGATATATTGCAATTCATAGATTTCAAATATTTCCTCACATAAAATGCTCACAAGAACATCCAGAAATGGTTTTTTTTGTGTGCGAGCAAGAGGTGGTAGCAGTAATAATCCCAATGTCATTTGATATTGCCAAAATTATTGTACAAAAACAGTAAACAACCTAGCATAAATGCAAACAGTATGAGCAAAGATTGGGAAATTACACAAGTGCTAGTAGACACGAGAAAAGCCATCTTAGAAGTATCTGATAATGACAACAATAGGTGAGTTAATATGTTACTTGATCTTATAGAAAATGCAAATATAAGTAATTTTAAGATAAATATTATTTATTATGTAGCTGGTTGTATTGTTAATAATATGGTGAGCATAATCACTTGTACTTATTCCATTTTGTTGAGTAACAAAAACACTGATCATGAATACGATATAGGCCATAGATATATTACAATTCTCAGCTTTTGCATCTGTACATCATGGAGGTCATGAATATACTTCACACTTTGTACTCGAAATTTTAAAATATTGGGAAAAAGTATTTACTACTATGTCCAGTGATTTGTGGAGAAATAAAAATAAAATTATTTTAAGTGTTGTACAAAAATTCCACTATAAACTAAGTATGTACAGATTTATCATCCTTTGCAGTGCATTTAATTTGATGAGGCACATGAAATTCAACTCATAAAATCAATGTCATATTCTCATTTGAACTTAAAATACTATCATTTGACAAAATTAAAAAAAAAATTAAAGGGCAACATAGGATTGCGACAAGAACTCCAAATGACAATTTTATTTAGTAACCTGTAAAGATATTGTAGCAATATAACTATTAATAAAATGTTCCAAGAGATCACATTGTTTTAATGAACATAAGTATATATGTATATATATATATATATATATACTAGCGGACCGGGCGGACGTTGTCCTGCCTTGAAAACAAAAAAAATCCTAAAAGTCGATCGCAGCGCCACCTACCGGTTCCAATTGTGAATCTAAACCATTCTCGGATCCACTCGAACACGCACAAAAAATTTCATCAAAATCGGTCCAGTCGTTTAGGAGGAGTTCAGTCACATACACACGCACACAAGAAATATATATATTAAGATATATATACATATACACATATACATCAGCAGCTTGTACTGTCAGTTAAAATAGGGCCTCATGTTATAAAAGATTTGGCTATCTACATAGCAAACTTCAACCAATTTATTATTATTAATCTAAAATATTATTTTCACCCATGTTAGAAGGAGACTTCTCTCTCATGGGACTGATTACCTGTCAAGAGCTCATTCCAGTTGTTTACTTATAAATTCCTTGCTAATAACACTGTCCATCAAATTTGAGGTTGTTTTATTTATTGTTACATTACTGGCTATATATATAAGTACCTAAATACTTCATTCTTATTTTAGTTACCAAACGACATGGAAAATTATATTCAATATCATGTCATGGGCTCAGTTCCACAAGTGCGTATGAAATCAGGGTGTAACCCCACAAGATTTCAATGCCAAACTGATCGAAGAAAACAAGCTTCTAACACTATAGAACGACAATATGTTAGCAAAAAACGAAGAAAAATATTAATTGAAGATAGTGAAAAAGATTTAGCAGAGAAAACTATATCTACGAAATATTTAGAAGGTGCTGGCAGTTCATTAGAAAATTCGGGTAGGTATCCATTTTATTTTCTATGTCAATTCCCTTTTTTTTTTTAAATTCCAGTGTATATTTGTCCTATGTGTCTAAAAATTATTTAACTTAACTTTATCATAAAATCATAGGTAGTTATCATTGGACATAATCTGTTTGTTATACAGTATTATAATGTGTTGTAAAAACTAGTATACACAACTATAATACACAATAATATGTACTTATTAAATATTTTGTTGTTTTTTCTAATTTTCCTATCAAATTCATTTGCATCTGCAGCTGTTTATTAAGTATTTCTGTGGGCTTTCCATTTTTCAAATAATTTTTATATGCTTTATCACTTGTGGGATACTTTATTTCAATAATACTATCCTCACAGATTCCATCTGGTGATGCTGCTATTATCACATATTCTCTAGACCATAGATTCCTAACTTTAATGGTAATGGAACACCAACCAAATACCTTTTATTTTATTGAAGAAAATGTGAGAAATGTCTAATATAATTGAAATACATTATTCTTAACTCTAAAGTTTTAATGTGAAGAACGAAATTGTTTTACTTTTTTATGAATAAATGTTTTACAGTTCGGTGTTATGTCTGACAATTGTATGCATCTATCTGGAGTAGCATCCATTCTTGACCTGTATTTGTTTTATGTATAAATGTAGGCTGAAAAGCCTGTCTCATAACGATATGTTGTGTCAAATGGGAGCAGCGCTAAGAGCCTTTTTGGGTATTACTGGCTCATTTCTAACACCAACCCAAACACATTCAGAGATACAGATTCAAATATGTGTTTTCACATCTGTTCTCTGGTCCCTACCTCCATTTTAACAATAGTTTCTGTAATAATACTATTTTTTCTAAAAATGTGTCACTGGAATTCTACTTACATTTGAGCACAAGCTGGTGCATTGATAAACTTTGAATTTTATTACATATATAACCAGATTGATATTTTATGATCTCACTATTAAGTTTCCTTTTTCTCCTAATTGTCAAAAATGTATCAATCACAGTACTATTTCATGACAAGTTAAGTGCACCATTTGACAATTTCTTATTCTTCTTGTATACTTCAGGCTAGTTCCAACCCTGGACAGTTTGGATTTTTTCCAGTAACATGCCACAGCTGTACAGGATGGCTCTTCACTCCTTTGGTGAATCCACATGAGGAGTGCTACTGACTGTTTACAACCTTCTTTAGAAGCAACGAAATTGTGACAATGTGCAGAGATTACAACTTCTTTTCCATCCACAAATACTGAGACAGCTTACAATTTCACGTGTACCTTGTATTCTGGGCCAATTTTATCGTTCACTATACACATTTTTTCATCATGCTTAAGTTGTAAGTAGCTCACAGTATCATCACTAATGATCTGAATATGAATTATCTAATATGCAGATTTGGGTTGGATATTACAGGTTCTTCTGTTGCCCTAACACCTATGTTTTCCTCTGTGTGATAGCCTCCGCACAAAAATTTCTCACTTCACCTCCATGAAGCTCTCCTTAACCTCGCCTTTCCCCTTACATTATAGTCTTATAGGTGAATTAATTTAGTTGAATAAAATACAAACGAGAATGTACATGTGTAATGAAACACCAATCACGGTACAAAGCATTACTAATCTAGAACAAATTAAGTTTACTAATATTTGCATCTAAATTAAGTTGTGGCTTGGTGATAAGGCTTAATTTTATTTACCACCTCCTGCAAACTTTTGTTAATGCTGAATGCAAACAGCGGCATCTAGCATCGTATTTAATTATTTTTGTCGAAAATAAATCGGCGTTCACATCACTATTGTAATTCGTCAAAATGGTCATCATTTATTTTCTTATAGGTGGTAGATCCACACTGAAGCTATTACTGGTTTCAGCATGAATGGGTCGGCACGTCCGGGGTAGTACCACCCTCTCATAGAAAACCGACATGAAGTAACAGTGATTGCATTGTTGCGTTTCGTTCGGTCAGTGAGAGCGCCGGAGGCCCATCTCCCCTCTCCCTCTCTCCTTCTCTCCTTCTCTCCTTCTCTCCTCATCCTCCCCGGCCCTCAAACACAGGCTGGCAACGAACTTGCACCTCCCCTGGTGTTGCTGTTGTAGTGCTCACTTAACATCAGGTGACCCATTTATTCATTTGCCTCCTATGAAATAAAAAAACATGGCCATCATAGCGTGCAACTATTATAACTCATTTTTGTTTTCGATGTGGTTATTTTCCAAATTATTTTTTTTTAGCTATGGTTCAAAATTATTTTCTCTACGTATATTTATTAATTGGATTATCGCACTCACCACATGACACTGGCTTAATAGTGGGTAAGGACCACAGGTGCCAAATAAAATATATATAAAATGACTGGGTTTTCTATACACCTTTGCATTTTTCTTAATAAGGAAAAAACGGGATACAAAAAAATACATATATCAGGCCATACAATCTTCGAATAATTTTACTGCGTTAAATTCCACGATGTAACTCTCAGAAGAAACCTCAGAGGTCATTTCGTTATAATACTAGAAAATTAAAAAGTTGATAAATTAAAAGGACATACTAGTTCGCCCAAGTGCTCCTAAATTTGTTAATTTATCAATGATCTTTTACGTCAGCAAAATTACCGGTTTATAAATTTTATTGCAATAAATGCATAAAACGGTAGGTCGGTGTTAGTAATATTTAACTACAAATTTATATTAGCTTGATGCTTTGATATTATTTAGTTACTTTTCTAAACTCTGACTTGTTAAAACTGAAATCACAAAAAATATTGATGGCGAGCGTGTCGGCCTTTCCTTAAAATAAATAAAATAGGCGATTGAGTAACATAGAAGCTGGCAACTTTGTCATTATTTGTCAAACTGATTGCTTTCGTGTAATTTTATAATTTCTAGTTTTACATAAATATGTTTGTATTTAGTATTTTCCATTCGTTTATAGTTTCTATCTGTAGTCAAAATACTGTAAATTTCTTTATAATTATCGCCGTTTAAAATATAAGTGAACATAGTGTTAGGTACATATTTTCAGGCGATATGCCCAGTAAAAGAGATTGTTGTTGTGTTCCTGGATGCGAGAGTAAGAAATTAAATTTAAATCAAATAAAGTTTTGTTTTTAAAATATAATTTAAAAAATCCACTATAAACTATAACCAACGTTGGATTGATTAAATAGGCACTTAAGTAAAAGAAGATAGAAATTTATTTTTCCGTTACAGTAACAGCCCAGAATTTCTCTATTGACCCTATTTTTAACCCTTAACTCTTTTCCTGGTTAAATTGGGATTGCATATTGCATTGCATTTTGCGTATAGACCGAACAAGTGTTTGTTATATATTTTTACATTTTACTATGAAGATGCTATCAAGACTCATTTATTTCATTCTTTACACAGCAATGTATGGGTAAAAAACTATTTTAAACTTCTTCATCCCATTTTATGGTACATAACCTATGAAATACTTTTTGAAAAATTTATAGATTTCACCAATCTTCACAAATTCCCGCATCCAGTGAAAGATAGTAGAAGGTTTAGAGGATGGGTGATAGCTCTTGGTGGCGACATATTGGGATTGGACGATGAGTACATATACAGAAATCGTCATGTATGTCACATTCACTTCGATGAATATTACAAATGCCGTAACAACAGAATCAGCAATATAGCTCTTCCTACATTAAATTTACCTGGTGTGTTTAAGTTTTAAAAATTTTACCCTAGTTTTTTGTGCTCTTGTTTTGATATCATAACTTTTTTTTATGTTATTTGTTGTTAAAGCCTAAAATACAAGTCATTTTGTGAAAATATCAGCTTTCTACTTATTCTTGTTTTAGTGACAGACCCATAATAAAGAAAGTCTAATAATGACTTTGATTGCCCCTGAAATCATCAATTTAACCATAAAAATAAAAAATGAAACTTAAAACAAATCTTCTAACTTTATAATTTATAATCATTTTTAGGATTCAGAGACACTATACCATTGCGAGAAATGCAAAATATAGTCTCAGTACCATCAACATCTACAATAAAACGATATGAGAAAAATATAGTCCCAGTACTACCATCAACTTCCACATTTAAAGAATTTGAAACCAAGTCGTTAGAACCTGCTAACCAACAAAAAGGTTTGATTTGTTGATATTTAACTACATAAATTGGATAATAAAAATATTTTTTTTCTTTTTTTTTTTTTGTTGTTGAGTGAATCGCCTTAGTTATATGTTTTCATGACTGTCGATCTTAAGCTACCTTCATACAATGGTTCTTGGTTGTCTTGACCAGATCGTCGTTCAATCTGGCAATAGCACACTGCATTTTCCTATTTGTAGTCACCACTCGAGAACTTTTCTTCTCCATCGGTTATCAGTTCTTTGAGCAATTTCTGAGGTAAATTTAATAGTTTAACAATTCGATGTATTATACTAGCTGTGCCCGCGACTACGTCTGCGTGAAAGCTTATGTAAAAAACAGTGATTAATAAAGTCATCTGAATTTATTAAGTCCATTTACTTGTCTATTTTTCTCTCGTAATTACGCCGCGTCGTTATTAAAACTACAATAACTTTTGATAGAATGGACCAATTTTAATGAAAAAAACACTAAGTTACTCCCGAGGATATGCTTTAAGATTTTCTTACTGAGGATTTATTGTGAACACAGTGCTTTAGCAGCGATGCGTGTTCATACAAATGACAGACGTTTCTAAAAATGATTGAAATGTATTATATTACTTATTCCTAGACACCTGCAACAATTTTTTTCACGAAAATCAAAAAAGTACAGACACCTTAGATTTACATTATTATTATATGTAAAGATGGATCTTAGCATTGTTCTAATTGGTTCGTTCGCGTAGATGCCAAGCTCCGGGTGTGCTGTCTTGATTTTGAGCGTTAACATTATGTATTATTTATAAAATCATATCTGCATAATATTTAATTATTAACTGATATTTTACAAAATTTGCATGTTTTAATTTTTTGATCATGATGTGATTGTTTTCTACTAATACGTTATTTAAATAAGACACCTATTATTTTAATATTTGTTTGTTGAAGATAATACTTATAATTTTAAATTAGGAACTGTAATACAGATATAGATTCAGTTTTGTGTAGAGTTTCTACAATAAACATTGTTCTGTAGTGCCTATAAGTTTTTGTTAGACACAATCACCTTGCCGAATCTGCTCATTTCATTGCGTTAGATTTTTGCAAAGTGACGCCTTCGTCAATCAAATATATTAATTTCTTTTACTTTATATCCCATAAATATGTAAAATTAGTGTTTGTATAAACTTTAGATAGTTTTATTAACACTAGATTGCCCAAGGAAGTCATTTTGACTGCTTTTTAATTTCAATTAGATTTTTTTTAATGTATTATAATGAAACAATTTCTTAGAATTTTGTGACTTTTTCTACAACACATAAATGCGTTTATTAATCATTGTAGTTACCTCCCACTACCCTCATTTCCGGTATATATATAACATGTCATACCTATATTGCCCAAAAGCAGTCATTTTGACTGCATGGGAAATTTTAAATAATCAAATGACTATTGTTATGGAATTGAGTAAATATCTTATATTACCAGTTCGGCTCTGTATTGAAATAACAGTTTTGATTTTTTTTCTTACCGTCATATGATAACATGCATGTAAATAATAAATTTTCGATTTTGGCGTATACTTGATATGTTGCAGTTGCTCAATAAGCTAAAGTAGCATTTGTTATTTGAATCTTTATGCAATGATACTTGTTCTAACAATTTGTTTATTTTATTTCTTTTGCACCCTAAATTCATGAAAGAAATGGTGAATAAAGAGAGTTATTGAAAAAACTAAGGAACATAACTGAAGATTTCTCTGATATAGAATCAGATGCAACAAAATCTGAAGTATCATCTGAAAATGAAGCGGATTACAAATTTGTTATAACGACATCGAAGGGCTACTCATATTTAGCCGTAATAACCAGTGATATTTTCGAGATACGGCATTCAGCTCGGACCTTTGTTCTGGGTCAGTATAACCGATATGCTCTTCTAAATGATGTCGCCATAAATGGTTTTGAATGTATATTCAAAATGAAACATCTAACACTAAAGATAGCGATGAAGAGTCGATTGCCAACGATGACAATGAAAATGTATTGATGACACTTATGCCTAGGAAAAGGTATAGGGTGCTAAGTAGTTCAAACTCTGATGAAGAAAATGTAAAAACAAAAATCGAAACAGCTGTCGATGGTACTGTGTGGTTAAAATTTTACGAAGGTGGTATACCTGGAAGGGTACAATCTACTTGTATTTTCAAGGGTGTGAAAGGGCCAACAGGTTACGTAAAAAGGAATATCATGGCAGATAATCTTATTAGTAATGAATTCTCGTTGATAGTAGATAACTGTATATCATATGTATAGACGGACCCTCCAAATATTTTCCAATATTTTAGATTTAGCTGTTATATATGCTGGGATCCTTTACAAAGAAACGAAACAACAGAACGGCTTTCTGCTGAATACAGAGCTGCTAGGCAGAAATATTCATCAGAACATGAACACCCACAAAGGTCAACTGCAACATCATCAAATGCAGTGCATTCTAAGTAACACAAATAATATAAGTACGACTTTCCACAACAACAAAACAAATAATATAAGTCAAAAATGTCAATAGTATGTTTGCGTAAGATGTAGACATAAAAAGATTTCCACTTTCATTTGCATAAAATGTACAAAAAATAATGCATAAATTATTATATTTTTCCAAGTGAAGTAATGTTTTTTAGTGTTAATATTTACTAATGACTTGTTACTAATTACTATTTTACTTTTTTTGTTTTATTTTATTTTACTATGTTACTAATTACTTGACTGTAAATGATATAAAAAATGTTAAAAATTAATTTTAAACAAATTTCTTTTCACAGTAGTTATTCTTTCACAATGCAGTCATTTTGACTGCTTTTGGGCAATATAGGTATATACTAAATTTCAATCTTTCTAGTGTTAATGAAATTGAATTATTATGATATTAGATTAAATTTAAGACAACAATTTTCACTGCCGTTGAAGAGAAAAGAAGTTCAAATATTGTTAATAGTATTTTGAACTGAATTTCCACTGTGTGACGTAAAAATAAGATATTAACGTCGCTGGCGCTAGTAGCGAAAATATTACTATCTAATTTGTATGTTCAAAATGCTATTAAAATTTTTTGAACTTCGGAGGCGTTTTAGGTCCGCCATACATTACACACTAAATTAGTTCCATGATTAAAACATAGATGGCGCTTTAGAAAATGTTATAATGTATGTCCCGGCAGATACCGAGTGATAGGTCTCTATTTCTTTTTTACTCTGTGACTCATAATTACAATTTTTCTACTTGTACGACTATTAATCTGTGGAAAATTTGTTTTCGTGCAACCTAATGGATTTATAACTTTTGTTTGAGATAAAATTGCGATATATACTCTTAGTAGATACAAAATAAATTATTTTTTGTTGTAGAAGTCTTTGTGATACTGTGAACTCTCCACGAGTGTAGATTATGTATTCTTTTTGAGTTTTTCAGCCATGGTACCAAAGATTAAAAAGTGCGCAAAATGTGGTACAACAGCTGTAACACATCCCTATTTTGCTTTTCACAGATTTCCTCGCGCTTCAGAACGTGGATATCTCAGGTATATAAATAAAAAAGAGCCAGATGCATATTACAGAAATCTGTAATTTCATATCTGTCTTAGAAAACTACAATGTATGCATTGAATTTAATTTTTACAGTGTGTTTCTACATCCTAATATTTGTAAATAATAATATATGAAACACCAGGTGTATAGTTATTGTGTATTTAATTTACTGCGTGATTGATGCACGCTTCGTGCGCGAAGAAAACTGACGTAGGGACAAACGAATGAAAACAATATGTAACCTTACACGGATATTACGCAGCGGAAGATCACAGTTTTATACCAATAATAAATCGACGCGAGAAAAGGAAATTGTCGTAACTTGAAAAATCCAATTTTATTAATGCAATCCAGAGCCAAAATACTATTTTAAAATTCATAACTCATATTTATAGAGGTAGAAAGTTGAAAATTGGTATGTACTTATATAGCAAGTTGACGTCCTCTGTTTCACTTGCCATCTCTGGGGTACCAGTCTGTGACCATTTAGCTCCAACTAACAAGATGGGAAGATGACATAAAACTTACAGCCGGTCATCACTGGAGAAGGGTAGCGCTAGACAGAACCCAATGGTAAATGTTAGAGGAGGCCTATGCCAAGAGGCACACTGAACTACGTGATATATTATAATAAGAAAAAAAAAACAATGTATAAAAGTTCAGAATAAAAGGCTTATTATTATATAGCAAGTAATTACAAGTAGTCTCTATGACATATAAACAAAGTAATATTTTACCCTACTTAGGACAAAACTAGGCAAATAAAACCATGGTCGTATTAATGATAATTTAATCGTAGGAAAACGAGACCCAGACCATTCGATTCGCTGTATTCTTTTTTTAAACAAGATTATGGTAAAAAGTTACTTAGCCCAAAATGCAAGTTATGACATTTCCACTTTCTCTTGTCTATATGCCAAATTTAGTAGTTTTCATATGATTGAGCCTCAAATGAGATATATATCTAATATGTATAACAGTTAATAAATCATTTTATTGAAGTTTATATTTCCAGGGTTAGAGTTTGGGCAACATTTTGTTTTCCTGATAATGATTGGACATCTAAGGAATCATTGAAAACATTATATTATAAATACTTTATATGTAGTAAACATTTTGATGGTTCGTCATATGTGAGCAGTGATAGAAGTAGACTAAACTCTTTTGCAGTTCCTGTTGAAGCCAGAGGCATTTTACGTGAAATAATAGGTAAGTATTGTACAGAGGATTTTGTTGGTTTGACTGGTGGAATATCAATCTGCTATCTGTAGCTTTGAAACACATTTTCTATTTTTTTGTAATGTGCATACATTTCCCGGTTAAAATTGTTAACGCTATTAGCTGATGATGAAGGAAAACGTCTTGAGGAAATCTTTACCTGACAAATGTTCTTGTAATACCATAATATATTGGAAAATATAGAACTGTGTAAGTCTCGTACTTTGATGTCTCAACGCTTTTCATGGACAGGCAGATTATGTGCATACCTTCCTTTGGGTAGATGTCTATGACACCGCAGTAGATCTCATACAGACTGATGATACTTACTGATGTAATATTCACTTGAGAGATTTACATACCACCTACATATAATGCTTACACTAGTTTATAATAATAATAAAGCCTTTATTTCCCGAAATTTTGACAGTAGTACAAAGTCAAAACTATAATAATCACGTAATTTGGTGTGCCTGATAACAAAGACCTCCTCCAACTCCTTCCATTGCTGTCTGTCTGCCGCCACTCTTATCCAAAGGGGTTCTAATGTCATTTTAAAATCATCTTCCCATCTTTTTGATTGGCGATCTCTACTTCTAATGCCATCCCTTGGGTACCAGATTGTTACTTGTTAGCTCCACTTTTCTTTATTGCAGCGGAACATATGACCGGTCCACTTGCACTAATTTAGACAAAGTTAGATTGAAAGCAATCATATTAAATACTATTATTTCATTGTTATAAAAATATCTGTTGACCACTTGAGGTGTGTCTTTATTTCACTTTACAATCATCAAAAACCTTAACAATTTTTTTAGATGTATTATGGTTTTTATAAAATATAATTTTGATATTGTATGTAGGATTTGATTAGGAATGTGTGATGTCAAATGCTTTTGGAGAATCATAATCATTACATAGTATAAAACAAAGTCCCCAACCGCGTCTGTCTGTCTGTCTGTTCGCAATAAACTCAAAAACTACTGAACGGATTTTTATGCGGTTTTCAACAATGGATAAAGTGATTCTTGAGGAAGGTTTTAGTATATAACTAGCGGGCCCGGCACACGTTGTCCCGCCCTGATTAAAAATAAATCCTTGACAAATTATATACCAAAACGTTCCTCAGGAATCACTTTATCCACTGGTGAAAACCGCATGAAAATCCGTTCAGTAGTTTTTGAGTTTATCGCGAACAGACAGACAGACAGACGCGGTAGGGGACTTTATTTTATACTACGTAATGATGATTTGTCTAGGATTTTTTTATAATCAGATCGGGACGTCTGCCGGGCCCGCTAATATGAAATACAATACACCAAATAAATCATTAAGATCTTATTTTATTTATTAATCACTCCCTTAGATAATGTTTTATTCTTGAAATGAATGTATAGTTTTATTTGTTGTAGAAAATTATATCATTTGTATTAATTTTAGTATATTTGATGACTTTATTGGTAAGTGTCTAAGTGTAGTCATATTTGTGAATAATAATTTTTGATTAGGTTGTCATTTAAAAAAAAAAAATTTTTACCAAATTAAATGCTGTAATATAAAAAAAAAAATCTGCTTCTAACTGTCATTGTTTACAGCTCATGTTAAAAGAGTGAATCCGAACAGTCTACTGCTCTGATCTTTTGTGTACACATAAATGGCTGGAATATCCTACCTTCGCAGTAAATGTGCGATCACATTTGGGGCAGGTTAACACTGTTATCATTAGCCAAAGGTGGTCTGGCTTTCAGTTTATTATTATGATGCAAACTCATCTCTCCTTCTGCTCGTAAATGTAAAAGTATTATTAATCATAAGATTTCTTCACTATGACCGTTTTGCAGCTGGCATTTCTCATGCAAAGAGATTTATTGTTTTTTTCTTTATGCCGACGGCCCTTAAATGTTTACTGTCTTCTATGGACCACTGCAATACCGGGGTTCTCACTGTTTCGTAGCTAGCCTTGCAGAGCATGTTACAAATCCCTTTTTGAAGAGACCCAAGTCATAACTATGGGGAACACTCTGCAAGCTTTCATGTGTACTTTTTTATCATTATGTCAGAGTTAAATTTGCAATATATTTATTCAACAACATATTATTTTCAGATTGCTTTTTATTTCTAAGTTTCAGGGAGATTAATTGTTGATGTATTTGTCACTACAGATGTTAATGCAAAACTAAATAAATTATTTGAATTTGACTGAATCAAACAGTGAAAACATATTATATGAATATATCTGATTTATTAGTTTGCATCAGTCTTTACTGAAATTAAGAGTTTTTGAATTCATCGCAGTATAATTAAAAAAACAATTCATGATCTGAGATGTGAGCAACGAGTTAACTGAAAGAAAGCTTCGATGAAAAATTATTTGACTGAATAAGGAGATAATAATGCCAATTACAATCGGAATTCCACAAAATTTATAAAACAATTTAAATTTTTATTGGTTTTGCAAGCAGATGTCATCAAAAATATGTGAGATATTGCATACAATATTATCAAGAAGGTGATAGATTGTAAAGATTGAAGACTGGATTATATGATTTTAAATATTTGAAAATTGAACAACGCAATTAATAATAGAGAAAAGAAGTGAAGCGAAAAAAAATGTAATAAATCGTTAAATAAATACGAATAAAATCATAAAGGATTTTTATTTAATATTCCTTATTATAGGCACCTATTGTTAATATAAATTTATAAGTATGTGTTGTTGACGCTATTATTATTCTCTTGTAATACTCTGAATTTACTATGTGCCTATTTCAGAGATTATAATGATTAGTGTTTTCTTTTAAGAAGTTCACTAAAACTTAAGGATCTTTTCATTTTTTCCAGGTAATCTCGATGATCCGGTGCCACAAGTTGAGTCAGCATCTGCAGAAAAACAATCGGGTTTGTCTCTAACCATATTGTATAATTTTATCTAAATTATCTTAACTTAAAAAAAAAATCATAGGTTTTTTTAGCATTTGGCCATAACCTTATCTGATGTTATGACGATATGGTCTAACTTAGCAAACACGCTTAACCTGTAGGGTCTGAGTCTAAAGTGCGCCTGCTAGACAGTTTTAAAACTTGAGAGTAGTAGTTAGCACTAACTTGTTATTTTGAATTGTTAGTTTGGGCTAACGTTAACACGCAGCGGCAGCTCTCAAAAAGGAAAAAAGCCCGAATTTGAACTGAAAGAATTTTTCAAATTACGACCAGTAGTTTCTGAGATTAGCACATTCGAGCAAACAAACATATTAAAGTATTGTACATTTCAAAACGTGTTACAAAGCAGATTCCACGTGTAAATCCATAACCTGGCAACGGGAAAAAATGGCAATGGAATCACAATTTTTTTTTGTTATTGGAGCACGGCAACATGACTACTGAGCCTTGTGGTAAGCACAGTACGATCCACAAACAATGGCGACCACCGAGTGACACACTATCCATCGCCGGTCGCCACTGTCATGCAGGCCTGCGAAAAGCTGGATATGCACAGGCTGATCCCGAAACGCGATCCGCAGAAGCGGATCACTATGACAGGCTTTTACGTCATATACATGGTGGTTGCCTCCCAGTCAAGCTGTAAAACCCTACCACCCTGCTTTCGCCATTGCCTCGTTTGTTGTTCAGCAGGGTGCACCACGTGCAGGTGAGATTGGCTTAGATGTCTCAAGTCTTAGATGTTATTCGACACCCCTTACACTCCAGTAATTCGTTTAGCACCATTTTATTTATTTACTAGCTGCGCCCGCGACTTCATCCACGTGGAACCCTATCTAATAAAATCATCTGCATGTATTAAATCCATTTACTTATCTACTTTTCTCTCGTACCTAACTCGAGCCGTAATTCAAATTACAATAACCTTTGATAGAGTGGACCGTTTTAATGAAACAAAGACTAAGTTACTTTCGATGATATGCTTTACGATTTTCTTTGTAAGGTTTTATTGTGAGCCCGGTACTTTAGCAGTGATGCGTGTTCATACAAACAGACAGACAGACAAACAGACATTTCTAAAAATGATTGAAATGTATTTTATTACTTATTCATAATGGTATGCCGATTATTCAACAGTTTTAGACCGATTAAGCCTCAGAGGAACTGTATTTTCATCATATAGATAATCGTATTAGACACAGGAACGATTATAAATGAATTTTAGAATGTAATATTAAACGTAGATTTTCGAATACTTTACAATCTTTACAGATTCCATCGATTTATCACAAAATTTTCCTGATGAAACAGATCTAGATTGGGAAGTGACCAGTGACACAGTACTTATACCAGAAGGTAAGTTATTCTATTTATAGTAAGCTTCGCCATCGGCTTCATTGGTATCGAGTTGTTTTTGGGTGATGTGCGAACAACGGCAGACCTATATAATTTCATTTATATAGATTACCAATAGTGGGTTATATACAAAAATACCAGCCTTGTCTATTAATAATGTCTAATAATTAAAATGTGTTCTTCGATGGTACAAACATTCCACAACTCTAGATAGACAAAAATGACTATAGCACCGTCTGATAATTTATATCGATACTATATCCATACATACAGTATAGTACTTGCATACTCACTGCTTTAATTGACTATTCGGAAATTAACTCGCGTGGTGTAGTAGTCTAGTGGTTTGACCGGTGGAATATCGACCTGATGCCCGTGGGTTCGAACTCCCGACACGTATCAATGAGTTTTTTCGGAATGCGCATACATTTACTAATTTAAACTGGTGACACTAGCGGCTGACGGTGATGGGAAACATCGTGAGGAAACCTGAACCATTGTATGTGGGAAAACGTACAACTGTGGCTTTCTCGTGGTTTGAGATCGGGAATACCACGTGAGGCGGTGTGGTGATTATTACCATACCTTCCTTCGGGAAGAGTCCTATAGCCCTGCAGTGGGTTTTTTACAAGCTGACGATGATAACAAATTGTACCTAGTAGAAACCACAATGTACTCTATAACCCGGTTGTTACGGTAACGTAGACGCAAAACTCTTACTTAATTAGAGCAGGCAACGGTACAAATAAATCGGTTGGTGATCTTGAACCTTGAAATTTACCACAAGCTTTATAAAATCAAATATCTTAAAAATGTCATTTTCTTTTTATTTCCCTCTTTGTACTCGTGTATCTTTTCATAGCGACATGTGAAATCTCATAAAAAGCCTACGTTCATGTCTAAATATGTAATTTTATTTTATTGTTTAGTTGTGAGTTTTCCTAAGATTTTGAAATTTCACTGTTAGCAGAGACTGAAGATGCTGAAGGGAAAAGAGATGTTTTCTCATGGGAAGTTGCGAATGAACCAGAACTTGTTAATCAAGGTAGCTAATTACTCCTTCATAATCTACTATTGTTGAATAATATTTATTAATTTAGATTATTCTTAGAGATTATGTGATCAACGTGAATAATAAAAACGTTTAACCTCAATCAGCTGCCACAGTAACGCTTCTGAACACATATACAACACTTATGCTAGGTTTCTGAGGTACTTTAATTGTAGTATATCTGTTCAATAGCGTTATCGGTTCGATAACTTGTCAAATTGCGTTTCTGACCACACAATAATAATACGATAAATGTCAGTAAAACTCAACGGGCCATTTGACAGTTTATCTTATGGATAACTTTGTTGAGTCGATTACTATTGGTAGTTTAACCGAGTATCTCAGAAATCAGGTGTTAGAGATGAGAATAGGCCAACTCTCCGCACAAGAATGACCCACGCTCCTATTTCGTCACGCCCTTTATACACCACTACCATAACAGCGGGTAGAGCTCAATACTCACTTCAGCACAAGTACCTCCCGACGTTATATCGAGCACGTTCATATGAAAGTATGACATCATCCACAGTGACATCATGGTTGTGGTTCGATCAACCAGTCCACCAAGAATAATTGAATAAATTGAAAGCCAATACAGAAATACTACACTGAATGTAGTTACCACAAACCTGTACCACGTGCCGTAGATATTACTAACCCAACTGTACGGGCGAGAATGCCCCGAATTGATTTTTTTCGAACTGACCACGCTATTGACCTCGCACGTTTACAGTTTCACCGGACTACTAAGGCGAGCGTTTAAGGCACTCAGCCGATTTTATTTAGGCAACTAGCTCAAGCTCGAGGGTTCCATCCGGGGGCGACCTAGGCTCGAGATGCTACCGAAGAAGTGCGTCGTATTTGCGGGATCGAATGAGGGGTACCCCGAATGCCTTGAACGATTCTCCTTTTTATAGCATTCAACCAATGCACGAGCGGCCGATAACTTCGTCTCAGGTCATTAGTAACACCCCCGATTTAGTCCAGAGTGCGGAGAGTGCTAACACTAGTATATATAATTTCTATTTAGGTTATGAATGTAGTTTATATCTTTAACGTGTGATCCGTTCGCATTCTGTTTGACCGGTGGCATATCAATCCGATGTCCGTAGGTTTCGAACCTCTGCATGTACCGACAAATTTTCAGAATTCGCGTACATTCACTAATTTAAACTGGTACCACTATCGGCTGACGGTGAAGGTAAACATTACGAGGAGACCTGAAGCTGAGAAATGTTCTTGTAGTACCATTGTATGTGGGAAAACATAGAACTGTGGATTTCTCGGAGTTTAAAATCGTCAATATGTGTTGGCGTGGTGGTAATGCCCATACCCCTTGTTTTATATCATAGGATGCAAATGTAGAGGTCACCTGATGTTAAGTGATCACCACCGTCGTCCATAGACACTTACAACACCAAGGGAGTCGCAAGTGCGTTGCTAGCCTGTGTTTGGGGCTGGGGGGGCGCTCTCACTTACCGAACGAAACGCAACAATGCAAGCACTGTTACTTCACGTGGGTGTTTCTGTGAGTCGGGTGGTAGTATTCCTAGCGAGCCGACATATTCATGCTGAAACCAGTAATAGCTTCAGCGTGCCTCTACCACCTTACTTCTGGAAGAGGCCTTTAACCCTGCGGTGTGTTTCTTACAGGTTGGTATAATTATGTCTGTTGGACTGTGTAAATAAATATATACTTAAATTATAAAATAATGTTACAGATGAACCCGAACACACTGATGATATGCCAGATGACTTAGCGATGTACTGCGATGATGATGCGAATTTGATGACAGTTAAGGAAGTTGGCCGTAAGTTAATACACATATTCGCGTTGGATTGGTTTGTATGGATGGTGTATGGAGAGATGTATGAAATACCCTTTATGGGTTAATGAGTGAAGGTTCAGAGCAGAGATTCCTAAATTATTTTGGGCCAAAAGGAAAAAAATGGATTTATGAAAAAAAAAATGCAATATATGAAAAATTAATATAAATCAGCCAGATTACTTTAAATGTCCTATCTCTAGTTTATTTTCTATTACGACAAAATACTTACCAATTTAACATCTTGCACAAACTTATGCACTTTTATCAGCTTGTAGAGTATATAAAAAATACTACAATGACACTTGCTACTAAATATTATTCATTCTTATAACAAATTGATACACGTAGGACAACTTCTTATTCATTTTATTTTTGGCAACCAATTTTGTAGATTATTACTGCCATTATCGAGTGGATAATAATATTACAAGTGTTTAGTGATAATTGCAATGTCCTAACGAGATGGTGGATATCTTGTTAGTACTTTCCATGGAGTTTTTGTGGCATCTCAGAATTATACTCCGTGGTATTGTGTTCCATCTACCTCACTTGTACACGATAATCGAACTATATTACGTAGAATGTCACCAACATTACAAAATGTAGAGTCAAATAACACAAGATTATGAATGAAATATAAAATCCACTACATGACGTTCTAATATCCCGCCAAAAATTCGTAACACAGCTTATATGGTATAAAAGTTTGAAATAATAACTTGTGTTGGTTAATAGGGGTCGATTTTTAGCCCTCGTCAACCCACAAAATCAGTTTTAACTTATATCAACCCCTAGTAGACCGATATTGAGCCGCCATGTTTTTGGACTGTATTGAGCTTATCACTAGGTCACAGGGTAATTTTGTTATGTTACAAATTAAAAAAAAACATCGTGGTGATTGCGTCATTAAGACCAGCAGAATATCAATTTGTTGTAGTGTCAGCTAACGGTGAACGAAAACATTGTGAAGAAACCTGACTGCCTGAGACAGTTCTTATGATACGTATACTATGTGAGGAAGGTATAAAACTGACGATTTCCCACCGTTTGAAATCAAAATCAAAAACAATTTATTCAATTTACGGCCTGAGAAGGCGCTTATGAACGGTTAAACTACCACTGGTTCTGACAAACAACCCAGTCATCGAGAAGAACCGACAAGAAACCCGATCTGGTTTATCTCTTCATGTTATATATTTTTACAAAACATAAACAATTACATTTCTTATTAGTGAATGCACAGAGAGGGGCGTCATTTCCAGACGTCACCATCGTTCAAATATGAATACGCCCTATAATATAGCTTTTAGACATTAAAACCCAACGTTTGCGAATCATACAATCTCAATTGTATGATTCACGAACGAATATATGTATGAATAGCTTAGAATAGTTTAGCTAGGTCAGATCCGTGATATCAGCAATAGCCCAAGCCGAGGTGTGCCGTGCACCCTTGAGCTAGTTGCTTAAATAAAATCGGCCGAGTGCCGTAAGCGCTCGCCTTAGTAGTCCGGTGAAGCTGTGAAGGCATTACAAGGCCAATAGCGTAGTCAGTTCGAAAAAAAACATTAAAACCCGCTTGACATGTTGCTTGAACTCGCTATCCGACAAATCAGTAATGTGCTTTGAGACTTTGTTACAAAACCTAACACTATTACCTAAAAAACTGTTTCTGGTCTTAGCGAGCCTGTTTTTAACGACCGATTTGTTGCTGTTTGATGATCAATATATCGTGGGCTGACGTGTTATTTACGCTCACATCTTCACTTTTACTTTTTTGCCCAGCAGTGGGACACTTACAGTCTGCTAATTATCATTATTTATTTTATTATACAGGTAAATGTTGGCATCAAGGATTCCACTGCGACAATTGCAACGGAGATATTATCGGGTGAGTGCTGTTTAATTCCAGAACATTCTACAAGGATATGATTAAGATGGATAGGAAGAAATGTATAGATTCTTTGATCAGATTTTAGAGTTTATTTCATTGAAAGAAATCTCCGTCCAGGCTTAGTGGGCTTTATAATTTAACCTAATAATTGTCAGTTTTTATGTGGTAATAATATATTATCATCTCTTTATTTTATTATAATATTAGCTGTTCCCCGCCCATATCGTAGAGCATTAAAAAATAGTGAAGGGTCAATCTAATAAGGTGACTACCGGAACACTCTTATAGATGCTTGCCGATTGATTGATCAACTTAAGGGTAGCATGTAGTTACCACGTTGGAAAAAAATTCTGCCGTCGTACTATAGTTTACATCGCGATCTTTTCCTTCGCCGAAAGCTCCGGCGCTTTCATAAGTATTCGGACATACTTCAGCCCAAAGATATAAGTAAAAAGCTCTAGATACGTCACCTATATGATATTTTGACAAAACAAATGGCACGATAACGCACACATACGTAATGTAATATTGTAACGCCACACTGTTTTAGATAAAATGTGGAAGTGAGATGGCATATTCTCTTAGATACGGACGGATTGACGGGGCAGCCGTCAAAAATAATCTAGTTAGCGAAGTTTTAACATGGCGCTGTCGAAGCGCTTATGACGTATCTACAGCTTTTTAGCTATAATATCATTGCTTCAGCCATTATTTGCTTGAAATCGTTTCCTTTATTTCTCTTAATCGTATGTGATATTAAGATTTGATTTCCCAAATGATTTTCTTATCGAAAATACTAGAATATTCTGATGAGGTAACCGTTTGTGGTCAGGTTTCGGTACACGTGCGTGCAGTGTAGTAACTTGGATTTGTGTGTTACTTGCGAATCGAACGGCGCACACGCACACCACTACATGCTGCGCATTCCTGAGCCTAGACCTTATGTGAGTTACTGAGTTACGATGGTTTTTTGAAGTGAAACTTCTAATGCGACTTCCAGCAAGGTTGCGTTAAACGTTTAACGCTACCATGGAGGGGGTGTGAAAGCACTGTTGCGTTAAACTTCAACGCTCCTGGGGAGGGGGAATAGAAGCAGACAGAGCGAGAAAAATAATCAAACATTCTGTATCTTACTTTATTTATCATAATCCCACTGTAAATGTTATAGATTTGGATGTTTCTCCACTCGAAAATGACAATTAAAAGATGCGATCAATTGTGAATTGTAAGCGATGTTAACAAAGTTTGTCTTAAAGAAACAATATGATTTCACTAAAAATCAATTTCTACCCCTTCCTATTTTCATTTCCACATTACGAAGTTTCACTTCTTCCGCGCGGAGGGATTCCGCGCACTATTTTTTTTTATTTGACTTCACACGCCTTGTATAAAAAACGATATTACGTTGAGCTTTGAAAGGTAATCAATGTTAATAAATAAAAATACCAGTGTCATGATGTTTGTCCACGACGGACTCCGAAACTGCTCAACTGATCTTCATGACAGTTGACATTTATGTATATCTAGCGGGCCCGGTGGGCGTTGTCCCGCCATGATAATAAAAATAACCTTCATAGATTATATACCTAAACTTTCCTCATTAATCACTTTATCTACTGGTGAAAATCGCATGAAAATCTGTTCAGTAGTTTTTAAGTTTATCGCGAACAGACAGACAGACAGAGACATTTGTTTTATAATATGTAATCATTTGATCCAACTTGAGAGATAGTATAATTTATATTTCGATGAATGGCTCCAATATTTTTTTCGTTTTTTATCTTAATTTAACAAATGTGGTTTTTATGTGCTTTAAAATCATTGAAATACATTTTTCTACACGCCATTCTGAAACCAGCAAGCTGTCGCTAATACGAAACTTAATTACTATTTTTAAAACGTTTTTCAACTTGTTAACTGGACTGTTTTCGTTATTCTTGACTCTTCTTGTTCATCTTAACTTTTTGATTATCAATGCAATTTTTTATGTACTGTAAAACCGTTGAAATACATTTTCTACACGCCATTCTCAATCCAATGCTCTCCCCCACGTAGAAACTTTATCACCAGCTTACAGAGATCGACTTGTTGTCGAGACTAATTGTTTATTATTGTTGACAGAACGAAATACAGACCGTATTGGCGAGGCTACGAAAGCTTCTGATGAAAGAGTTCGATCCTATATCAGGGACCGATGTGAACAATGATGATGCGATAAGGTTAGAAAACTACAGAAAAAAAAAATAATGTTCTTGACGTGAAATACCCAATAGAATTGCATAAAGGTTGTTTAACAACCAATAATATCATTTCTAATCTAGCAACACAATGAACAGAACAGTCACATAATGAATCCATAGGAGATGAAGTTCTGAAACCATTTTCAATATTGTTCCGATATTGTTAGGATTATTTGGCAACTTTAATAAAAAAAGAAGTAACCCAAAAGTTACGTTTTTCGAGTTTTTCACCAGAAAGTAAATTGACATACTACAAAGAATACGTCCAATTCAACAGGCACGTCAATACGAACGAAACTATGAAAATAGATGACTGTTGTTCTCTTTTTGACTTAAACGTGTGGAAAACTTTGCCTCTGAAGGTGGTTTTTTGGTTATTTAATGTGGTAGAGCCACGCTGAAGCTATTATTGGTTTCATCATGAATGGGTCGACTCGTCCGGGGTATTACCACCCTCTCATAGATAACCGACGTGAAGTAACAGTGCTTGCATTGTTGTGTTTCGTTCGGTCAGTGAGAGCGCCGGATAACCCACCTCCCTCTCCCCTCTCCCCTCTCCTCTCCCCCTTCTCTCCCTTTCCCCAAACACAAGCAGGCAGTGCACTTTCGACTCCCCTGGTGTTGTTAGTGTCTATGGACGGTGGTGATCACTTAACATCAGGTGATCCACCTTTTCGTTTGCCTGCTATAAGTTATTTGAAGCGAAGTAAAATTCAACAAGTTGATGTCTTCATAAAAAATGATTGTCATTTTATTGTCAAAAAACGTAGTTTCTTCGGTGACATCACGAATTAATTCAGTTTTATGCTATATTATTGTTTTGCATTATGCTGTTACTCCATCTGCATTGAAATTATTTTATAACATGTTCTATTAAAAAGTGAAGTAACTAAAATTTTTTGTAAATGCTAATTTAAACTTCTTTCTGGTACAAATATACGATAGTTTCTACAGCGACCAAATAACAATATAATAAACACGACTTATCCCTACTTTTAGAATTCACTTAAAGCGCTTCATGTATGTTTAAGACAAATTTTAGTCGGACGTGTAAACATGGTCGAATTTTCCCCCAAAATTGCATATTTGAGTTACTTCTTTTTTATCATTTATCACGCTTTTATTAGCTTCCCCTGTATGTATGTATGTTTGTAACCGACCCCTTTGAGCTCGATTTTGCTCTACTTTGAACGATCAGATTTAATTCAAAACTTTGCACACCTGTCAAAGGTCGATCACAATGCAATTATCCGAAAAAAAAAGTTAAAAAAATTTAACTAAAAAATGAAAAATAAAGAATAGTTTAAAAAAACTAAAAAAAACACGCTTTCATAAAAAATCCAACTAAAGAACAGAAAATAAAATTTAATAAATTTGGATTAAGAATAGTGTAAATTAGAAATAAATGTATATTTTTGTAAAAAGTGACAAAAAAAAATGATAAAAATACTGATATCTGGAGGTGCTGATATTAACAGTGACGCATCGCATGTTATGAAAGCGTGTTTTTTTAGTTTTTTTAAACAATTATTTATTTTTGGTTGAAGGTGCGATTTGATATTATATGATTTCAGTGTGAAATCTGAAATAAAATCTGAAGATGAGGCAGATGTTGGAGAAACGACTGAACAAGTCGACACTCCAGCTGAAGATACAGAGAAATCCGAGAATAGAATTTCATCTTCTGAATCTCAATGTTCGGTATGAATTAGTTTATTTATAGTTACATTTACTACGCTTTAGAAAAATCTTATTTATAGTTAGGGTGTAGGAATAACAATTAGGTGTTAGGGACATCTGTTAAACAAATGGACTGACTATATATACATTCCAAAAACATTCAACTCGGTAATGTTTTAAAATATGTCGTTATTACTCACATGGGAAACATGGCGGTTAATAAATTGAAGAAATTGGTTTACGTTTTAAAGTGAAACTTCATTTTTCCGTCTATCACATGTCGCATTACAGCCGGCGCGCGGTCTCGGAGTACACTTAAAACCACCCGGCAGATCAGCCAATCCCAATATGTATATCCTCTGAATGATTATACTTATTACTAGTTGCCCCCGCGAACTTCGTTTCCCCTTAATATGATTTTTTTTCTTAGCCTACCTTTTTAGTAGATACATACCAACATATGTAACATTTAGCTATGCAACCCCATAGAGACTGTTCGTTTTTGCCGATTACAAATTGAGAAAGCGACATTTTTAAAGCAAACTGCAGTAAAATGGTAAAATTACATACGTCAACTCAAAAATGAAAACAAAAAGCATCGTAATTACGAATGCGTCCAAGTTGCTAATAGCAATTTGAAGTTGCGTTCACAATTACAGAAAAAAAACTAATATTTAGGTTTTTCCGTGCAATTTTTCCAATTCTTCTCTCCATATAAACCTTCCTCAAAGTTCAAGGAATAAATCAAATCAAAAAATTACTCGAATTGGACCAGCCGTCTTCGAGTTTTGCGCTTAGCATCATATTTTGTGATTCATTTTTATTTATTTATATATATTCCCTACTCTAATACGCTGATTAAAATTAAAATGTAGAGTTGGATATCTATATTAATTTCCCATCATCATTCCCATTTTCCAATTATTAAGATCAGGTTTAGAACGCGATTTAATACCCAAAATCAAATAATTTCCCGAAAATTTTCATTTAAATGTCTATGATCCGAAAACAAGTGTCACATGCATCGTGGTTTCATAAAACTAATTTTTTTTTAACATAATCTATATTTCAGGACAACACAGATTGTGATGTTGAACCAGATAATAATAGACCTATTCAGGAAGAAGTGAAGATTTCGAATGAGGAGAAAAGGCAAAGGATCCCACTGGTATTATTGAATAACATAGATTCAATAGTGGCTAATTCTAGTTATCGGAAAAATACAGTAAAATTATCTGATTCTGTAAAACCAAGGGAATCTAATCAGTCAGAATCAACGGTAGGTAGTACTGTTTAGTGCAAATGTATAATGAAATTGCCTGATTCTGTATAAACAAAAGAATCTAATCAGCCAGATTCAATAGTGGTTACTGCTAAGTGCAAATTTATGAGGATATTGCCTGATTCTGTACAACCAAAAGTATCTAATCAACTAGAATCAAGTCTTTAACAGTAGATTTACAAACATGTTTTTATATACCTATCTATACGAACACGCGTCAATTTGACGTATGAACGAATACATACAACAACAATTTAATTATAAAGTAAATAAATAAATAAATAATGAAAATATGATATATATATTTATGGAGCGTTTTCATTACTCAATAATTTTATAATACATTATTACAATATTCTACATTCATTTTGCACAACTTTTACACAAATAATTAATTTTGTTTGTATAATTTCCGCAAACAACCTTTTTACCTATTTTACAGGTGTTTTTGCACCTGTTTCTGTTACAAAAGCGAATTTTGCAAGTTTTGCCTTCCCAAGTACTAGGTGACGAGGGATTATAATCTAGGTCTTTGTATTGTTTTTCCTTTTCTCCTTCTGCAAGTTCTTTGGCCAACAAAATTAGAAAATCTTTCTGGATAGTTTTGACCCAGTACATTCTGTGTATAAGAACCATGCGTTTATTGCCGCTAAATCTAAAATATTGAAGAACACCTGGAAAGGCCTATCACTTTGTTTTCATCCTCTTCAGAGCCAGAACTCTCCTCACAAATACTATGTTTTGCAAGATTCTATTTCCTCTTTTAGATATATTTAAATAATAAAGAATGACTTCTTGTTAAAATAGTATAAAACGGAGGTTTATAATAATATTATTAATTCAAAAAATATTATAGTATTTTATTTTTCTTTCTACTGTCGCTTAGTGCTTGTTTCATCTGAGATAACGATATCAGATTGTTATTTTTGCATAGGTAGAACAAGTTTACTAGAAATTTTGTCTATATTACAATCGCGTCAAATTGACGCATATACGTAGAGATAGGCATACCCAATGATATTATAAATAAATAGAGTTCGATACATCATTAGGGCTTTGACAGCGCCTTGTTAAAAACTTGGCTAACTAGCAAACGTTATCTGGCCCCCGTCAATCCGCTCGTATCTAAGCAACTAACTATTTCCTTTTCACCACCGATATTGAGAATATGTCATCTTACTTCCACATTTTATCTAAGACAGTGTGGCGTTACAATATACTTTAATCACTTTATTTATGCGTGCGTTATCGTGTCCTTTGTTTAGTCAAAATATAATGTAGGTAACGTTTATACAGCTTTTTAGTTATAATATCATTGGATTTAAATCTGTTCCGTCTAATTGCGTATAGAAGTTTTGTTGTGGTTGCAAGAAACAAAACTATAATTATTATATGAGATTTTTTTTTTAAATGATATATGTTGTTTTATTACCATTACCAATTATTTGAACTCGCGTGAGTAATGTGAGCGAGTGCATAATGTATCTCAATATATATTGACCTCATTCAATGGATAACAGTCAGTAAAAGAGATAAAATAAAAATCTAAACAGTTGTTATAATTGTTATAAAATTCGATACGCAAAAATGACAAGTCCCATAAACCTAGTGTTAAGAAGTTGTCTTTAAACACAGCATGGTGGGCCATGGCGGCTAATACACTGAAAAATTTAATGTATGTCATTTAATAAAAATCTATATTTCAGGAAAATGCAGACTGTGAAGTTGAATCGGATAGTAATAAACATATTCAACAACAAGTGAAGTTTTCGAATCAGTTGAAAAATCAAAGGCTTCCTGTGGTGTTATTAAATAACATAGATTCAATAGTGCCTAATACTAGTTTTCGGAAATATATTGACAAATTATCTGATTCTGGATCATCAAAGGAATCCAGTGAGTCGGAATCAACAGTAGGTAGTACTGCTAAGTGCAAATTTATAAAGAAATTGCCTGAGTCAGTAAAACCAAAAGAATCTGATCAGCTAGAATCGATAGTGGCTAGTACTGCTAAGCAGAAATATATAATGAAATTGCCTGATTCTCTAGAACCAAAAGAATCTAATCAGTCAGAATCAATAGTGGCTAGTACTGCTAAGCGGAAATTTATAATGAGATTGCCTGATTCTTTAGAAAAAAAAGAATCTAATCAACCAGAATCAACAGTGGCTAGTACTGTTAAGCAGACATATATAGTGAAATTGGCTGATTCTCTAAGACCAAAAGAATCTAATCGACCAGAATCAACATTGGCTAATACTGTTAAGCAGACATATATATTGAAATTGCCTGATTCTCTAGGACCAACACAATCTAATCAGTCAGAATCAACAGTGGCTAGTACTAGTAAGCAGAAATATATAGTGACATTGCCTGATTCTCTAGAACCAAAAGCATCTAATCAACCAGAATCAACAGTGTCTAGTACTGTTAAGCAGACATGTATAGTGAAATTGCCTGATTCTCTAGGACCAACACAATCTAATCAGTTGGAATCAACAGTGGCTAATACTGTTAAGCAGAAATACATAGTAAAATTGCCTGGTTCTCTAGAACCAAAAGAATTTAATCAACCAGAATCAATAGTGGCTAATACTGTTAAGCAGGCATATATAGTGAAATTGCCTGATTCGCTAGGACCAACACAATCTAATCAGTCAGAATCAACAGTGGATACTACTGTTAACCAAAAATATATAGTAAAATTGCCTGATTATTTACAACCAAAAGAATCTAATCAACCAGAATCAATAGTGGCTAGCACTGTTAAGCAGACATATATAGTGAAATTGCCTGATTCTCTAGGACCAACACAATCTAATCAGTTAACATCAACAGTGGCTAGTACTGTAAACCAGAAATATATAGTAAAATTACCTGATTATCTACAACCAAAAGAATCTAATCAACCAGAATCAATAGTGGCTAGTACTCTTAAGCAGACATATGTAGTGAAACTGCCTGATTCTTTAGGACCAAAAGAATCTAATCCACCAGAATCAACAGTGACTAGTACTGCTAAACGGAAATGTATAATGAAACTGTCCGATTCTCTAGGACCCAAAGAATCTGATCAGCCAGAATCAACAGTGGCTAATACTGCTAAACGGAAATATATAATGAAAATGTCTGAATCTGATCAGTCAGGTGAGTAATTCAGAACGCTCATGCCCGGTTACCAGCTTTCAGACTATGGACAAGCCTATTTGTTTTTTTTTTAGATTTAAGATGTTATTATGTGTATAGATAAGCTGTTAGGAGCTGAAACTTATGTCTCTCAGCAATAATAATGCATTATCCTTAAAGGTGCACAACGAGTCACTGAAGATGTCCAATTGAATCCGATGGATGGGTTAAATTATGGGTTAACATAAGCAAAGCCCCAGGCAAAAGCTAGTTGAATATAAACCAATACTATAGTTCATTACTAAATCACAGTTGTATTTAGTTCCAGCTAAGAAGATATCCATAATGCCGAGTACGACTACACAAGAAATGATTAATGTCCCAACAATTCACAACCCCGATACGGGTCCCGATCAAGTGAAGTACAAAATTGTGAAACTACCCCCGGGCGCTTTAATAAAACAAGGACGACCTGGTAAGCGGTTTTAATTTTCAATTTGTGAATGGACTTTTGGACAATTTTATTTATTTTCTGTGGTAACACTATAGAGTTAACGTTGAAGGAAAACATTGTGAGGCAACCCGGAATTGAGAAACGTTCTTATAGTACCACAGTATGGAGGTGTAGTCGTGTTGGTCTAATGGTTTTACCACCGAAATATCAATCCGATATGCGCAGTCCGATGTTCGAACCCTGTATATATAACTTATCTTCTATACATATAATAAGAATGTAAATCTAATGTGTCTGTACTTTTTCGATGAAAAAAGTTGTTGCAGGTGTCTAGGCATAAGTAAAAAAATACATTTCAATAATTTTTGGAAATGTCTGTCTGTCTGCTTGTATGAACACATAAATAAACAATGATAAAACCTCACAAAGAAAACCATAAAGCATATCCTCTGGAATAACTTAGTCTTTGTTTCATTAAAATCTGTCCACTCTATCAAAAGTTATTGTAATTTTAATGACGCCGCAGACTCATTGATAAGCAAATGGACTAAATACATTCAGTTGACTTTATTAGTTACTGTTTTGTACATCAGGTTCCACGTGGACGAAGTCGCGGGCACATAATATATAAAATATATATTAAGGGGTAGCTATTTGTACCTTTGTAGGAGGTGACGTAATTCCTAAAACTCTTGTTTGCTTTGATCACTAAAGATCAAAGACTAAATGAAAAACCTAATTTTAATTAATGTCGAACGTAAACTTTGCAACCATTGCATACATATTTCTCAACTCTATATAGAGTAATACCGTTGACTAAGCATCCGATGTTCAATATATCGAATAAAATACATCGACGTTTGTATCGATATTGGATCAGTTTGATATATAGTGAAGCCTAACGTGGGTGTTTTTTGAACATCAATATGTGTTCATACATTTCAAAGTAAGCTAAATCCAGTTTTAGATATTTTGCATTAAAAAAAACTAAAAATCTTATGGATGGTAACATTTGAAATTCGTTCTCGACTGGAAATGTTAACAAAAGTAAACATGTTATAAGAATGATTAGAATTGTATTTATATCATTTTGAAATGTAACGACTCATATATAAAACACTCCTACTCAGCAGTGGGAACTACTGGAAACCTTTCTTTATTGAACTACTAGCCTCTGCCCGCGACTTCGTCCGCGTGGATTAGTTACTTTGGGCTAACGCTAAGACGCAGCGGAAGCTCTCAAGAGGCAAAATAGCCCCGATTTTGAAACATTCTTCATTAGTTCTTCACTCCTATTAGTCTTAGCGTGATGATGTATAGCCTAGCCTTCTCGATAAATGAGCTATATAACACTGAAAGATTTTTTCAAATCGGACCAGTAGTTCCTGAGATTACCCCCTACAACATCACAAACTTTACTTTAAGTAACAGTATTTTTCTCATTATAATTAAATTCTTTAACTTTTCAAATTAATTAGTCTTCCGAAATAGATAATAGAGTCACAGAGTGTCTGTCTATTTATAATCTTTTTATTATTTGCAGTGTCTTTACAAGTCTATGCACCGAAGAAATCACAATCCAACACTAAAGGTGGAGAGAGCTGATATTAGTATTTTTTTATGAAAAACTGGCTCCTAACAGTTGTACTTTATCGAATTATATGTGTAATTCCGACTCTAGAAAGTGTTACTATGAAGAACATACATCAGTATTGTTTAAATTACTTAGCTTTCATCGACCTTAATGGCTGCCTTAATAATTTGTGTGTGAGCTAAGTTATTTGACTCGATTTTGATTATTTAAAAAAGACTGGTACGTTTTAATAAAGTTCTTAAAAACAATTGCAATATGCCTGGCTTATCATAAAAATTGTATATCTAGTAACTTACTAGAAACTTTAGTATATTGAATATCATTCCTTCAACATATATGTGTTGTACAAAATACAAAATTTTTTTTAAGCATTTGTCTATTTTATTTCTCCCAATATCTATTTACCTTAAAAAAAACTGGAGTAGTCGAGTGTTTAGGTTGGTTCCATATACCAGGTGAATGTTTAAAGGGGATAACCATTTAACGTGTGGTAGTCCATGGTCACATTTAACCTTCGATCAACAAAAACGACTAGATATCGGGTCGGCACGAAAAATACGTTCGGTAAATAACAGCTCACTCGAAATGTGAGCTCTTATTTTGTTTAGTTTGTTTGAAATACAGCCGATGTAAGCACGTTTCACAATGCCGCAGTGTATTCAAAAGATGCAAAAATAATACCCGAAAAAGCAATTTAACGGCCGGAGTATCTTACTTTCGCTAAATATATGCAGAATAAATTATATTTTAAGCTTCAAACTAACAAATGATATCAAATTTTGAACAAAATTACCGATTTTAAACCTGTGGTACAAATGTTTGGCCAAGGCTCGCCAACACGCACAAACTTTTGTTTAACAGAACGGTATATGTATGGAGTAGATTTGTGCTGTAATAATTTTTAAAGATTTGTTACCAGAAGTTCAGAAATGGTTGGTTTATATTGTTTAATGCTACTTTGAGTGTTTGTTGAACTCTCATTAGATATTTAGCTTTCCTTTTTTATTTTAGCTTTCCTAGCAATCCATTTACGTGTGTACAATGGATCTCGAATGTCGCTAGAGAAAGAGGAGATGCCTTTTATAAGCCAGCTGAGAATTCGGTTATATGTTCGGATCACTTTGATAAATCGGATATATCCGGAAATACTAACCGACGTGGATTGGTTAAAACAGCAGTCCCTAAATTACAGATATATTCATTAATGATTATTCACAATCGAAATGTTTTTGAAGTGAAAATTTATTTGGCCGAGTTGAGCGGCATTTTTGACAGGAGATAAATTTATAATTTCGCGTCATGACATGCTAGTCAGCGTGACCGATCGTGTTACGTTTACGCAGCTTGCGTCAGACTTGCGACCCGTAGTATAAAGGCATGTGTAGTTCTAATATTGATATTTTGTATTGAGATTGTGCCGCTTGTCATATATTTCATTGAATAATAAACTGTATATAATTATTGTTCGGAGTGTCAATAGATCGGAAAATCAGACTAATGGTAATAATTTCAATTTATAAATTATGAAATTTAAATTATTCACACTATAATCAATTTAAAAATTCAAAACAGAACACAATTATTCAATTGTATTGAGTTTTCACTTCTGTCGGCAGTCCTTATGACTACTGCCTCGATTTTTTTATATCCGTTTTTTTTCTGCTTGAATAATATGTAACATATGGTCCGCGCACTGCGGTAGTATTTCCGGATAGTCTAAGAGCCACTGAATGCCAGACCTTCGTTATTTTATATTGATATTTATTGTTTATATTATTTTTATTGTCTCTTGAGAAATAATATTATATTGCTATTTTTATTTTGCAAATAACACAAATGAAAATGCCTCCCGTGATGATGCTTTATCAAAAATGGATAACTATTGTTTTATAAAATGCAAAAGCAATAATAGTAAAACGTGTACTTGTGGTATAATATATTTATTGAGTAACTGAAAGATAAACAATAAAGGGCTGAAAAAGACCTAACTTAATATATATCTCACTTCCATCTACTTGTATATATAGTTAGTGCCTCGCGCTTGCACCTGTAGTTGTTAGCTGTAGTATGTTTGTCTGGCGAGGGGGTAGAACTGTCAAAACTGTCTGGCTACTGAGGAAATATCTAATAGTTACCCAAGTAACATGTTAAAATTCAAGTTTAACACTATAACGTAAGATCAATTACAACTTATTAAAGTTTACAGACGTTTTGCAGGGGTGGCCACGATATCAAGTATCTGTCAAGAAATATCGTTATTTCTAATATTATGCCAACAAAATATATGGATAAAGAACTTACACTATATAATTTGATGAATTACATATTAATAGTTCATATTTTATAGACCTTTGTTACCTGCCAAAGCCACGATTACCCAAATTTAATACTAGCTCATGGTTCCTACTTGTATCAGAAGCATGCGTCGAAAAACTCAGCTTTTATAAAATAAGGAAAGCCTGGCAGCATTCACGAGCTCTTGGTCTACAAGTTTTACCCCTTGAATTTACTGTCAGAACTAGTAACGTGCCCTGGCTTCGTAAATGTAAAAAATAATAATTAATAAAATTTAAAATCCATTCTACATGACATTCCAAGACCCCGGCAAAAACTCAAACCTACATTATTTATATTTATCTCATAAGGTTTAACCACCGTTATCAATAAGAGCGCTCCAAAACTCCTTATGACTTCATTAGAATACAGCGATCATTCTCTACTTCAAATAAATATTTCATAAATAAAATTCTTCCGAACAAAATTGTCTAAATGGTCGCGAAAACTGTGAAAATCTGTTATGTAGTTTACAAAAACTAAGGAAACAGACAAGACACAATCTCCTTGTTATTTAAAACACGCAGCGACGACATTCCTTCATCCTAATTCGAGCGCTACTATCATACATAATACATATACGAGTATATACTGAAAACTACTGTCATAGATAAGACACTATATACTGAGAGCTACTGCGATGATTTGCGGTTTCATTCCCGCATCTCCAGAATTAATTCCGGTGCGGAATTCTGCCCGCGGTGCACATGCTTCCATACTTCCATACGTTACAAAATTTGCGGAAAAAATGTATGCGGTGAAAAACCGTAGTGCGCGCAGGCCCTAAATTTGTAAAAGGTAATTGTTGAAGAAGAATGTTGTTCCTAATATTTTCACCTGCCAACAAAGAACGCAGACTTAAAAATGCAGATCTGTTTTTTTCTTAAATCGAAAAGACTAGACTTTCTTAAAACATTAACAATGAACAAAGTGAGAACTAAAGTTCCTATAATGATAATTTAATTTTTTTTTTGGTGAGTAAATATTACGTGAAATGTTTATATACTCTTTACCAGGCCTTTTTTTGTCACTTCTTTTTTAGGACATGATAATTTTTGAAAATTATAGTCCATAATTTTTTTTAACTATCTCTACTACAGAGACAAACCACTGTGCAACGCGGTAAGTGTTCAAGAAAGTTAGATTACAAAGATTGTTTTTTTTAACTCTTTCATTTATTTCAGTTTTTATGACAATTTTTCGATACATTCCTTTAAGTGCACTGCGTGCCCCCACAAAAAAATGCTCTGCTCTTTACCTACCATACCTAGAATGTATACTACAGAGTAAATAAACTTATGTCAGGAGTCTATAATATATCTTATTATCAGGTCATCATTTGAAATTACCCCATGCGCAGTATCAATTAACTCTAGGATTCAAATTATCTAAAAGAATATTCTGTATATGTCACACATTATCTAAACTAAAGTAGGTGCTATTGAAGAATTAATCAAGAGCACTCATGGCAAACGTGTCATATTAAACATCGATAAGACACTATATGATCCAGGGCTTTCAATCTTATCGATTATTGAATTGTCCATTCGCTTCTTTAATGAGTACGGTACTTCTCTTCGGAAACTATTTATACCAAGGAATTTATAAGGAAACAACTTAACACAGTATACTTATTATTCTTTGGTTTATTGAGCGCCATCTAGCTCAGGTAGTTAAAATATAGAGTAGGTTTGGGTATTCCTTTATAGGAGAAGTCTTTGTAATCATTAACGTTTTAAATTATTATAGTAAAGAGAGACGAACTTCTTAGCCTTCCATGGATTCACCGTGCGGGGGTGCCGGGTTCATCGTGTGGCAGAGGGAGTAACTCAGAGCAGTTCCCAGGACTTGCGACCCAGGTGTAGGTTTAAGGAGGCCCCCTTTGAGATGCGCATCAACGGTCACCTTCACTGCTCGAGTTTCCCGCCCTGCCTAGCCAAATTTGTTAGGAACCTGTTAGTGCAGCCTTTGATACTCGTTCTAAAATAGAACTTACTGCAGTTCTCGACAGGCCAAGGTCCTTTAGAAGGTTGTAGAGAGATTTTGCTGGTATACCTCTCGCTCCTACTTCTACCGCGATTATTCTTATTCTTCTAGATATCTAGTTAAATATTAAGAAAGTATCATTTTAACATGTTTTCAAAAATAATTTCTAAAAATAATATTGACGAATATAACTTAATTTCATGGCAATTAAGTAACTGATTTTTTTCCTGGTAACACTGAAAATATTTATATAGTTGCGTAGGTAATCATCCATAACTTCTTATTTGCTGTCAAATATACCTACTCTCTATGCGGTTTGATAGCTATATGAAAAGTTCTTATGTTTCAAGTGCTATATAATACGTATTATATTTTATTGATTTTTTAGTTTACGTTATTATTTCCAAAGTTTTTTATGCTATTCTGGGGTGTTGTTAGAGGAAAGGAATAAAAACTGCTCATAAAAAAACTTCCAGTTTGGTGTTATTGTTGTACACACGGCTCAATCATGTCGTTTATGACTTGCTGCGTTCAAGGATGCCTAGTTAAAAATGGACAAGGTAAGTACTTTTTTAGTTTGTTATATGTATACGAGTTAAAGCTGTGTGGGGCTACCAGATCAAATATTGAAATTTTCTGAAACATCTGTAACTTTTAAGCGAATTTACTATTATATTGTACTATCATTATAGCATTTTAACATTTAAAAATCGAAATATATATTATTTTATCGCTTACATATTTTTCTGGCAATTTCAAATAAATATTAATAACTATTTTTCCTGTTTTGCTTTTAGATGGTTAAAATTCAAGAATTGAAGGAATAAAAACTCATATGGTGGTAATTTTACTATGAGCAATAAAATAAAACTCAACTTTTCCGAATTCACGAGCAATAAATTTATTGATAATACTAATAACATACTCCCACCTAATTTCATGACACATAGAATACTAGATATAAACCGACTAACAACTGCTATTTCACCCTATTTCCAGTGAAAGTTTCTATAAAAATTCTTTTTTTTTTCCTAGGTGTTCCGTTTCATCGCTTTCCTAATCCTAATAACGACAAAGAACGTCTAAAATCATGGATTACAGAAATTGGAGGGGAAATTGCTACATTAGAACCTAAATATGTTTTTCTAAATCGAAGAATTTGTCACAAACATTTTAATATCGTTTATTATCAGACAAAAAATAGGTTATCAAAAATAGCTGTACCATCACTATACTTGGCAGGTAAGCCTAAATTTTATATTTGTATATTTACGATCTCAACGGAAAATAAGTCGATTGGTAGCACTAGTATTGTGAATATCCATTAAATATACACTCATCAAAAAGTCTAAGCATGTACTAATTTAAATTTGAGGATGGTTCTTCACATTATAACGTTGTATTTTATTTTTAAAATAATATCTTTAGTGTTCTATGATGTAAAAATAACAGCTGTTGTCTTTATAAGTTCTTTTAATAACAGAAATGAACAATATTAGAATATACTGTAGAAACTAAGATACATAAGAAAGTAAACTTTTTTCTTACAAAATGAAATTTCTAAAGAAAATGTATTTATTGTGAAAGAATAGAACAATTTAATACAAAGTATGGGCTCCTCTGCTATTCAGAACTTGTCGGCAACGATTATTCATTGAATTAATGAGACTGTTTATGTCATCTTGCGGTATTCGCTCCCAATGGAATTGTAGCAAATCCTTCAGCTGTTGGGTTGCTGTCGCTCCGTCCAAGTCCTTCAAAACACCTCTCTGGAGCATGTCCCATGCGTGCTCGATGGGGTTGAGATCTGGCGATTGTGCAGGCCAGGGCAATACCCGGATGTTCTCCGTTGCAAAGTATTCACTGGTTCGCCGAGCTGTATGTCAACGCGCATTGTCATGCATTAACCTAAAATCGGAGCCAAAGGTTTGTGCAAATGGGTAGACATAAGGTCTGAGAATATCCTCAATGTAATTTTCAGCATTCATGTTTCCATTTACAAAAACGAGCTCAGTTCGCCTGTTCTTCATAATACAGGCCCATAACATAACTGTTGAGCCGCTGTATGGATAAACTTCCTGAACGCACCTGAGCCTTTCAGTATTTCCGTCCGACGATACACTCGCACCCTTCTTGTATCAGGCTTAAACCCGAATCGCGACTCATCGGAAAACATAATTTTATCCCATTGTTCCTGGGTCCAAGTTATGCGTTCTCTACACCATTCATATCGACGAGCGCGTTTCCCGTGACGTATCGGTGGGCACCTGATTGGGCGTCGAGCTCGTAGGCCGTACTCATGCAGTCGATTTCGCACAGTTTAAGGACTTACATCAACACTACTTGAAATTTGTAGCCTCAAACTTATCTCTCGAGCGGTTAACATCGGCTGGCGTCTTGCAGTCAGTTATATGTACCGGTCTTGCCGAGTGGTTGTACTCCTTTTACGGCCTGGATGCTGTTCAGCGGGTTCTCCTGTATTATTGTAGCGCTGCCAAAGACGACAAATAACACTTCTATGAATGCCAAAATGTCGAGATACCTGAGATTGATTACTTCCCGCTTGCAACATCCCTACAGCTCTTTGCATTTCATCTGCCATCAAATGACGTCGCTTCATGACGTAAAGAATATCTAACAATTCAATTTTGTCGCTAACTTTATTTAAATGGTTGGTAAAATCATAAAATCAAGACTAAACGTAGCAATTAAAACGCACTTAAATTCAAACAAATTCGCAGTCATTTGAATTTTATGAAAAACCAAAACATAATCAAATTTTTTTTTTACAACCAGCCAGTATGTTGTCAATAACAAAAAAGTTTACTTACCTACGCACTTTGTTTGAGTAAATACTTAGAAATTAATTAATATAAATGGTAAAATTTGTAATATCACGCATGTTGCTTAGACTTTTTTGATGTGTGTATATATATATTGAACCCTGAATAACTTTGTTGATGTTTCTTAAGATAGAAATTGAACAAGATTTAATTGCAAACAAATGAAAAACTTTACCGCTTTAGCTAACGTTTAAACAGCTCTATTAACGACACGATAAAAATGCGACCAAGTTTATTTGTATCTGATTGTTGTGAACTTAATTTGAGTTATTTTGACTCTATATTGTGTAAAATTGGTGGTGTTTTATGTGATATAGTTTGTTTATTGTGCATAAGTGAAGTGAATGGAAAATAATGCCACGGACCATGAATTCTGAGATGCCTCAAAAATTCCATGGAAGGTTCTAACAAGATGGCCACCATCTTGTTAGTTCATTGAAATTATATCAAGAAACTTGTAATATTGATACTCACTTGGCAATGGCAGTAATAGTCTACTAGAAAACTGGTTGCCAAAATGGAATAGAAGACGAACTTGAAATACTATTAACTACTCGATAATGGCATTCATTGAAATTATATCAAGAAACTTGTAATATCGATACTCACTTGACATTGGCAGTAATGGTCTACTAGAAGACTGGTTGCCGAAAATGGAATAGAAGAAGAACTTGTAATACTATTAACTACTCGACAATGGCAGTATAATCTAAAAGATTGGTTGCCAAAAACAAAGTTAAAAAAAAAAATTGAGTTATTATTGGGTATAGAATAATGTAAAATGTATTAGTTGTATGGATGTAAAAATGATTATAAGCAAGATTTGAATGATTGATGATTCGTATGTAAGTACATATAAGTTTTTTAATATATTACTAATAATATAATTGTGCATTTAATGAAAATTGTATATTGTTTTAAAATTGATATTTTTCCCATTTTGCCACATAAATCTTTGTTGCGAGACTTATGTTTATTTTCTATTGGTCACCTATGACGACCTGACCCTTTATCCGGTAGCCCTTACAGATTTTACCTTTGAGTATTAAATATTCTTTCCCATACGACGTTAGGCTATAGGTTTGTTAATATTAAGAAGTAAGTTCCAATCAATAAAGACCACGCAGTTGAAATTGAAACATAGCAGTGTAAATATTACGATTTTACGGCTGGAATAGATATTGCAGTGATGTTATCTTAACGGTAAATAAAAAATATAAAGACTGACAATGACAGAAGTTTTATTGGAAACTAATTATAAAAAGACGTATAATGTGATTACACAAAATATGTAAGTATATGTATGTAATGACAACTCATTACTTTTGAGGTTCAATTACGTCAAAACTACTCAACTTCATCAATACTTACTTCATTGGTAGCTTGTTTATGGAACAAATTCAAGAAATACAATACAGACATTGTGTACCGATATCGATTTTATGTTTTCTACTTAATTTTTGAAGTATCTATTTTAGAAGCTGAAACTGATAGAGAAATCTACAAGATCCACAATTATAAAGAACTAGGACATATTGACGCCAAATCTAAAACAATCCTTGTCAGGGGATACTGCCTTGCACTTTTGCCTGGAATTGATTGACCACTATTACGTCTCACTGTAAGAAAAAAACGATTGTTCGATCGCATCTTCTGTAATATTTAATTATGGGTTTCCGCAAAGTACCGCCTTTTTCAATTTAACCCTTGACAGGGCTATACATCATTTTATGTTTGTATCCTTAAATGCCAACTAGACCATAAGAATTAAAAACGTGTGTGTCCAAATGTAAAGAAAAATAACATGCTAGATAATTTTAATCATCATGAATTGTAATTAATAGACGATGTAATGACGGGTTTTTACAACTTTAAATATTGAAGATGGATTTCCAAAACTTGATTCTTCTGTTAGGCATATTTAATTTTCTACTTTGCATTAGTGGTACCGTCAGAGGAGGTTTGCTGTTTCTTTCAAGTTATTTTAGAAACTTTAAGTATTTACTTTTATAATAGTTCAGTTGCGTTTTTCGCAAATAACAGTAATAGGACTATGTATATGGCTTAATTTGAGAGGCGCTGGTTTTATAAATGAAACTGTCGAGTTTTTGTAAAACATCGTAATTACAAGCAACTTAAAATGCGTTCATGATTTTACTGGAAAAACGATAACAAAATGTTACATCGCTAATACACACATATAATTTCTTTTTCTTATCTATTTCTACCGACGATCGTAACGCAGCGCAAGTTGGTCAAGTTTCGCTTGTAAGGTGTGACGTCAAGACGATATACACGAATATATGTGTTAAATTTTCTTTGAAACACTTTCTAAAACATCCTTTTCATTAATTTGTACTTGCAGTGCTAATTTAGATAATTAATGCATCACGTATTTTTTATTATTGGTGTTGTATAAATTTGTGTTTGTAGCTAATTATTTAAAAACCCCATTCAAATAAATTGACAATTTGAGGAAACGGCTACTGTTTATCGTATTCTCCCCTTTTGCCAACATTATCTACTAAAATAAATATTTTGTTTTTGTGTGTCATATGTATCTAAGTATGATCGGTATTAAAGTAATAGTATCCAAAGGTATTTGCTTTTTTCCCGTATCTCAAACTTTACATAAGGTACTCTGTGTCTCTAACTATACCAGTATCACTTTCAAAGAGTGACGAGTAAGAAAAACAATGTATTGAACTAACGCTACCTTTCGAAAAGAGGCCATCCAATTAAATTTATTCACGTAAAAGTAACTAGATATCGATGGCTATTTTAGTAAAATATTAGGCATCAAGATAAAGCTATGTGTTATGTATAAAAATTAAATCCGAGAAACTACTATTTCTGATTGTTTTTAAGATATTTTTTGTATTTATGCGTTGGCAACTCTATTTACGTACATAAAAATGTCAAAACTCAAAAGTTACCAAAACCACAGACTACTAATACGTATCAGACGGGAAACCTCATACGACCAATCACGAACGGGCACTTTTGGTTTTGACGTTCACTTTTTTTTTATTTCGTCAATTCACTTTTGGCAAAGGCGAAAAAAAATCCATAGATAAATACTTATAGTCATTTTTTATTGTAGCTTTAGCATTTACCTAAGCAATAACAAAACGTTCCTCTTATCGATTTAAAATTAGATTTGCACCTAAAATAATGTTCAGTGATAAAAACCTACATGACATAATATTGGGAATATTTGAGAAATAAAAGAAAATTAGTTTTTTCATTTCCATATTTATTATTCAGTTTTTATTACATTCATTAATTACACAATCATCTACGGGTCCAAAAAAAAAATATGCCAGAAGACTAGTTCTACCAAAATAAAGAGTTTAATATTTCATTAAATAAAATCGTCAAGAATTCAAAAATGTTGCTATAGGTATTGTAAAAAAAATAGCTTAATCTGTAGGCCTATGTTTAAAACTAGAGCGATTATTTTCACATGAGCCACTTCCCCACAAACACAACGAAGATAAGTATTATTTTCAATTTGAACGTTTGTAATTGTAAAATACATATATCTCGTCCACGTACAAGGTGGCCTTTTATAGCCTAAAGATTGGTTAATCTATAACAAAAAGAACCTTAAAAAACATTACACTACGTAAAATATATTTGTTTAAACAGATTTCTTATGATTTTTACATTACTTCAACATATGAGCTGTTAAATGTAGGAAGTTAATGTATCTCGGATTAGGAGAGCATAATAGATGGAGTAAAAAATTACTTGTTCATTCAAATATTTATTAAAAACAAATGTTATCTGAATTTTTAAGATTTCGATTTTCATGTTACATTTGGACATGGAAATAATATTTCAAACTTAACAGGTGTTTAATTACTAGTCGAATTTTAGAAGACTTACAATTTATAGAGTTAAATTTCAGTGAAAATATGAAGTTTTAAAATTTCATATAACATTTTTTTTTTTCAAATAATTATTTTAATGATCAAGTTCATTTTTGTTACAGCGAGTGTGCTTTTAATCTAAGAAACTTTAACTTTCTAAATTCAACAGCGCAGATATGATGGTCATTTAAAAATCATAAGAAATCTGTTAAACAAACACTTTTTACATTACTTAATATTTTTCAACAATATGATTTACGATTATGATTGTCATAAATTAATCAATCTTTCAGGCCTATAAAATGTCATTGTGGACGAGTAGGTATCCCAAATAGAACATATTTTACAACAATAAACGTTCAATTTTAAAATGAGACTTATAAAATAATTCCTTTGTTATGTTTGCCGGGAAGTTGCTCATGTGTAAGGAAACACTCTAGCCTTAAGGGCACCTAGATTAACCAAAATCTAAATTTGATCAGTATTTCTAATTTGATGTTTTTAACTGTAAGTCACTTTCACACATTCTATGCAATTACCTTGTATGTAGTCTGATATTAGATTTCATATGTAATCATGGCAAGAACACTGTTATAATTTTACTTATTTATATTTTTAATCTTTAATTTTTTTTTAATTTTTTTAATGCATTAGCCTGCATGCAAGGTAATTGTTTGTTGATTCTGACAACATCAACACCTCTTAAAATTTTATTAATTATGTTGCACCAGTTATAAATTGATAATTTCACCGTCATGACAATAAAATATTCAAGAAGAGCTTTTTTATGGCTCTCACATGTTAGGAAGTCAAACGAATATTTGGATTTTATAACATCTTTTATTTCTTGAGATATATTGTTTGCATTTGGCTTTAATTCCAAATATTTGTTTGCTACCTTTACAAAATATGAGAAATATCTTACGGCATACTCTGAAGGATAAGTTAATTTTTGCTTATTTTTTAAATGGGCAAATTCTCTATACGTGATCCACCTGTGTATAAAGGACACGTTATTTTGTGTTAAACAACTCTTACATTCTACACAATTAAATTTTATTAGGCATTTTCTTACAACCCATCCTGCAGAGTATGCACGCGAATGAATGTTGAGCCTCTCTTTACGAGCTTCTACTTGAATATTGTCAGATGTTGCCATTGTCAGATCACTCTCACAGGAGGATAGAACGGTCCTCTTTCTAGTTTCTTGATTCTGTTCGAATAAATTTTTTAATTTTATTATTTGTTGTCTCGTACTATCCTCACAGTTATAACTATCTGAGTGGAAGTGCATGAACCTTGTTATTAAAAGAGATCGGAATATATTTTTAAACGCTTGACAATTTGGATTGTTATTTCTAAAACTGTATGCACGGATTTGTCCAAAAAAGTTTTCGATAGGGTCCGAATTAAAATAACGCGGACGCATAATTTTAAAGCCCCCTATCTTTGAAAAATTTCCATAACTGTAACATACTCTTGAGAGTGGTTATAACATTTTTTTGTGATGGTACTATTATTTTTTTGCCTTCTTTATTTATGAATCGTATATCTTCCATTTTTTTTAATGCTTTTTTCCAAAACATTTCGTGCTTTGAGGAATGTGTCACGGCTTGTCGTAAAGGTTTGCCTTTATTTTTAGACGTTGTTGTCGATCCGTTACACGAATCAAAAACACTATCGAAAAAGGGCACTGTTTTTGCGGTATCTTTTAACGATGTGCTGACTGGCCTTCCATCCGCATAATGAGCTGTAAAAAATTCAATTTACTATCAAATAATAATCTTGTAATAGGATATAAGTTTTTAATTGATAAGTAATAAGAAACTTCCAAAAAATTTTTGTAACTAAATTATACCTATAATGAAGAATGACATAAAACAATCATTAAATTAACTAATTACATCATTATCATATTTAATGTGCAATGAACTTACAAAACTGCGCAGTATATGTGAGGGCACTTGCAACTGTGTTGCTTAAGACGCGAGTGCAATTTTTCACCTGAAAAAAAAAATAGGAATATTGACTATAAAATGATAAAAAGTTTTGAAAACTAGCTAACACAAAATTTTTAAAGTTTAAAGTTTTAAAATATGCACATAATTGAAAATTATGCAGTCATTTCAAATAGTCCCGCGTCACTTGCGTCCTTATAAAAACAACTTTAAATCATTCAGGAAAGGTTGAATTTGCAACATCATAAGTTTATTGCATACCTACATATGAATATTGGTTTTTGCGGGCGGTTTTGAGCGCTACTTTTATTCGAGACTGTGTGTCTTGGTTTTTATATGTTAATGATGATCTATTTCACATGTAACCTTCATCTTTTTAATTTTATTAGGTATCACATATTCATTGTTTAATTTGTGAAGTAATCTCATTTCCGCATGCTTGCAGTCTGTTAAATATACATCAACAATATCTGACCACTTGGAAATTTTTTCTTCAAATTCAATGTCTTTAGTAAGAAAGTTATTGCATAGGCCCTTGATGAGGTGCGGCCGATCAAAAATTATGTGAAGTTTATGGTCACTTATGTTGACTGTATCATCTGGAACAAAATATTTATCTTTTGAAATATTTAAAGAAACAAAATAGGACATAAGTATATTATCTAAATTAGCTACTCTTCAGCTAGTTACACAAAAATGTTTTCTTCTCTTACAAGGTATCATTTTTTACAATACTAATTTCATGGAAATTGTCAATGATTCAGTATGTATGGCCAAAATACTGTTCACTGTTTTAGTTTGAATTTAAAAGTATGTATGACTTAACACCATTTCTAAATTTGCTGTTTCAATCGCAAACATATTAATCTAACATTAAATGACATTTTAATGATGACTAACGTATATAAAATAAACCAATATGTTAATAATATGAACATACCAATACTCTCTGCTGTCAAAATTTGTGTCCTTCTGGTTTCTTGTTTTAAACAATTTAGTGCAGCTTGAAATGATGTGCCCTGATCACAAATCAGGGCTACAGGATGTAATCCAGTTTTAACAATTTCTGTAACAAGTTCCTTTAAAATGCCTTTTAAGATATGTCCAGATGTAGACCTCTCACAGAAATAAAATGCTATTGGCTGCTGCCATTTGTATAGTGCACCTCTTATCATAAACACTATAGCATGGTCTGCAAATGATTTGGTTTTACTATCAAATTCTACTAAGCCACATAGATAATCTTTATTTTTTTCATAGGTTAAGCCAGCTTCAAGTACAATCTCATCAAAAATTATTGAACAATATTTCTTTGCATTTGGCCACTCTGAAACCTGAAAAAAAAACATGAAATGAAAAATTACAATGTTTCTCTTTAATAAAGTCATCAAGGCTATAATATTTTACTTTGTTTTAGTGGTTGTTTATACTTATAATACTTTGTACTACTCAATGTCATTGATTCAAAATTATCTTTGACAATTCTACAATATAGAAAAATTATTAATCAATAATAGAATATCAAGTAAAATAAATAATATAGAAGAGACAGGATAATTTTTCATACCTCTCATTTTATTGCTTCAAATATTTGTGAGTTGATCTCTGTTTCCACATTTAATCTCATTAATAATTTATTTATGGTTCTCACTGAAGTTAGTATAAATATTCTTCTTAAAAACTTGTAACTTTTAGGACTCTGTTTCATAACTGACAGACCAATTATTTTTTCTTCATCCGTGAATCTTCGGCCCTTCACCTTTCTCCCGCACTGTTTGACTTGTAACCACAAGATTTTTTTTTGCAAGTGGATTCATTTTAGATGTTAATTTTTCGAAATTTTCTTTTTTATTAAAATTTAAAGCACTCTTGGCTCTTTTACTGACATTTGATTCGTTTTCTGATGTTTCAAATTCACTTAGAATTTTTTTATATCTAAGAGTTTTTTTTGTTTTGTCTAAACAAATTTTTCTTGTAATAATTTTATTTGTTTTCTTTCTTTGTTGTATTTCTACAAAAATACAATAGTAGTGTTAAAAGATTTATAAGAGAATAAATTAATAAAAGCTAGTTTCTTAAATAATTAACTAAAATTATAATAATCATGAATATAAAATAAAATTTATTTAAAAATTATTAATTAATTATTATTTAAAAAATTAATTTAAAAAAAATTTATTTAAAAATTATTAATAAATTAATAAATTATTATTGTTCTACCATAGTTCTTTTTAATTTCTTTAATATTGACAGCATTTTCATCAATTTTGCCTCATATTTATTGTTGTGAATAATCTACATTTAGCTACATCAAATATTTAAATTCTCTCAATTATTTTTAAGGCTATACAGTGATAGTAGTTTTGACTAATTCGTACTTGTAAGAAAAATATTTTTTTGATAAAGTATCATGGAGATTGATAAAGTATCATGGAGATTGATAAAGTATCATGGAGACATACCTGAGATAGGTTCTTGATTTGTCTTTTCACTATCGATAAGCTTCGATGATTCAGATTCAGGTGTAATTGACATGCTGTTATCTGAAATAATAAAACAGTAATTTTAACAAAAATTAAAACTTTGAAAAAAGTAATCATAATTAATATTTATTTATTAAGGAGACTTACCTAGGATAAGTTGCTGATTCGTCTTGTCCCTTAATATATACTTTCCAGATTTGGAAATAGATGGCATGCTGTTATCTAAATATAATAAAATAATTCAATTAAAGACTACTAGCAATAGCAAAAAATTCAACATTGGTAATTTAAATACAGGATTAATTATACATGTATCTATCTATACATGTACCTAACTTTTCCAAATTTCATTACAGGTACCATATGGAATATTTATCAAGAATAGTGAATTCAATAAAATACTTTCTATCTGCTTACTTCATCACCTACATTTTTCAGGGGTAGTGAGAATTATTACCTAAATGTTGTGCAATTAAATATGTAAACCTTACCATGTTCACTTTGAAGTTTCAGTTTGTAGTAAGAATGATCCACATGTTTCCTTTTCCTTGTATAATCATGATCAGGGTCGTGATTTTCTAAAATTAAACAAAGGATTCTAAGAAAATAATGTAAATAGAAACCGTAGCCGTATCAGATAATATTTATAATGGTAGATTGGTAGTTAATTTCGTATGTATATGATACATAAAAGAACACGTGACTTACCATAACTTTCGTATGCTTGAGTAGGAATTCCAGTCTCTATTTCGGCATTCGTAAATAAGGTGGGATATGCCGCCATTTTAAGACGTGAAGTATTATCATTTACAAATCTTCTTTCAAAATGTTTATCACACACAAACATTCTGTGAATTTCACTTAAACTAAGGTTTTTGAGTTTGTCACAATTAATACACTGCAACCACTTGAGTCCTATCTCATTTTTTGGGAAACGGTGCAACTTAACAATCCTTCGCTTACTTGCACAATTTTGAACACAACAATAATTTCTCATGGTTTAGCTGTTTATTGCAACCAAACTTTACAATTTTGATTGTGAGAGGATAAGCACGGAGACGAACTCGACGTAACTTCACTCGATCACTACCAAAACTGTAATGCATAGATAAGATACTATATACTGAGACTGTAATGTACTCTGTGACTGTAATGGCGGCAGACTTGCTAATATTTTTTTAACTTTATTTTTGGCAACAAATCTTTTAGATTATTACTGCCATTGTCGAGTAGTTGATCTATTATCTATTAACGACACGATAAAAATGCGACCAAGTTTATTTGTATCTGATTGTTGTGAACTTAATTTGAGTTATTTTGACTCTATATTGTGTAAAATTGGTGGTGTTTTATGTGATATAGTTTGTTTATTGTGCATAAGTGAAGTGAATGGAAAATAATGCCACGGACCATGAATTCTGAGATGCCACAAAAATTCCATGGAAGGTTCTAACAAGATGGCCACCATCTTGTTAGTTCATTGAAATTATATCAAGAAACTTGTAATATTGATACTCACTTGACAATGGCAGTAATAGTCTACTAGAAGACTGGTTGCCAAAATGGAATAGAAGACGAACTTGAAATACTATTAACTACTCGATAATGGCATTCATTGAAATTATATCAAGAAACTTGTAATATCGATACTCACTTGACATTGGCAGTAATGGTCTACTAGAAGACTGGTTGCCGAAAATGGAATAGAAGAAGAACTTGTAATACTATTAACTACTCGACAATGGCAGTATAATCTAAAAGATTGGTTGCCAAAAACAAAGTTAAAAAAACATTTAAAAAAAAATTTGAGTTATTATTGGGTATAGAATAATGTAAAATGTATTAGTTGTATGGATGTAAAAATGATTATAAGCAAGATTTGAATGATTGATGATTCGTATGTAAGTACATGTAAGTTTTTTAATATATTACTAATAATATAATTGTGCATTTAATGAAAATTGTATATTGTTTCAAAATTGATATTTTTCCCATTTTGCTACATAAATCTTTATTGCGAGACTTATGTTTATTTTCTATTGGTCACCTATGACGACCTGACCCTTTATCCGGTAGCCCTTACAGATTTTACCTTTGAGTATTAAATATTCTTTCCCATACGACGTTAGGCTATAGGTTTGTTAATATTATGAAGTAAGTTCCAATCAAGAAAGACCACGCAGTTGAAATTGAAACATAGCAGTGTAAATATTACGATTTTACGGCTGGAATAGATATTGCAGTGATGTTATCTTAACGGTAAATAAAAAAATATAAAGACTGACAATGACAGAAGTTTTATTGGAAACTAATTATAAAAAAACGTATAATGTGATTACACAAAATATGTAAGTATATGTATGTAATGACAACTCATTACTTTTGAGGTTCAATTACGTCAAAACTACTCAACTTCGTTAATACTTACTTCATTGGTAGCTTGTTTATGGAACAAATTCAAGAAATACAATACAGACATTGTGTACCGATATCGATTTTATGTTTTCTACTTAATTTTTGAAGTATCTATTTTAGAAGCTGAAACTGATAGAGAAATCTACAAGATCCACAATTATAAAGAACTAGGACACATTGACGCCAAATCCAAAACAATCCTTGTCAGGGGATACTGCCTTGCACTTTTGCCTGGAATTGATTGACCACTATTACGTCTCACTGCAAGAAAAAAACGATTCTTCGATCGCATCCTCTGTAATATTTAATTATGGGTTTCCGCAAAGTACCGCCTTTTTCAATTTAATCCTTGACAGGGCTATACATCATTTTATGTTTGTATCCTTAAATGCCAACTGGACCATAATAATTAAAAACGTGTGTGTCCAAATGTAAAGAAAAATAACATGTTAGATAATTTTAATCATCATGAATTGTAATTAATAGACGATGTAATGACGGGTTTTTACAACTTTAAATATTGAAGATGGGTTTCCAAAACTTGATTCTTCTGTTACGCATATTTAATTTTCTACTTTGCATTAATGGTACCGTCAGAGGAGGTTTGCTGTTTCTTTCAAGTTATTTTAGAAACTTTAAGTATTTACTTTTATAATAGTTTTTCGCAAATAACAGTAATAGGATTATATGTCTTAATTTGAGAGGCGCTGGTTTTATAAATGAAACTGTCGAGTTTTTGTAATACATCGTAATTACAAGCAACTTAAAATGCGTTCATGATTTTACTGGAAAAACTATAACAAAATGTTACATCGCTAATACACACATATAATTTCTTTTTTCTTATCTATTTCTACCGACGATCATAACGCAGCGCAAGTTGGTCAAGTTTCGCTTGTAAGGTGTGACGTCAAGACGATATACACGAATATATGTGTTAAATTTTCTTTGAAACACTTTCTAAAACATCCTTTTCATTAATTTGTACTTGCAGTGCTAATTTAGATAATTAATGCATCACGTATTTTTTTTTATTGGTTTTGTATAAATTTGTGTTTGTAGCTAATTATTTAAAAACCCCATTCAAATAAATTGACAATTTGAGGAAACGGCTTCTGTTTATCGTATTCTCCCCTTTTGCCAACAGTATCTACTAAAATAAATATTTTGTTTTTGTGTGTCATATGTATCTAAGTATGATCGGTATTAAAGTAATAGTATCCAAAGGTATTTGCTTTTTTCCCGTATCTCAAACTTTACATAAGGTACTCTGTGTCTCTAACTATATCAGTATCACTTTCAAAGAGTGACGAGTAAGAAAAACAATGTATTGAACTAACGCTACCTTTCGAAAAGAGGCCATCCAATTAAATTTAACTAGATATTTAAAAGTAACTAGATATCGATGGCTATTTCAGTAAAATATTACGCATCAAGATAAAGCTATGTGTTATGTATAAAAATTAAATCCGAGAAACTACTATTTCTGATTGTTTTTAAGATATTTTTTGTATTTATGCGTTGGCAACTCTATTTACGTACATAAAAATGTCAAAACTCAAAAGTTACCAAAACGTTTACGTTATGTTACTGCTTTTGTACTCTGTTCAATATAATTTATTGTGTTTTATCTACTTCTATCGGACTTCGATTTACAAACGGTTTGGCGAAAGTTATCGTTACTATAATTAAAAAGATGCCCAGAAAAAATCAATTAAAGTGTTACTTCGGTTGTGTTATAGACGGTGAGTAATTCAATGAACTTACAAATTCGTTGAGGTTTTACATCGCACTCTGCATATAACGTATAGTCTTGGAGGTCGAGTAAAATAAAGGGTTGGCATTAGAAATTCGCATCACGAATTTGGGATTAAGGGTTGTTTTTTTTATAGGGTTTGGTTCCCCTTTTCAAAAGACACCCCCTCGCCCCGCGGAGACGCGTAGTTTTATTTTATGTGTTTGAAGTTACGTGCAACGTAACGTGATTTTTCCTTCAAAGGCGCATTTTTAAATTTATAATACTACAATTTTGTTGTTTTATACATAATGTATAATGTTTCAAGATTTATAATACTTAAAATTAAATAAATTTCCACAAAATTTACACTCTTTCAACAATAATTTCTTGCTCTACTTGTATATAGACATAGTATTGTACAAACTGTTTTGTTTTAACTTAATCACCAAGTTGTTAATATAAAAAAAAACACCATCTTTGTTTAGAGGTGGCACAACCCCCAAAACATGACTCTCCGCGGCGGGGGAGTGGTATACAGGGGTACTCAGCCCCGGCCGCTCTCAAGGCTTCCCCCTCTAATTTCAGAATGGGAATTTCTATTGCAGCCCCAAAATTATTATATTTACTCAAATTTATTTAGCCTTAGTCTGGACAACGCAATACCTTCAGTGCAGCACTATTGCCACTGTGCAAGTAAACCTGCCACTACTGGTCAATCCTCAATCTTTGAAACAATAGACTACATATTTTAAATTGAGTCTGTATATTAAACATTCTCATGGATTATGTTATGAGTCAAGTAAATCAGTTGTAGAACCTTTATTATTCTCCAGCTAATTGGACCAAAAAATAATATTTTTAATTTCAACAGACAAATAGGTACTTACATAGTAACACTACTGCAATGCACTTATTAATTGCTGTTGCAGTTGGATCGTGCTCGCTACTGCAATGCACTTATCAATTGCTGTTGCAGTTGGATCGTGCTGTTTTTGTTTATCAAATATAACCTTAAACCAATACGGACTATATTAATCACATACCTGAACCAATTATTTGCTAACACCACCATAACTGTAGTTGATCAAGTGCAGAAAATTTGTAATTCCTAATTCGTTTGGGGCCGTGTGATTGATATCTTGCTGTGCACTATTTATTTCTTTTTCAATTTTCCTGTCTTGGTTAGGTTAGACTTACGAAATAAAGATATTTGATTGTGTTAATATGTAAATACTGACAAATATACCTTTTAACGATAGTAACTGCCTGTTACTTCATCCATTTTTTTTTATTTACAGGTCCACTACATCATTTTCCCAAGCCAAAATGGCCACATACGGATAAATTTAATTTATGGAAAGCTGCACTTGATCAAAGCACTCAAGAAAAAGGGGATATTTACATACACAATCAAGTTCGATTATGTTATAGACACTTTGACCAACGCTGTCGCTTACCCAGTAGGCTTCTTACAAAAAATGCAATTCCTACTTTGAATCTTAGTAAGTTACTTGACTACATATTATTATATATACATATATAAAGGAAGTCTCGTGCCTCGTCTGTCTGTATGTTCATGACAAACTCAAAAAGCGCTCAACGGATTTTCATACGGTTTTCATCAGTAGATAAAGTGATTCATGAGGAAGGTTTGGGTATATAAGTTGTCAAGGTTTTTTATTATCAGGGCGGGACAAAGTTCACTGTACCCGTAGTTTTGTAATAAATACAATCGTCAAAATGTGCCTATTTTTATTACTATTTCAATGATTCATTGCAGGGTCATCATTGCAAGAAAAAACTACAGAACCCACTACGATTTCCCAAATTATTGAGACTACTGCAACTGCAGAAACATTCCAGGAACTTCAATCAACTGGTATGTTTTATGAATAAAAAAACCATTTGTCCGTATTATTTTTAATTTAATTAGATGTAGATAAGAAATATGCTATAGTGAATATTATGATTTGCTACTTACATATTAAGACCGCTGCGACTGATATGAAACTGTTTTGTTGTAACCTAAACATCATCAATTGCTAATATACAAAAATAGGTATCATTGTTCGGAGGTGACATAACCTCCAAACTTTGAACATGTATATCTTGTTTTGCATTGGTTAGATTATACTTGCGAAACAAAGACAACGCGAGTGCGGTGGCGTTAATACGTAAGTACCTACAATTTTAAATGATATCTCTTATATTTTTTTTCTATTTTATTGTCACATATGTTTTAGTATAGCCTTGTATCTATATTTCTAACCATGTATTGTTTTCGTGTAGTGCTTGTTATAGTGATAATTGTTCTCTAATGTTGTGTATTCAATGTATTTTGTGTCAAGTGTCGTGTATACTGAGAATGGATTCACCATTTTATATTTTATAACATTTTCTATGTATGGTAGTGATAAAAAGTGTTGTGTGCTTGGATGTATTAAAGGCGGAGGTAAGTTTTTCTTATACACAGTTGTAGATATTCTCTGATGCTTTCGTAAAGGATTTGGATATTCTCAACTCGTTGTTTTCATTATTGTTATGATTTTCTTTGTTCCAGGATCCTATGAAGACCTTCATAGATTTCCTAATCCTAATGAGGATAGATGACAGTTTAACAACTGGATTATATCAGTCGGTGGTGAAGTATTAAGTTCGATCAACGATATTCATAAATATCCTCATATTTGTAACAAATATTTTCCTGAAGAATACCTATGTTGTTTTGGCAGAATTCGCAACATTGCTGTATCAACTTTATATTTATCAGGTAGGTAAATTTAGAATATTTATTCATTTGTATGTAGAATTCAATTAAATAGTTTTACACTTTTTATACATTCAAAATTTGTCAGACTGGTCTCACAGGAATTAATCAATATATACATACAGTAAGAATCTAACTTTAATGTGTCTGTACTTATTAAATTTTTGTGATAAAAATTGTTGCATGTGTATTGGAATAAGTAATAAAATACATTTCAATCATTTTTAGGATTGTCTATCTATCAATCTGCCTGTTTGTTTGAACAGCCATCAATGCTAAAGTGCAGTACTTTAGTAGTTCACGGTAAAACCTTACGTAGATAAATGCAATTCAATCTCTTACTGAAACAGAATATTATATATTTTATAAATAATATTTAAGACTCACTAAACGAAAGACTGTTTTTTGCATTAATTCCCATGCAGGCGAACTCTCGGGCACAGCTACTGCATCTTATAATGCTGTAGTTGTAGTCAATTTAAAGATTTTTTCTTGGTGTTTCTATTCGTATATGCTCCATGCTTCAGATTAGAAATGTCGTCAGTCAAATATCAACATATATACTTAATATATTTCTTCTATACATATCTAAGTGACGGAACTCGTCATAAACAGCTGAACCGAGCTTTTGATGAAATTATTTGTGTGTTTGATTGGGTCACTGGATGGTTTAGATTCATAATTAAAACCGGTAGGTGACGCTGCGATCTGATCCGTGGATTTTTTTGTTTTCAGGGCATGACAACGTCTTCCTGGCGCCTTATAAATTTTCTAATATTTCGGTGTATAAACTATTACCATACCAAATATTATCTAATTTCGTGCAGTAGTTTTTTTAGTAGTATGTAATTAGTAATTTCTTCTCTTTAGTTTTTTCTTTTAAATACGATATACATACATATATATGAATTTGCATATGTATATAGAATATCCTTTATTTAATTTAAAAAAAAAATAAGGAATTCAATCTTGTGGAGAAATGCGTTTGGATTGACTATTTTAGGTATGGTTTATGTGAGCCTGGTTGAATCTATTAATAAAAGTCAATAGTTCATATGAATTTAGTGTTTGTATGGTTCAACCCGTTACATTACATTCATCTCTTAATCACTTAAACTATTTAGTTACAGACACAGATTTCCAGCAACGTTAATTTACTTTCTGGTGAACCACGCGGGTACATTCTAAATTTCCGAAATTAGTAAGAACTATTTCATACGTACTTTTGTTATCGTTAGGTTGTTATACGTTGTCATATAACATATACAATCATATCATATCCTATAATATATAACATATACAAACTTTCAATCTCTTAATACGCTCAATAGAGGCAGGAGAAAATATAAGTGTTGTCGGAAAACGCTTTTGATTTAGCCGCTCTATGGTGTGTACAATATGGACGTACAAGGAAAAATTACAAGCAGAGGAGGATGGAAAATCTACTAAGAAATCAATAGATTAATTAAATTTCAACAAAATTACTTATAAAATAGTTTTATAAGTTTAACCCATCTTCTTCTTCTTCTATTCCATTTTGGCAACCAGTCTTCTAGTAGACTATTACTGCCATTGTCAAGTGAGTATCAATATTACAAGTTTCTTGATATAATTTCAATGAACTAACAAGACGGTGGCCATCTTGTTAGAACCTTCCATGGAATTTTTGTGGCATCTCAGAATTCATGGTCCGTGGCATTATTTCCCATTCAATTCACTTATGCACAATAAACAAACTATATCACATAAAACTATCAACTATATCACCACCAATTTTACACAATATAGAGTCAAGTAACACAAGATTATGAATAAAAAATAAAATCCACTACATGACAAACCAAGATCCCGCCAAAAACTCGTTTAACCCATCATCGATCAGAACTTAAATAGGAATACAGATAGGTATGAAAAAACTCTCGATACTTTGTAGTATCGAGTACATTTCCTTTTGATACCGATACTTTTGTACGCGATACTTCCTATTCAATACTCAATGAGTACTTTGTAACAGGTATCGTATTGAATAAATTGCAGAAATTACCTATTTGAAACTTGACCTTACGGCTCATGTATATGCCAAAGCCGTCTAGTTCAATTGTACTGAACTTTCTAAAACATAACATACTCAAAATCGTTCACGGACGTTCAGTTCCTATCCTTTCGCTCATTCACTTCACTAACCAATAATCAATCCTTAGTCGTTCTAATAATTATGATTAAATATTGAATAGTTTAATAAAATAGATTATTTTCTAAAGCAGGAAGTAGCATCCAAATCCGCAAATCACCAATACGGCTTGATAAGCTTTATTTTTAAGCGACTGTACGCAGGAGGAATGGGAATTTTAATATGTGCCTAAAGTAACAAATTTTTTTTTATAATATTGATAATTAATTACTAATTTGTGCCGTTACAGTTATCTTTTTTTATAATTGTATTAAATTTATGTACATTGTTCTGTTGAACCTAAACTGACGCTACTACTGAGACTGACTGATATTGACGTCATGACACTCCTGACGTCTACGCGCGCATTAGGCCCTACGAATAGTACTCGATAATTTTATGAGTACGATACATACTACTCATGAGTATCGATATTTTCTATTCGATAGCGTGCCCTTAAATACGAAGACTTGGAACAAGCTATTCTATCATGGTTTTATAAAGAGCGTCAGAATAGTACGTCTGTCTCGGGATCAATCATGAAATCTAAGTGCATTGAGAGTTTATTTTTCTTAATATATTAAAGTATTCATAACATGAAATTACCTATTTAAACAATAAAAAATTAAACATTATAACATCAATATTTCAAACGTAGGATTCTCATGAACCGAATTTTATTTTACCCGAATTCTCTATAGAAAGTATTTCTTGTTCGCGGTGATAATTATGATTTTGCGTAAAACGTAACTAACGTTGTGAATCTTAATAAATTATTATTATAAACAAATATTTCTCTTCCATATTTATAAAACAACGGTTATCTACTTGTTTTATATAACGAGACTTATATAGCAAAAGCACCGGTCTTAAGTGAGAATATAAACGAAGAAAATTTTATAATTTCTTTTTATTTGAGAAATCGGAGAATTTCCTTAAACTCGTTTGACTAAAGTTTATATAGTTTTGTAAAAACTGAAGACCTGAGAAAAAAATACTTGCCCCTGGCAATACTGCTAGTGTTGCTAATAATATATAGTGATATTACAATTTGTCGTCGAAATTAACTAACGTTGAGTTTCTCTAATTTTGAGATTATGTTCTTAAGCATTTTGAGACCAAAATACGGCAGTAGAAACGAAATGAAACGAAGTATTTGAAAAAAAATTTGTGACCTTTGACTCTAGATATCTTATGGCATGGACACAAGATTTAATGTGAATGTTGAGACAACTTTTAATAAAGGTAAAATAAAAGTGTATACGAATTCATAGCTTATTATCACTCATTCCTAATATGACTGGATTAATGAGCTTTCATTACTAAAAGCATTATAGTAGGATATTCAAACGTAAGTCTACATCATAGGTTCCCAAAGCGGTACATATGAACATCTGGGGGTCGATTTTGAGCTTCAGGGGGTCCATGCCAGCGAAAACAATATCTGGGACTCGACGAGCTGCAAATGGGGGTCAAGACAATAGAAAAGCAAGTCGTGACGAAAATTTTAACTTTCTATATATAGTATTAGCAATTATTAATCGTAAAAATAAAAAACGCTTTAACCTTAATCAGCCGGTTCAGCAACACATTACTGAACACAGCTGAATACCATACTCGATATGGATGGGCCGACGCTCCGCACGAGAATGACTCACGTTCACGTTTCGCCACGTCCTTCTCAGGCCAGCTTCTCCGATATGTCAGGTCCAGTTCACCAAGAACAATCAAATACAACTTTAGCAGATACAGAAATACAACACTAATATAGTTACCATGAACAATTCCTCGTACCGTAGATGTTACTTGCCCAACTGACTGAGCGAAAATCTCCAATGACTTATCCGACTCGCCTTTTGTGCATTCAGTCTAGTCACGAACGGCCGATAACTTTCGACCAATGGCGTCTCAGGTCATTAATAACACCCGCGATGACGTCAACAGCACGGAGAGTACTAACAATAGAATAATAAAATATGACAGTACGTTTGTACCAGAATTACAATAGTGTTTACAATATAAATAAGTAAATACTGCTAAATGGTAAGTGCTAATAAAATTTGATGAAGATACAATATGTATACGAGACAAAAAAGTTTGGAGACCACGGATCTACACTATTTTTCTTAGAATATTTGTTAGCCAAAAGAAAAAATCAGAAATATGGTTTACAAATTAATTTTATTTAAAAATCAATTAAATTAATTATTATGTATTCCCAAATAGTTTTATTTTGATAGTCCTTCTTGTCGAATAACCATTTTATGATATCACTAGCTGGTACCCGCGGCTCCACACGCGTTTTTTAAATGTAGAAAATGTAACATTTTGAGTAATAGATTACATATTAAAAATTGGAAACAAACCTAACGTAGAATAAACATTTTAAATAGGAACACAAAATAACCTTTGAAAAATGTTTGCGGTACAAACTTACACGTTACCATGGCAACGTATATAACGCTAACAGGCAGTGTAAGCTGCCAAAAGGAAAAAATGCTCGATTTTGAAGCATTCTTCATTGGTGCTCCACTCCAATTGGTCTTAGCGTGATGACATATAGCCTTCCTCGATAAATGAGCTATCTAACACCGAAAGAATTTTTCAAATCGGACCAGTAGTTCCTGAGATTAACACGTTCAACCAAACAAACAAACTTCAGCTTTATATATTAGTATAGATAATAGCTTGATAATAAATCTTAACAAAAGTATCATGTAATGTAGGCTCGACTTTTAGAATAAATCTATCCTTTCCGTAAAAGAAATCATCATGATACAATTACAGTTAGGTTATGTATGTCTTTTAAAGCACGTCGTCTAAAAGCGCGAAGTCTACCTGATGCTAAGTGGTCACTGCAACCTATAGCTAAATACAACTAAGATTAAAACAAAATCCTGTGACCAAACGTAATATGTTGACACTCAGGAGAATTGTGTTGTAGCAGCTTTATTGTGCCAGTGCAATGCCGAATTAACCTTCGAATAAATATGTTGATGATCCTTCCGCACTTGAACCTTGCACTAGTTCTAAATCTATAGATCGCCTATTTACGTGTAAATATAATGTTCCAAAAAAAATTATATCAATTTTGATTTTCATTTTGGTTGTTGATCCGATAAATGAGAAACGTATATTTATATATTTTTTCACGTATATTATAATTATTACAATTCCGTATAATATGGTAAAGCAAATTAAATTTCACCAGTTGAACTCTCTCCTAATTTGCAGTAGTTTAAGGAAATTACAATACTAATTGTATATGTCGCTATCTTGCACCCGGTTACATGATGTGTTAATCTATTTGTTTTTCTGTCTACGCTAAATACGGACTTTTTAAATATCGATATCTATCGAACACCACTATTATCCGCCTTTATAAAAATGTACTCTGTGGTATCCGCCAAAGTGTACTTTATACCATAGATAATATACTAATGTAGAAATAGATGGGCATCTCAAACAATTTTTTTGGAGACAAAAAATCGAAGACTTCCGTAGCGTCCTAAAAGATGGCACTGGACAGTTACAATGGTGACACACTAGATGGAGCTTAAACACATTGGGTAGGTTAGTACTACACATATGTACTAGTTCTTTTTTTAATAAAAAAAAGCAAAGGTACTATTTTTTAAATAAAACATCAGAAATATTTTTGTTTTATTTTTTTCCACCTTTTTAAATAATATTCCCTAGCCTGGGATTTTACTAGATCGCTTTGGTCAAAATTAGATAATTTTCCTTTTAATAATAAATTCACGCCTTTACACCAACTGTGGACGACAACATTTGTGGCCAAATTAATTATAAATTTTATTAATAGAGACCTATGTACCTGACAACAGATTATATTAAAATTAATGTCGAGATTTATATAAAACATGATTTTTTCTTTTAAATTTTTATCATGTGGGGAATCACGCAAACATAATATTATAATATCATATATTTTTTTTGTTAAATCAATAAATTCTTTACTAGCATATAACAAAGATTTTTTCGTATAGTCCCTAAAGTATATGTATGTCGCAGGTTCAATATTATTATTTATTAACGTAGTTTTACAAATTTCGCAGTTTTTAAATATTTTTGTTTGGCATTTTTTTATTATATACCCTGCGACATACCGTTTCGATTCCTTATGTATTATATTTACATTTTCTTCCCCACATTTTAAATTAGCTGACAATGTTTCTAAAAATCTGTTGACATTAAAAGTAATAGGTGTTTCAGGCAGGTCATTGTCTCTTTGAGGTTTTAAAAGATTTTTCAATGATTGTAGGCATTTGTTGTCATCTGCTTCACAGATCGCATTTACAGAGTGGGGTGAACTTAAGTTATTCAACAAAAGCGTCTTGTATGCATTTACAAACTGTCCACAGGTAGACACCATTGCTTCGGATACCACAAAAGAAATTTTCTAAGGGATCCTGATTAAAATTTCTGGTCAGGATGCTGGTTATGCTGTGTTCTTTTTTTCAATATTTCCCACATTTCTAACCAGGTTTCTATATTTAAAATCCAATTTGAAATTGACGGCACTTTTTCAAATTTGATCTTCTCAGTGCCGTCTTTATCTTTTGTTACCGATCTAAATTTAATAGATTTTAAAATCGGAAGACATCCTTTCCAGAAACTAATATGAGCAGATGATGCTTTTAGACACCCTGTTAATCTTTTTGCGGTATCCGAATATGTATGTCCATTAAATGTATCAAATAATTGATCAAATAATAACAGCATTCTTGCTGTGCCTTGACAATCCCTGGGTAATATATTGTGTCCTGAAAAAGAAAAATATCGTATTATCAAATTAAAATATACTACATAAACACAATATGTTACATACGCCCAATGATACAAGTGATATTTTAAAATGAATACAGTACACAATGGCAGTCTCTGGTACAACCATTTTATCTGATTCAATTCAATTTCATTTTATTAGTTTGTTACTTATTTTGCAGTCGTTTCGTCCCAATAATTTTATTTTATTAAATTAAGTAAATTGTTATGAAAGAAATATATTTTAATTTGTAGAAAATAAAAAGTTACAATATCTATGGCATAAAAAAATAAAAATAATATTTTTAAAACAAGTTTTTTATGTACTAAAAGGAAAGAAATAATTAGATCGAAGTTATCGCGCGTTATACGCTCTGAGCGGCTGGGATTTGACTGAAAAAAGTGTAATAAGACTTTTTTTCCTTGTAACTAACTTCATTATCACAGATCATTCAATGTTTGATTTATCATTATTTATTTTATACATAATAAATATATTTTATCGTAGTTTTTTAAATTTAACTCTATCAATTTTGATTTGATTCAAACATAAGTTGTGTCAAGGAACTTACTTGCTAAAAATCCTATTGCAGATGAAACTCTCTGGCTAAAAATTTGGGCAGCATATTTTATTTTCATTTTGGGTATTTTATTTTCATAAATATGGCATTCCGTTAATTTATTGACCAGTCTTATTTCCTGGTCACCAACATCTGTATTGTACAGCATTATAATATGTTCCCATTTTGCAAAGTGTTCTTGACCATTTTCAACAAATGTTGCATCCTTTTTTAATAAATTCTTTCGCACTCCTTTTAAAAGGTGTGGCGTGTCGAAGAGAGGAAATATTTTTGCCTCTTCTATTTCAAATGAATATCATATGTGGTCTAAGCCCTTTTGTAAATATTCAATTCTTGTGTCCTCTTTAAGGCTTTTTATGACACTCATATTAGTTTGTGACTGGTCACATATTGTAGCTACTACTTTAAGACCAGTCTTGTGAATTTCTTTTATCATTAGAATAATTAGATATTTTAAGTCATATTTTTTGGTGCAACTTTTGCAAAATGTGAAACATATTGGCTGTTTAAATTTTCCTTTTATGCTTTTGATCATGAATACTAATGCATGGTCGGCAATTTGATTAGATGTTTTATGCCCATAGTCTTCAAAACCAGTAATATTTCTAGAATTAAAATGGAGCCCTGGTTCTATTGAAACCTCATCAAATATTAGAGTGCACAGTCTTTTCTCTTTGGGCAACTTTTTAACTGCCCTTTTTAGGTGAGTAAATACTTGAGCATTCACTCCAGGTTCAAGACGTATTAAGCTTAATTGCTGTTGTAAACACCTTTTTGACGGAAGGACAAACATTTTTTTTAACATATTGTATGCCTTTGGGCTCTGTTTCAATATAGATAGTGCCAATATCTTTTTATCTGTAGAATACCTTCGTCCTCTGGGTTTCTTTTTTATTTTCATTTGCATTTCAGTAAAAATCTGCACAGGCTCAGGCAGACTTTCTATATATTTTAGAAACACTTTTGATTTTGCCAAATTGCTGGCAATCTTAAATTGCTGTTTCTGTGTTTTACATTTAGCACTCAGTCTCTTGAGCTTATCCTTAAGTTTATAAGTATTTCTTAGTAATTGTCTTTTAGTAACAACGCATGTATCTGAAAAATACCAAAATATTATAAAAACAAATTATTGCCAGAGTTTTCGGCCACTAAAAAGTGAAAGTGAAAGTCGAAACCAGCCCCAACGCTAGCCAAAAATCATCCAGGTGAATAAATGGGGACAAAATATTCATCAAAATCTCGTTTCCCGTAAGTAAATTAATTTCCTGCAGTTGAAAGTTTCCGAAGTATTCATTCAGGACATGATTTATCGTTGTACTAAGTTTCATCAAAATCCGTATAGTAGTTTTTGCAAGAAAGAGTAACAAAAATACATACATCCATCCTCACAAACTTCCGTGTTTATAGTATTATATAATATATATCACAAATATACATGATGGAATTTTTTTACTGCAACCGGAGGAATAGTACACCATTACATTCTCTACTTTTGTAGGGTTTATAGGGTAATCATAAGATTCAAATCTGAAACTTTAAAAATTCACCAGTATATATAAAAATAATATAATATAATATATAATATATATCTCTTACCGACCTCGCGGGCCCTCCCCCCCCTTTAAAAAAAAAAAAATAAATCCCAAAACCCCCACCCCACCCCCCCCCCCCCCCTCATATGATTCTATTCCACTCTCCTCTCCTCCACCACACCCACACAAAAAAAAATCAAAATCTCTCCTTCCTTTTTTTAGGAGGTCATAAACACACACACACACACAAAAAAAATATATATTATTATAAAATAAATATATATATATATATTTTTTATTAGTCCTGGCGGACTTTTTCCTCCCGTGGTAATAAAAAATAAAATCCCTAAAAGCCAACCGCAGCGCCACCTACCCGGTCCAATTTTGAATCTATACCATTCTCGAATCTCCACAACACACACAAAAAATTTCATCAAAATCGGTCCAGTCGTTTAGGAGGAGTTCAGTCACATACACACGCACACAAGAAATATATATATTAAGATATATATATATATATTAGGAGGATTATTATTATTAGTGGGATATAAAATACAAGACCGTAAACATACATATGTTGTGTCCAGGATTTTAATATAAAATTGTAACCATTTTCTCTTACCTGCAGACTGAAGTATATCTTTAGATGTGGATGGATTTTCTACATTATTCTGTACATGCAAGGTGACATTCGCATCTAAAGCTTGTGACGTAAATGGATTTTGTCCACTAAATAAATTTATCAGCAGATCACTCTGTAATTTGGTTGGTTGGGTAATTTCCTGAGTATCTGAAATTAAAAAAAAAACTTAACGACACTTCTTAATAGTAATAAAAAGTACATCCAAAAGGGCAACATTAATTCAAGATGTTGATCATCATATAAGCTATCACCATGCCACGTTTTATCAAGATGCGCCCTGTGTTTTTTTGACCAACGACCGGCAAACAAAAAATCTAAAATTGGTGAATTTGGGGTTGGTATCGAAAATAATAACCCCGAACTATTAACCAAAAAATATACAATGTACAGACACAACTAAGTTACAGCCTTATTACATATAAGGTTAGATTTTGGTCATGCGATAATCTATATATGTCTAATATTTTTATGTAAAGAACCTGTACCTGTACAAAATTATAACATATCAATTGAAAACTTTCAGTGTTACAAGCATATTCTATTGCCTCTTGCCTCATATATTGACAAGGACTCCACGAGCGAAGAGTACAACTCAAGTACATAAAATAAAACATGGTTTAAAAATTACTGTGATCGATTCTGTTACAGATTTTGACCAAATTACTTTCAGGTTTCGCATAAACAAAAACTAACATTGTACCTTGTGTATTGACAGATAACCATTTATCACAAATTTGGAGTTTATACTGTATTAATTATAAACAATTAAACTTTTCTATAACTTGTTTAGTCTTCTTTACTTCAAAAACTATTTTTTGTTATGTTCTCATAAGCGATAAAAAGTATAAATAGCTACTACTAACCAGAAGCACTTGTTAAATGAACATTTGAAGATTCTCCCAGAACTGATTCATCCATAAGTAATGGTTGGCTACCTGACTGTTAAGCAGCTGAAATATTAAAATTAAATACAAATTAATCACATTACTACAAATCGCTAATTCGTAATGCTCACGAAACACTGGTTTGAAGGAATTAAGTATTCTTACATTTTCACTAATAAATTAAGTAAACTTCTTTATGTGAAAGTATGTAAATTCAGTACTGTGTTTCTAATAATTATATTTATTATGTTGCTGTTCACTCACATCACTATTTGTTTTTTGAATAAAATGGGTAAATAATAAGTTAATATATATTATAGTCAACAATATGTTGTAATTTTTTTTATTGGATTAATTTATTATTAATATTACTACCTTAAAAGTATAAATTGCTAAACTACTAACCAGATGTACTTGTTAAATCAATATTTGAAGATTCTCTCAGAACTGCTTCATCCATAAGTAATGGTTGGCTACCTGACTGGTAAGCAGCTGAAATATTTAAATTAACCACTCCAGTGACGGAAACCATAAGGATTTAAGCTCCATACAAACGAAAGTAGACCTTATAATGCACAGGTTAGCAAACATTTTGGCAGCATAAGTTTTAAAAAAATACTGAATTTATTACAAGATTTGAATAATAGTAAATTATATAATGTAAAATTACAATTTTTGCATAAAATATATTATTAAATTATTCTTTCACTCCTAAGAACTTTTTTTTACTTAACCATGAAGTTTACAATTTATTTATTGTATTTATACTTTTAGGTTAGAAAAAATATTTTACATGAAATACTTAAATAAATATTAAATTATTATTATTATATAAATATTTAAAATAAAATATCTAATAATTTAGACGTATGAATAGGATAGCAGCAGCTTTTTTAGTCAATTTACTTTACTATTTTCCTCCCTATTAATTTCATATAAAACTTATTGCAAGAAAATATACTAAGACCTAGCTAAAGATATACCCTTTAAGACTAAAACAAAATCCATACCTATCAATTCACTTGTCCTAATATTAAAACAAAAACATTTTGTTTCACTAATATGCAAGGATAGTAGTTTTTTATGAAATATATAGCAACGTTGATAGTCATATTACATTCTAAAAATTAATTGATATTGATGTGAAAAAGGCATAAATATCATGTCTTGAGAGTATTTCTCCTATAGTGGCCCTTTTTATACTAATCAACAATACAATAAGATTGTTACAATATAAGCAGAAACCAATGAAATTCAAAAACTATAATTATACTTTTGAAATAAAGATAAATTTAAATAATTTATACTTATTACTTTATATAACAATTTTCAAAACTGATTTAGAAATAAAACAATTACATACAATTACATTTTATTAAGGTATCATAAAAGAATGTATACAAAATGAAGAAACTAAAAATTATAGTGATATTTGATGACCACTGCTCTTCATATACAGAGCACCTATAAACATTACAGAATTATGGTTTTGTTTTGTAAAATAGAATATGAAAGTTGTAAATAAAATACACACAACTATGTGTTGCAATACTCTGCACAACATATAAATAGGGACATCTTCTTAATTATCTACTGGAAACGACGTTCGAGTTTGTGTACACAGCGAACTGTATTAAACTTAGATAAAACCAGTTTCAATTGTGTTAGTGTATACAATTATTGATGCAAATGAAAAATATTTTTTTATAACATAAAGGAACCCAAAAAATGCAGAACAATTACTCCTAGCACTCATAAATAACTCAACATTCTCCCAGGAAACTGTCAATGTGTAATGTGATGTTGCTACAAAGAATTATTAGCTATACAATATTTGTTAATCGATCATAAGAAAAAATGAAATATATTTTAAATTAGCCATAATTATTTATGAAAATAATTTTAAATATATGATAAAACCATATATAATTTGCACATAATTAAATATATTATTGTGACCACAGATTTATACACCCATAGGCCTATATAGGGTATACGTACTAAATGCCTTTGCCAATGGCGAGAGATTTAAAATTTTTTTTAAAAAACGCGCGGGACCATTCTGTCCCATTCGAAAGCCGAAAGATTACAAATTAATGACATTACTATATATTGCTAATTCACAATGCTCACAGAACACTATACACACCTGTATTCATGGTTGGGAATGCGTTTCGTGTAAGTTTTCCATTCGGAGTACGATAACACAACTCAAAATGCTTGTCGCAAAGTCTTAATGTGTTATATATGTACATTGGATCCCTTTTTTGAATATCTGAATCCAAAACTATTGTCCACAAGTGAAATCTTTCTGCATTTTGACGAGGGTTTGGAAACCGATGCAGAACACCTGGAATGATAAATGATTTAAAACTTCATCGATGCAATTATTTAACTGAAAATGTAATGTAACATAAAGCTAAATACATACCATCTACTTCACACCCAAAATAACATTTCCAAGACCTATTACACGACATTATGCAATAATTTTGCAAAATCACAAGTCCAAAAATAAGTAGCCGAGTCACACAGTAGTTGAAGATCCAATCCAGTATACAGTAGCCAAGGTAAACACAAAAGATATCAAACAAATCCAAATACAAGCCAAAGTCGTGAGAAATAAAATAAATACCGCAGGAAAAACAAACACCACAAAACAAAGTTTCGAAGTAAACGGTAAACGCCATTTTGTTGTAGGTCTATGGTATAATATAGACTTTTCACGCCATAGATAACAGTTCGAATTTTCTTGTCAATAATAATATTAAAGTTTGAAAACTTAGATAATAATTCTTATTTTCTAATAAAAATATTTTATTTATAATATTAATAATTTTTTACAAGTCAATTTGCAAGTAGCGACATCTTGTATGTTTGTCGTAAAGTTATTGCTAATTATTGAGCTGTTTAATAGATGTCGCTAGTGTCATCTAATTCAACGATGTTCACTATTACTATATGTGACTTTCATACCCCTGCTTTATACTGTGCTTTATACGTATCTGCTACCAAGAAGTTGGTATGGTTCCGGTTGAGCGTCGGAGGAGAGTTACGTTCGCGTTCTTTTGGAATACATCTTTTAATTTAATCTCACCAGTTGTGGCCTTATAATCTAACTACTAACCAATTCTCTATATATTCTGTGTACTGTTTATTTATTTAGTTATTTTGTTTGGGAGTGGATGGTAAGTGTTTTTAAGCTGTTTCGTAAATAATCTCCTCCATCATGGAGGAAGATGTGTCAATCGAAAATGTTAACATAAATAAAAATATGAAAAGAAAAGCAGGCGATACACCTGATATCGAGGATCCGAAGAAAAAATTAGCTCCTCCATCTGCGTCGGCTCAGAGTGTCTACACCCACCCACATGCAAATGATAAAAAAATTTATACTGACTCTGACAAGTATCCTTATGTTGTTCATGTATCCAGAGCTGAGGGAGACCCTAACGTCCATTATTCTCTTAAAGGTATTAGTGTTGGAATATTTCTATTCAAAAATAATTTTGAAGGTATTGTGAAAGGAGGAGTAGAAACCGTAGGACGCAACAGGGTTGCCATTTCTTTTAAAACTGCTAACCAGGCTAATACTTTTATAGATGATACGCGTCTTGACACTGCAAAGTTGGTGGCTGCAATCCCTACATATAATGTCACTCGTATGGGTATTGTTAGAGATGTTTCTCCTGACATAGAGATGGAAGAATTCGTCTCTGGGATTGAGGCCCCAGTGGGCTGTGGCGAAGTTATTAAAGCTAGGAGACTACATCGTAAAGATACAGGGAGTGGCACTCCAACGTAGGTACCAACACGTTCAGTAGTTTTGACTTTTGCAGGACAGGTTCCGCCAGAGCGCATTTATAGTTTCTATACAACAATGCCAGTAGAAATGTATCTTTTACCTACTATACAATGCTTTAAGTGTTGCCGCTATGGACATGTTAAAAATAATTGTAAATCAAAGCCAAGGTGCTACAAATGTGCACAGCCGCATCTGGGCTCAGAGTGCTCTTCTGAAACTCATACATGCCTCTTCTGTTCAGGTAAACATACAGCGATTGACAGATCATGTACAGAATTTCATAGACAGAGAAATATTAAACAAATCATGTCTCAAGAAAGTATCTCATATACAGAGGCTTCTGCCAGATTTCCTACAATTAGACGTCCCTATGCCGATGTGGCAACTACAAGTAAAACCACCCCAATTCAATCATCTCTCAAACCAGTCAATGATCAAAGAACCTCTTATAAAAAAACTGCTTTTGTGCAAAGACCCCTACGTCAAAGAACTGGTAGCCATGGTTATGATACTGTGGCCCATAGAAATATTACACAGACCCCAGTCTCAGATATGCCAAATGGCTGTGCATATGTTTCAGATGAGTCTAACCATAGAGATAACTTAATTGTATCCCTTATGGACACACTAATAAATATTTTAAGTAAATTTGATGATATCTCCCCATTACCGGACAACACGATGCATAAGTTTAACCTGTTAGTACAAAAATTAAATCAAAATTATGGAAGTAGTCCAATGGAACTGTAGGAGTATCAGACCCAAGAAGTATGAACTGATGCATCTAATTAATGACTATGAACCAACTCTCTTTGCTATCTCTGAGACCTGGCTTAGACCTGGTTCTCGTTTTACAGTGCCTGGATACTTTTGTATTCGTCACGATAGAGAAGATGCCCATGGTGGCACTTTACTTTTAATAAAGAGAAATATAATTTTTAACAGAGTTACTTTACCAGCCTTTAGTGATGGAATTAATGCTGTAGCAGTTAAAATATCCAGCACCACTTTTATCTCCATTTACATTGCTCACCCTCAATATTCATACATATCAGAACTATCTCAAATATTCTCCTCCTTGTCCTCCCCTTATGTCATTCTTGGAGATTTCAACGCCCATCATTCCATGTGGGGCTCTGATAAAACAGACTCAATTGGTCGTCTCCTGATAGATTTGTTCGACAATTTAAATTTATGCTTATTAAACGATGGATCACCCACAAGACGGGTACCCCCTAATCAGAGCTCTAACAGTGTTGTGGATCTCAGCCTGTGTTCCCCATCGGTAGCTATTAAAGCACACTGGAAAACTCTGTCTTGTAGTCATGGTAGTGATCATTTCCCAATTTTGATTAGTATTCCAGACAAATAACAAGTGTTCAAAAATTCAGTCCACTTGTAAAATTTAACATATCAAAAGCAGACTGGGCATTATATAGCAGCACTATTGATCAAGTAATTATGTCACTTACGCCCCCTTCTTCTGATAATTTACAAATAAGTTACCCTAAATTCATTGATGCCATTAACTCTTCAGCAGAAATTTCAATGCCTTTAAAAAACTGCACGAGACCTCGTGCATCTTCGCCTCCATGGTGGGATGCTGACTGCACAGATATGGTGAAATTACGAAAAGAAGCTGAGAGAGCATTCTCAATAAATATTAATATAGAAAATTACCTAAAATTTCAGAACATTTCTGCACAAACCAAAAGGATGTTCTCGGAAAAAAAGAAAAAGGGTTGGATTAATTTCTGTGAGAGTTTGTCGCCATGGACTGATTCATCCATGGTTTGGAAAAAAATAAAAAGATTCAGAGGAACAATGACTTCAGAATTAAATATTTTAACCAATGATTGCTCTTTATGGTTAGACAACTTTGTTATGAAAATTGCTCCTCCTTGGGTCCCAACAGAGGAAGAGTCTACGGGTGTGGGGAACCACTCTATACTCAACCCAGTTGATCATACAGATAGAATGAATGATCCATTTTCATATGCTGAGTTATGTACAGTTTTAAATAACCTCCCAGATACTTCCCCTGGAATGGATGGTATACCATACATGTTTTTAACTAAAATTACTGAGTCCAGCAAAATGTACTTGCTTGGGATTATTAATGCTGCTTTTATATCAGGAATTCCTCCTAATGACTGGAAAATTCATATAGTTGTGCCTATCTTGAAATCAGGAAAGGATGGTTCTGATGCAAATGCATACAGATCTATCGCTCTCTCTTCCACTTTATGTAAGGTCACAGAACACCTCATAAAGAATAGACTAGAATGGATACTGGAGCATAGACAAATTTTGCCTTCCTCTCAGTTTGGTTTTAGAAAGGGCTTAGGTACAATAGACAGCTTGGCTACGTTGGTGGCTGATATAAGACTTGCTTATACCAATCGAGAAATGCTTGTTGGAGCCTTTCTAGACATCAGTTCTGCCTATGATAATGTCATGCTTCCCCTGCTCAGGCAGAAAATGCAACAGCTGAGTATACCCGGGAGAATGACCAATTTTATATGTAATCTTTTCATGGCTAGGACAGTTGTTGTAAGAGTTAATGGCTCCCTGCTACCACCAAGACTGGTATGGAAGGATTTACCTCAAGGTTCAGTTCTAAGTCCTTTAATCTATAGCCTTTATACTTATGATCTTGATAGATCGGTTAACTGTTTTGATAATATCTTACAGTATGCTGATGACATAGTTTTATACACTAGTTCAAAATGTATAGGTGCAGTCTCCAATAGTCTGAACTCTGCTTTGTATTATCTTGACGACTGGTTAAGGGAGCATGGTCTATCCTTGTCGGTACCAAAAAGTAGTGTGGTCACACTCTCTAGAAAAAGGTATAACCCTCCTTGTTTTTTTTTTTTTTTAACGTTGGGAAATCCCTTATGGATACACCACCCTCTCGGGGGAGAGGGTGAGTTATGTCCGACTCGCACGGACTAAAACCCCACGGTGTACGTCTGCCGCTATAGTTGGGGCGGCACGAGATCTCTATAGACTTCATCGTGCCGCCCCAGCGGTTGGCCCAGCAGCGAAATCGCCGCCGCCGGGCCTCGTCTTGTTAGGAGACGGCCGGGTGCACACCGGCCGTCTCTTCCGTCCGCCGGACCTGTGCAATGGGGAGATGGGCCCCCCGACCCATCTTCCCTGGTCCGGTTACAGTGGGAGGAGGCGGTCAAACTGACGCCTCCTCCTGCCCGTCCTCCGTTGGCGGAGACGGCCACTTTGAGGGTCTTGCTCACGGACCCTCTCCGCCGCCTCCTTCTGCGAGACGACCTCCTCGCAGAAGGAGGCCATTGCATTCCAGTTATCCTCACTACCGAGCATGGCCGCAACCACGCTCGGCAGTGAGAGATCTTACCCTACCGTCGCAGCCAGAGTGCGACGTTGCTCCTCCCACGCAGCACACTCAGACAGAGTGTGCTGCGCGGTGTCCGGGTCAACGCCGCACTGATGGTATATGGCCGTCGGCTTCCTGCGTGCTATCCGGTGCAGGTACCAACCGAAGCAACCGTGCCCGGTCAGGACCTGCACCAGACGGAACGTCAGGGAGCCCCATCCTCTATTATACCAATCCGGCAGGACCGGGCGGACGGCGTCGATCGTGTATCGACCGTACCGCGCGTCCGCCAGGTCCCGCCTCCACCTTTCCACTACTTCCTCCCTCGTCGCTTTTCTCTTTTCCTCTATTTCTCTGGGAGCTAGAGGCTCCCCCATCTGTTTCTTGACCGCCGTATATTGATATACGGCGGCAAGCACTTCCGCCTCTAGCTCCCAGGGAAGGGAGCCGGCCAGCACCATGGCCGCCGCTGAGGACACCGTGCGGTATCCCTCCTGTCCTAATATCCGTTAACGGCCAACAAGTACCTTTTCAAGATAGTGTCAAGTTCCTGGGGGTAATACTAGACTCAAAGTTATCCAGTATTAAACATCTTTGCTACATATCCCAAAAGTGTGAGAAAAACATTAATATTTTAAGAGCCCTTTCCGGAGTGTGGTGGGGTTCACATCCTTATACTCAAAAGATTTTATATAATGTGCTTATCCGCTCCCACTTTGATTATGGAACAATCCTCCTTGAACCTTGCAATAAGTTGGCATTGAAGGTTCTTGATCGTATTCAAGCTAAATGCCTAAGAATTATCACTGGAGCAATGAAATCTTCTCCTATCAATGTACTACAGGTAGAATGTGTTGAACCTCCACTTAGTCTACGGAGACAATTCCTCTCTGATCGGTTTCTTTATAAAGCTTCACAGTTTTCACTACATCCACTTCTTTCGAGACTTCGCAAGTTATCACAAGATATAGCAGAATCAGACTATTGGAGACATAAGGACCTTCCATGTCTAATTAAAAGTTACAGAAAATTCATAGCTTTGCCAAGTCCAATATTTCAGCAAGATAAGCATCCCCTGTGCAATGTTCCCTATGATGCATTGATATATAAACCTACAATTTTGCTCAATTTTGGTATAAAGAAGAGCAACCCTAACGCTGACTGGGAATTTAACATATAATTGAGCAAGATTGGAAGATGGACTTTAATTTTTACGGTGCACAAAGTCAAGCCCTCAAGTTATGTAGGAGCTGCAGTGTGGATTCCTAAATATCGCATAATTTTAAGTTATAAATGCCCTCCTTTATCCTCAAATTATACAGGTGAAGCAGTTGCTATATTAGAAGCAATCAAATATGTATTATCACATAAATTAAATCAAACATCATTTTACAGTTCTTTAAGTTGCTTGCAGGCTACTCAGGATAGCCAGATATATTCTAAAGTAAAGTCCCCGGTTATCATAACTATTAAATTCTATTTGTATCAATGCCATTGTTTAGGAATTCATGTAGCTCTGGCATGGATACCAGGGCATAGTGGAATCCAGGGTAATGAAACTGCTGATCTTCTTGCTAAGGAAGCTATCCGGACTGGATATTTTGATCACTACAAAACCTATGTTCAGGATTTATGCCCTGTAGCCAAAACTGATCTGTTCGCATCATGGACCTCAAACTGGAATGTATCCAAACTAATTAAAGGCAAATCATATGCTTCCATTCAAGATAATATCCCGAGTAAGCCATGGTTCTATACGTATCGTAACTGTTGTAAACTTGCTGCATCTACTATCTGTAGACTTAGGATAGGTCACGTGTGTTCTCCAGTCCACCTTGCAAAGCTTAGAATCAGGGACAACTCGATATGTGAATGTGGACTAGACGAAGGCACACTAGAACACATCTTCAATTGTCCTAATCTAGTATATTCCTTGTATGATATTTTGCCTGACAGTATACCCCGTCCTTCTGATTTTAAATCTTTGCTTTTATATGTGTTTTCTCCCTTTGTCTATACTTTGGCCAATTTTATAATTAGTAACAAAATTAAACTTTAACATTACTAACATTAAGCATTATGTAAATTTATATGTATTTATTTAAGCATGATTATATATATTGTATTTGTCCTTGGATATATTACACTGGCCTAATCTGGAAGAGCAAAATTATACAATTAATATTTAATACTACCTATAAAGTGACTCTCCCATGACTAACTTGACACTGGCAGAAATCGTATCTACGAGACGCCAATATAAAAATGTTGAATTGAATTGAAGTATTAATTTTTTCTGTCTCTAAATATGCGGTTTTGTTCTGCAATGTTTATTATAATCAAAATTGTTGTCTAATATAGGAATTGTGTAGAGACTGTTGTCGTGTCGAGAAAGGACTCGCCACTTTATAACGATTACTATGTCTGGTAGTGATAAAAAGTGTTGTGTGCCTGGATGTGTTGCAGACAGAGGTATTTTTTTCTTATACACAGTAGATATTTTGTGATATTTACCTATTTAAGGTAATAATATATAGATGGCTTCAACTCATTATTTTGATTGATTCCATAATACTCTTTGTTACAGATTCTCATCAAGTCCTTCATAGGTTTCCTAATCCCAATAAGGATAGACAACGTTTTAACAACTGGATTATATCAATTGGTGGTGAAATATTAAGTTTGACCAATGAGCATATTCATAGATATCGGCGTATATGTAACAAACATTTTTCTGGAGAATACCTATGCCGTTACGGCAGAATTAGTAACATTGCTGTACCAACTTTTAACAGGTTGGTAAATTTGAAATATAAGTTTAGCTATATAATAATATTACTTTTAAAATTTATTAGAATGGTTGATACCAAGGGAGTAATCATCATGTATATACTTATAATGAAAATACAGTTTCCTTTGTGAATCAATCACATTAAAACTATTGGATGTATCAGATTGTGGAATCTCATGTGGAATTTTTTGTATATGGTTATAAGTTGCTTACTTTTTGAATTTGATTGACCGGTTGCCATTTTTTGTAATGCCCAATGAAGCAGAATCACCTAAGGTTTCTCCATAAAAACCTAACATCCTCATAATAACCACTAATATCTTTAAGGTAGAAATTTACACACAATGTCTACAATGAATGATTAAAAATTTCCACATGTAAATATATTTTTTAGGGAGACATGTTTTATGCTGTTCCATTAAAATAATTCACTATTAGGTAGTATTACTGTTAGAGAGGTGGTTGGTCAGAGGTTCTTCAATGAAACAGCGATTGACTGACACAACTTCAAACTTTTTTTTCGGATATATCACTACAATTATGTCCTTACATCTAGTACATTATACATGCCTTACTGCGGCACCTTCAGCCATATATTTACATATTTTACATAAATTCACATTATATTTTTAGTGATGGTTCCGTACAATATTACACAAATAATCATAATAACCCTTTTGGTGGTTATTTTCAAATTCTTATGTAAAGGATATTTCTAAATATCACATAAAGACACATTAAACATAGAATAATAAGTAAATAAAAAATAGTTTATCTGTTCGCATTACATGGACATATTTACACAATTAGCTCATCTGTTCCTAACATTATTTGTTTACATTTCATAGTCACATTTATACATATAGATATAATAGCTCATCTGTCCCTAACAATTACATTGTATTTTATTGATTCTTTCAACATACAATTCAACATGGTAAAGTCACAGGTAACTGCTTGTTTGTATGTATGCAGTATTCATCTTTATGTAAACATAGTACATCAAAATATTTTAGAAAGTATGGTGGCCTTTAACACCTTACCACTTCATTCAGATTTGGAGCAGCAGCTTCATTGGAGAAAATTTCGTTATGGTATTAAGTTTTCCAGTGTATAATTGACATATGACTTCCTTGGTCTACTAAAATATATATTTGTGTACACTAAAATGTCCAAGCAGCAAATGTTCAAACATTACTTAACAAGGGCCATTTAAGATATGTGAACCACTTACACGTCTCCCGACTTCAATTTATTTTAACCATTGCAAAGGTGAAAACCCCTTCTTAAGGGCTAAAATATAAACCTGAAAATATAAGGAGTCCTACTAATTGTGGTATCTGTACATAATACATATTATGTGGGTATGTCAATAAATCAATTGTGTCGCTGGCTCTGTCTATATTTGTTCTCGCTCCACATTTTATCCTTAATATCCTACTCTAATAAGTGACAAAATTCATATTTCTTAAAGTATTTGAGTGGAAAGGATTAATATAAATGTTATTTTTATTTTTCACTATCACGAAATAATTACCTAATTACCAATTTGAAAATGAGGTATTTAGCCATTGGAAAAATTGAAAACTTTCATTGAGTTCTGTTATGTTTTGTGAATTTTATTCCAAAGATTCTATTTATTTATTTGTTTTGGCTCAACAACAGAAAACAGATTAAACAAAATGCACAATAATAATAATAGCTTACAGAACTAAATTTGTCACCCATTAATGTTGAGCACAACATTTTACAATATTATAGAAATAATTTAAAAAATAATAACAGAAAGAAAAAGATAGTTACTAAATACAAAACAATTGAATACTGTCACCATTGGAATCCTTGCTTGTATTTCCATAAAATATATCCAAATCCCTTGCCTTATCATTGTGTGAAATATATGATTATGTACATCATTGAAGCGTATAATAATGGCAGATAAAAGGAAACATGCACAAAGATTATCTATTGAAGAGAAATATAAATTAATAAAGTTACCGTGTCTACATAAAAACAATATCTTGAATTAAGAAAAATAGTGAAAGTTCCACTAGTGATGTGCTGATGAAAGTTTGAATATTGTTACTGGACACATTTAACTCTTGATGGAGTAATTACAGGTAAGATTACTAATTGATGTATACACTATCTATACTAATATTATAAAGAGGTAAAGTTTGTGAGTTTGTGACGTTGTAGGGGGTAATATCTGGATCTACTTAGTCGATTTTTAAAATTCTTTTACCAATAGAAAGCCATGTTATTTGTAAGTATCATAGGCTATATATTAACCCGAAAATTGAAAAGATTTTTTTGTGGTAGTTGGATTTGTAAAGTAAGTCGGAGAAAAAATGGTGAAACAGAAACATCACCACCGACCAGTCACCGACAGCATATGTCTGAATTTTATATTTAAGTCATAAATAGTAGTTTTTTTTATAAATGTTTACCACCCAACTAAGTGGGCATGGGTCAGGTAAGTGTATAATCAGTCTAGGTTCAATTAAATAATAAAGCAATAACTTGTCAAGTGTATATGAGATTGAATATTTAAAAACATATAGTGAATCATTACTAATTGTGAATATGAGTATGTTTCTTATATTTTCACTCCTTAACTTCTCATCAGATCATAAAGAAATTCTGCGTACACATTGGTTAGATTAAATCTATTGTAATTATAAAACAAAGTCCTCTACCACGTCTGTCTGTCTGTTTGTCTGTTCGTGATAAACTCCAAAACTACTGAACTGATCTTCATGTTTTTCACCAGTAGATAACAATAATGATTCATGAGGTAGGTTAAGGTATATAAGTTGTTAAAGTTTTTTTTATTATCAGGGCAGGACTACTTTCGCCGGGTCCGCTAGTCTGCTATAATGCAAGCATAGCCTCATGCAAAAACTGATATACCATAAATAAAATAAATAATTAAATTTTTTTATGGTTTTACTTGTATTATTATTACATAGTGTAATTATTAATTACAAGCAACACTAAAATACATGAGTTGAGCTTACCCTCCCAGTGTTTTTATTTATTAACATAAGACTTTTACTCTTATACAAATGACTCTAATGCTTTGCAAAGATTTTACTAATGAAGTGTTCATTTGTAGAACAAAAAATTCCATTACGACAAAGAGAGGAGAAAATTAAAAGTGAGAGAAAAACTCTCGGAGAAAAAAATAAATAGCATTGGTGTCTTTTATCAACACATACAATTGAACAAGTCGGTCATATATTTGGACATATATTACTAGTGTGAAATATGAGAAATAGAGTAATATAACAATTTTAACCAGCAAATTATATATCGGTGAGAGGGACTAATAAGTTGTCTTCTTTGAAGAAATTAAATTTATGATGCTTAAGTATCTGGCTTTATTTAAGTATATACGTTTGTTTTTGGTCAATAACCTCTTTGTTATATGTTGTAACGCATTACTGTTACCAAATTTTTGTCAGTGTCCTCGCCCCCGGTGATCAGATATCGACGGGAGAGGTGTCGATAGGTCAGGTCCGGTGTGTCGCCCTCCTTATTTATGTTCTAACTCCGGAACAGAAATGTATATGGAATTTTTATAAAATGTGAATCTACGTTTTGCCAGAATTCTTCCCGTTTCCACTTTCAGTTTCGCGCCGATCCGGACCCGTGTGATACTAACGGCAGCTGGGCGCAGTCGTCGAGGAAAGGAACAAAACATGGTAAAGTTTCTGATTTAACTTTTTATATGAATTTTTACTATTGACCACTTTACCAAAAGTCTTCCTTTAGTCTGACACTCTTTTATTTTTTATTAATTAATTACTATCTATTCCATCCTAAGGTTTCAATTAAAATTCACTTTTTATTTTGCAATAAAACTTTGTATTTAATTTTTGTGAATTTGTCAAAAAAATATTTCTTATTAATGCTTGGTGCCGTTTAATTTGATTTTGTTTTATTTGTGTTATAAATTTATAATCCTCATGTAATCAGGGGAACATGGGAAAAATATAGTCTTTGATGTGCTTCCCTTTAGGCTCTAGCGTCATCCGGTGACGCTCGGCACTCACTCTGTATTGTACAGCCATGGTCCCCATAAGCAGCAAATGGAGGCGTATATTCAATCCGTTGTGGGAATAAAGTAGACAGCATCCCCAAGAACTCAGGCCCAAGAAGAATCTGCGTGACAGGGAGAATCCATGGGCGTAGGAGTCTCATCACTATTTCGTAGGGACGATCCCAAGGAACGAGATCTACGGTCTGTAACAGGTCCTCTTTAGCCTGAGCTTTTGCCCTTTTGATATAGGGAGACATACCTAGTAGTCATATCAGTCGTATTAGCACGGGAAGAATAGATCCTACTGATCTAGGAGATATGATGCTCGAGAAAATCGTTAGACGTCTGCGCGAACAATAGCTCGAAACTTGACCGTACCATTTTAAAAAAGAAGAAAAAATGAGTGTGCTTTAGACTGAAGTAAAACTTCTTTAGCTCCATCTATATGTATGTATACAGGCTGAATGTTTAGAAAGTAGCAATATTTATTGAGGATATTCTGCACTCCATTCTTATTCTTAAATCAATTTTTCAAAAATTGGTGCTTAATATTTGACCTAATTATCTAGAAAAATACAAAAATTATACACAATCCTCTAAGCGTCTATGTTAAGCACAGTGTCAATGACCGTTAGGTGATTTCACTTTCACTTCAAAGGAAACGGGAACGTCAGGAACAAAACAAAAGGGTTTATTGTCCGTTTTATTATCGAAAGTTATTAACTCAGGGTCGCCCATTGTAGCTTTTGACACCGGTCATTGCACCTGATTGTGTTTATACTTTTGGAAGTCTTAGAATAAACTTTAACTTAGGTTTTCTTGGTTGTTTATTAGTATTTGTTTTGATATTATTATTTTATATGTTAAATGTAACCATGAAGTATCATATCCTGCGAGCGTTTAAACTTTCACCTGGTATATATATATGTATACTATATATTTGTAAATACATATATTAATTTTCTCCAAATATTGAAATTTATTATGGGTTTTCATTGATAATACGAAACGTAACTCTCTCACTTTCTATCTTCACTAACTTATATCTCCCTCTACTTTTGTTTGCCTCGCCCGATCACACTTTTCGTAACGCTCTCGTCACGCATTCATCAGCTGACTCCCCAAGTCAAGCGTGCGTAAAGAAGTTTTACTTCAATAAGTAGCACCCATTCCACATGATATATGTGCAAACTCTCCAATCAATTCACGAATTCGTTTTTCCCGACAAATGCTAACAAAAGCTAAGGAAGACCTGACGTTTTTAAATAAAATTCTCTGGAAAAATGAATCAACACTCAAAAGAGAATTACTATTTGAATACGCCAAATTTACATAGTTGGCAACTGGAAAATCACGCATCTTATGCGTGAAGATAGATCATAATACCAATTTATAATAAACTAGCTTCTGCCCGCGACTTTGTCCGTGTGGAATAGTTACTTTGGGCTAATGCTAACACGCAGCGGAAGCTCTCAAAAGAAAAAAAAAACCCCGATTTTGAAACATTATTCATTGGTGCTGTGGTCCTATTGGTTTTAGCGTGATAATATATAGCCTATAGCTTTTTCAAATCGTACCAGAAGTTCCTGAGATTAGCGCGTTCAACCGAACAAACCCTCCAGGTTTATAATATTACTATAGATTACTACTCTTCTCTCGTACTTAACTCGAGCCGTCATTCAAATTACAATAACTTATAATAGAGAGGACCGATTTTAATGAAACAAAGACCAAGTTACTCCCGAAGATATGCTTTTTGATTTGAGGTTCATTTAATTTGAACCCAGTGCTTTAGGATGGATGCGTGTTCATACAAACAGACAGATAGACAGACAGACATTTCTAAAAATGATTGAAATGTTTTCTTTTACTTATTTCTAGACACCTGCAACAATTTTTTTCACGAAAATCGAAAAAGTACATACAGGTTAGATTTACATTCTTATTATATGTATAGATAATTGTATTGGAATATTCTGATTTGGAAAATAATAGGCACATTTAAATTACCGGGGAATCTAAATGGCCAAAGCTATTTGGAGTTTCTACAGAATGATATTCCTAATTTATTAGATGAGGTGCTCGAGGAGCTGAGGTAATCTTATTGGTTCCAAAATGACGGTTGTCCTGCGCATTATGCTATACCTGTTCGTTCGTATTTCAATATTACATACATAAACAGATGGATCGGTTGTCTAGGGCCAACTTTGTGGTCTCATGTTCACAAGACCTAAATCGAATGTATTTTTTATTGGGGTTGTCTCAAAGAAGAGATGTATTGAAAGTCGATAAATAAGTGATTAACGCTATATGAGACTGCTCAAAAGTGCATTTATCCGTAGATGCAGAACCTCTTATGTGAGTGAATGGCAAAAAATTTGAACATTAATTATTATGAATGATTATCAAATAAAGTACTATTAATGTCAAATTTTGTTGTTTTTATTAAACCCCCAAATGGTCAGGTGAAGTTGAATGTAAAAATATCCCAAATTAACCTTTCGAGTCCTTTGAACCATTATGGTTTAAACTAGGGATAGCGATCTGATGTCTGCTTTATTCAATTTAATATCTTTTATTTTTTTCAAAAAATTTTGATTGATTTGTTTATAAACTATTTATTGACAAAATCAAAAATATTTTACTTCAATCGCGTGTGACGGTTACACGCACTCGTTTTTTTTATAATTTAGACAGTTCCCATGGATAATGCCATTACAATTGTGTAACCAATTAAAATCCGCAAGCGGCCAAATATAAAAATTCGGTAGGTTTAAAATATCTACTATAGTCCAATCATTTTCGGTTTTATCTGTAGAAAAATTCCTAGTGAACTGGATTTTTGTTTGACTTTATTACGGTGTTGTAATTGATAAGGTTGATTTTACAGAAAGTCTCATCCTTCTGTACATTTTTTGTAGATAATTTAACTAGGAACAATTTTACGAGAGATATTTGCGAAAAACTGATTTTCGTGACCTTTATAATTTTTTTAGCCGGCACGATATCGATGTCGATTTTTTACATCTTTATTACAACACCGTAATAAAGGTGTATACAAAAATCCAGCTCACTAGGAATTTTTCCGCAGATTAGGGTTTAAAATGCCTTAAATGACTGAAATACTATGCGTTATTTGAAATCCTGTGTTGACAATAGTGTTGTGCTAACCATTGTCGATTATTATTATTTTATTGTTCTACTGTTACAGAATAATTTGAATGTAATAAGTACGTAAGGATATAATTACGTGAATTATCACATGAATAATGAAATATTACACGAATTGTCTTTCAGTCTCAGTATTGTTAAAATAAACAATAAACGCAGCAGCCAATCGTTTGAAAATTTTGATTCAGAGCGGCAGTCCCCTTGTTTGGACTTCCAGTTCATGAAGCAAAACGAATTGGATGTTGGTAAATTGCTGGAAACGCACTTTGGCCAAAACTGGGCATCGTTGGTGCGATTAAATTATTATAACAAAGTACTTAACGGTGAGAATATAATAAGCACATAGAGGAAATTGAAGAAAATGACTCAGAAGAAATATTGAATTTTGTTTAAAATATTTAGATTAGGTATCTCTACTCTTTTTCCAAAATAAAACGAGATTTCTTTATTTCTTTTGTATTATTTTGTCGTTTTTATTTTCATTTAGCTACCACTAATTTGACTCTCGATATACTGTGATTTTTACTCTACCACATGCCTATAGTGTTAATGGTATTTGTTGAAATCCAGATAAATCCAAATGTATTAAATCAAAATTATATAAATCCACACTGAGTTTTTTCAAAAATAGATAAATTGCATTCCATTTTATCTAATGAAGGGAAATTCATTCTAAATAGATTTTTTTTAATGACTGGATGGTTTTAAACCTGTATTTGCTGAAGAGGATCGTTTTCTTTAATACAGTTGTCATAATAAGAAATATTGACTTATAGAATCATCGAATTAAGATTATTATCACTTTTTTTAAATATCTCTTAAGAGAGTAGAGTGGATTTATCAGTTTTTTTTTATATCATAAGAGGCAAACAAACAGATGGGTCACCTGATGTTAAGTGATCACCACCGTCCATAGACACTTGCAACACCAGAGGAGTCGCAAGTACGTAGCCAGCCTGTGTTTGGGGGAAGGGGAGAGGGGACGGAGAAGGGGGAAGGGAAGTGGGCCTCCGGCGCTCTCACTGTCTGAACGAAACATAACAATGCAAGCACTGTTACTTCAAGTCGGTTTTCTGAGAGAGGGTGGTACTACCCCGAGTGAACCGACACATTCATGCTGAAACCAGTAATAGCTTCAGCGTGGCTCTATCACCTGCAACTTTGAAAGTGTGAACTTAAGCGACTCATTTCTAATTATGATCGTTTACCATATTTATCATTTGGGTAACGTATCTACACCTTTTTACTCATAATATCATTGGTGTTTATTTCATAAAGGAATCGTTTAAATTGTTCTCTTAGTATAGGTAAGTAATTATAATAAAACGCTTATTATATAATAATATTTATTTATTAACAAAATACTTCAAAATGTAACCCAATCGTAAGAATATACAAAACAAGGAATTTAATTTCTAATATCGATAATTTAATTACGTGCAGCTATACGGACTAATCGATAAGCCACTTCAAGGAATGATACACTAAAAAAATTCATTAACCATAAACACAAACTTATCATAGATTTATTAATGCAGACAATAATTTTTACGGTAAATATTAATTTATCCTTGGACATTTCAATTTATTTTACTTTTAGTATTGATAATCTTTAGTTTCTAGATTCAGAGACAAAAACATATTTGAGTACTATAAACTCAAGGCCAGAAAGGTAGGGAGGTGATAAAAATAAGATGAACATGTAAGAAAACAGATTTTTTTGTTAATTTTGTCAACTTCTTAAAATCATATATATAGCCATATAGCTAAATTTTATCATTTTTATTGTCAACCATAAATTGCAGTTTTTGATTTTAAGGAATTACTACCGAGATTCTTTACAAAACACATGAATAAATATACATATCGTCTATAAAAAATATCGTACACTTTATTAGTGGGGCTTTTCACATTAGAACCTATTAATATTATTATAAATGAAGTTTGTCAGGATGGATGCACGTCTGTTACTCTTTCACATAGAAACTACGAAAAAAAGATTAATTTATAAAAACAAAAGTAAACAGATGAAAACAAAATTTTAGTAACTTTGACAACCATTTTTTGTATTTTTAAAAAGCTTAAAGTACGGTTTTTATTAAAACAAGGGTTTTAAAATGGGATTTTTTTTAGTTATTCGTCGATTGATGTCGCATGAGTATTTCTGGCGCTTGACTAAGTCGACTGAATTACCAGATATCGTATTAAAACGCTATAATATTAACATGTTATAATTATGGCAGTACGTGCGAGGTACAAACTTACATTTTTTCGCTGCCTTCACGTGAAACGCCCTTTGTATCGAAAAATATAATAAGATTATGATTTACTTTAAAATATATTTACAATATGTGTCTTTACGTAGCGCTACAAGTAATATATATTTAAAAAAATAATAATATTGAGATAATTTGCCATAGAGTTTAGTTAAATTGAATTAAACATTTTTAATTGATGTTATATAAGATATCCAGTTTAGGAAAACGAGTTTATAAATTGTTGATTGGGTTAGATTATTATGTTAATCCTCATACCTCTGGTCCTATGAACATTTGATCTTCGGAAGTCTATCAATTAATTCATGCAATCACAAAATAGGGGGAGGTATTTAAGTATTTTTTTTAAATTGTCACTCGACTCTAATACCTGCAGGCATATATTAAAATTTGATGCACATTTCAACCATGCTTGAATGATTTGTATTTTGTATATTAATAAAATACGTTTATTTTTGAAATGTTTAGTCTCGCTACCTAACACCAGATGACGTCTTCGTATGTACTTAATTTATAATTATTACAATCTCGAAACATCTGCTTATATATAGCTTTCCTCGATAAATGAGCTAGCTACACTGAAAATAATTTTTCATATCGGACCAGTAGTTCCCGACATTAGCGCGTTCAACCAAACAAACCATTCAACTTTATAATATTAGTATAGATTACTGCTCTTCTCTCGTACTTAACTCGAGCCGTCATTCAAATTACAATAACTTTTAACCGATTTGAACCGATATTAATGAAACAAAGACTAAGTTACTCTCGAGGATATGCTTTATGATTCTCTTTGTAAGGTTTTATTGTAAACCCAGTACTTTAGCAGTGATGCGTGTTCCTACAAACAGACAGACATTTCTAAAAATGATTAAAATTTATTTTATTACTTATCCTTAGACAACTGAAACAATTTTTTTCACGAAAATGGAAAAAGTACAGACGCGTTAGATTTATATTCTCATTATATGTACAGATTTCTGATAAGTATCATCTCCGCTGTAATATCAACATATAATAATGGAAAGTAGAATATGTGCTAAAATAAATTCTACATCCGTTACAAGTGATTGGATTACCTAACAAAACTAAGTCAATGTTCGCCATGACGTAATCATGTTGACTGCGAAACAAAAAATACAAAAATGGACGACTGGCCACTGTATGTGAATTATGATTTTGTCTTTAATATCCTGTCTATACCTTATAATTAGTTTAAATATCTTTGGAATGAACGTATTGGACACGATATTAATGCAATCGTATAGACACCATATGTACATAATGCACCGCGCCTACAAGTTTCTTTTTACCAGTTAACAACTTCGATACCACGTAATAACTGAAGTGATAAAACAATACTCATGTAATCAAATAAATTAGGTCACGCTTAAACAATTACTTTCGATAACTCGATTCGTATAAAATGAAATATTAGATTAGAGTAAAATAAGACAGCTAAATCTAAACACGAATGTCGAAAACTTGAAGATTTCCACACAAAATTTAAGGCAATGATATTATAAATACATATAGTTATGGCTACATCATAAGCGCTTCTATAGCCCCTTGTTAAGCTATGGCTATCTAGCTTATTTTTGACGGTTACTCGTAAATCCGCCCGTACCTAAACAACATATAATTATTTCTTTTCCACCACCGATATTGAGAATACAATAGTATTCTACTTACTTACTTTCACATTTTATCTAAGTCAGTGTGGTGTTACAATATTATTTTACGTATGTGTGCGTTATCGTGCCATTTTTTTTTGTCAAAATATGTAGGTAGCTTCTTAGTTATATCATTGGAATTAAATCTGTTCCATCAAGTAACGCATAGAAGTTTTGTTGTGTGTTTGCAAGAATCATAAATACTATATTTATTTCCCGAGAATATTTTTTAAAATTACATAAGTCATTTTATCATAATTACAAATTATTTGAAGTCGCGTGAGTAATGTGAGCGAGTGCATAGTGCGATCCTTGAATAGTGTTTCTATAACGTATTTAAAAACTAATGGACTGTGAGTAAATAGTACGTGCGTGCGTGTTTGAAAAATAAATTCTTACATAACAATACACAGAGTTTTTAGTTACCCATGGACATAACGACAAATGATATTATAAGTAAAAAGGTGTAGATACGTTACCTACATATTTTGGCAAAACAAATAACACGATAACGCACACATACGTAAAGTAATATTGTAACTGTCTTAAAACGTGGAAGTGAGATGACATACTCTTAATATCGAAGGTGAAATAGAAAGATATGTCACTTAGATATGGGCGGATTGACGAGGCAGCCGTCAAAAATAAGTTAGATAGGCAAGTTTTAACAAGGCGCTTTCGAAGCGCTTATGACGTATCTACAGCTTTTTAGTTATAATATCATTGATAACGACATAAAAATTCCATATAATATATAGGACGTTAGCTACCAGCTTCGGTTCACTCGATACATCTGGATAGAATCAAGGTTTTACTGTTTTGATTTTAATACCAAAAAATATTACTTATATTTTGTTTCTATAGAAATAAAATGAAAATAGAAAGTTCTAGAAACGAATCACTTTTTCAGTCCAGTCACACTGAAAACCATAGACTTACAACATTCATCGAACAGAGTTAATATCAGAAAGCCCACACTTTGATGCATCGATTGGATATAACGAGCTAAAAAGCGTTCTCATGGTAACAAAATGCCAGTATATAACTGTCGCTTGCACGGCGCGGACGTGTCTGCTGTATTTTACATTTCTTTTGTAATTTAATAGTATTTTTAGACCGACTTTCTTGGAAGTAGGAATAATATTATTCAGTGTAAAGTAAGCCATGTAAACGTAATTTGAATGAATGAATATTTTATTGCACTTTCATGGTGGCGTGTTAAATGCATCAAGGCATTTTCTGACAGCTCACCAGCGGTATTTTTTATTATAAATAAAAGTTATTGTGGGTAGTGCAAATATAAAAGACGCAAAAGAAAAATGAATAAAAAATAAATATAATATTGAAATATAACTAAAAGTACATTTTATCGGTAATACTTTACGACTATAGAAATGTAGTCGTCTATCCCTTTCACAAAAGTGCAAGAGAGATAACGCTACATTATTCGTTTCGGTTCAGTGAATATAGTATAATTCTAGCGGTCCCATGTGCACTCGTTCACATATTTACAAAGATTTACACCGTGTTATTACAAAAGAGTTAAATACGTATTAAATACTTGGTATAAAAAAGTTTCCTAATAAATGCACCGCGTTCGCCCGAGGCAAGTTCGCGGTATCCTTTTTCGCAAGTCTAACCTAACGTAACCAAAGCGAGACAAAATAGCAAGATGGCGAACATTCAGCGACCGCGGTGCGTTTAATATGAGACCGTTTTAAGGCCAGGGTTCATTACGTATTTAACTTTTTTGTAATAACACGGATATAGTTTAGCTTCTCTCGATTCTTTAAAGGTCACGTTTGGGAAGTATTTGAGGATTTGGAATCTGTGTTGATTGGGGTTATGCACTCCTCAGAAATTGAATTTAACACCGTATCGGCCTCAACCGTAACGTTAGACGTATCCTCGAGTTTTATTTTTTTTAACTCGACCGGAGCTGATACGTCTTCTTTAGCTTCACCTACTACATCAATAGAACGCAGACACTTCTTCTTTCTCCTGGAAATAAGATTGACCTGTCTGTACACGTTCCATAAGGACTTCGATGAACGTAATGTTTACTTCAATATTGGGGATTTTAAGTACATTTTTAAAGAGACGATGGCTTAGATGTAATTTTGGATCAAGGAGAGCATCCTGAAGAAACCATAGCATGGTTGTAGGGTTCTTACTAAGCCCACCTGGGGCAATTGTCAAATTGTCCAATCACGTCTTGGTGTTCCGATAGCTGTACTTGAGAATCAGTCTCCTCTCGGTTTAATGTGTTTACCACATTAGACCACATCGTAATTTAACATCAGACGATAATTAAAAGGTAAACTTACAAAGTTAAAAAATAACTTCGATATGCTCCTTCATCAATGTGATATATCAAATAACTTTAAACTACCCTCATTACGATCACAGATATTTTTTATTTGTTACGAGTCATAGTTTCATTTTTTTTTCTTTATTAATTAATATGTAATAAGTTTACGTATATACTTTCATCCTAATACGTTCGTAACTTACTTAATACTTATGTTTTTTTTTAAATTCGAAATTGTCGTCATTTATGTAATATTAACACGTTGACTGCCACGAAACTGACCTGGGAAGCCATTTTCTTTTAATGACAATTATTATGTGACTAAAAACTTTAATTGTACTAAATAATAGTAATGAGAAGTAAAACAATGTTGTTTTTGAAGGAAATTATCTCCTAGTTATATTTGAAACTTAGTATTATTATATAAAGCTGGAAGAGGCCTCAATGTCAAGTGACTCGCTGACCACTACAACAGGAAACCTGATGTGTGAAGCTTAAGTAAAAAAATGTATATATTTAATATACTTTCAGCAATAAAGGCTATATTAATTATTATATCTGCGATACAAGAAATGTTAACTAAACCTGAGGGTCCATTCGAGTATTACGTAAGCATTCATTTGCTTGTTTTTGATGACATAGGGTTTTGGGGGGACGGGGACGAATCTGGATGGTGCTTACGTCAGCAATATTTAACCTAAGCAGATTTAATAATACTTATATAAATGTTTACGTAAACATGGGGGGAGGGGGGGGGGTGTGTGAGTACGAGGATTGCTTACTTTTGCTGACCTTGGGGGTCAGAAATGACAAAATATTCTGTTTACGTAATATTTAAACGGCCCCTGATGTTTTTTTTTTCTTTCCTGAAACCACCGATTTATATTTACACTGATATATTACGATTTTGCTCTTAGCTGTACAAATATGGCAACTAAAGGAACGACGAAATAAATCATAATGAGCCTCTTGGGCAAGTTCACAGACTACGAGATATCGTTGCTGGCAGTCGTTTTTTTTGTTAGAACTTTGTCCTCTCAGGCTTTCACAGCTTCACCGGAATACTAAGGCTTAAGGAAATTCGCCGTTTGTCAACAAGCTCGAGGGTGTCAGAGTGACCGAACCTCGGCTCGGGCTGTTGCCTTGGATGCAACTTGGCGAGTCTGTCTAACTCTAACTCTGTCGAACTAAGCTAGCTATTCGTACATATAAGAATTTCCGCGACACACATGTGTACCGGCATGCGAGCCTCACCTCACGAATTCGAACGTGTTTTTGTGTCTGACAATTTGACTAATCTAAGCTAATCCAGTTCGAAAGTAAGGAAAAAATAAAAACCCTTCCACCATATGTGTACCTGTGCATGTCTGTGGGGGTGATCTGTGCTGTGTTGCTAAACTAATGACTTAAAGTATTCAGTGTGCGTGTATCGCGATAGCAGCGTGCTCTAGGGCTCGATTCCGAGGGATCAGACCTAGGCTTGAGCCGTTGCCGAAGGGGTTTCGCAGTCGACGTATTAATAATTACAATATATCATTCACAAGGAGGCATCTTTTCTTAGTGATACAATGTTGATAGAAGGGCCGCAAGAAAAAAGTTAAATATTGTCGTAACGTATTTTATGTACAGACCCTAACATATGTATTTAAAAAAAATTAAACTCACTTGCAACCATCACACCATTTATGTTGATATTCTATGCCGTATGTGGCTCGACATTTCTTGAATCTATTGCTACCTGAAAGCGGACACAATAACTTAAATAACCAGCTAATACGGACACGCGTTGCTATGCCACGTGCACTATAAGATAAACTGGAGTTGAAAAAGAAATTCAAAATTAAAACGTGGCGCCATCTATGAGACATCTATAACAGCCCCTACAGTTTTCTGTCAACAAACTAATTTACAGCGCCATCTGATCGAGACTGATGCAACTTATAATTATTAACAATAATCAACGTTGACAATCGTTTAATTTGTAATTAAAAGATATTGAACCCATTAATTGAAATTAAATTATCCTATATCTCAAGTTTGGATCAAATTATACATAAATGCCAATGTTTCATTTAATCTTAAAACCTTTTAGAACGTTCATAAATCCATAAATTACATCTTCACTTATGAAATTCTATCCTTAAAAAATCTGTATCTCTGTTACAAAAAACTTCCCATCTGGAAGTTGTGTTATAATTTTAACAGATGGCGCTGCCTTATTGTTCAAACTTGACAATAGATGGCGTCGTTAACAACTTTTTAAACGAAATAACGTTACCACATCATCCACGTGGAAACACCATAATCTATACTAATATTATAAAGAGGTACAGTTTGTGAGTTTGTAGGGGGAAATATCCGGATCTACAAATCCGATTTTGAAAATTCTTTTACCAATAGAAAGCCACGTTATTTGTGAGTGTCATAGGCTATATATTAACCCGAAAAATGAGACGACTTCTTTATGGTAGTCGGTTTTGCAAAGTAAGTCGGAGAAAAAACGGTCGACCGAAAACGTTTCTTACGAACGCTGCTTTAACGATGAGAGATATATAATTGAGTTCTAGAGAAAAGTTGTAGAGCTTGATAATGCCTACAAAAAATTCACCGACACCATACGTCGTAACTTTTATATAAAAAAAATAATTTACATCGTTAAGTGACATCTATTGGTCATATTATCAACAACAAATATGAATTCTTATCAATATGTAATGATATAATAACTGAGCCACAGCAACGCGTGGCCGGGCCAGCTAGTACATAATAAACACCAAGAACATTTGACCGATCACTATGAAATTATAACACCTATGTGGAATTTCATGAAGGAATGTATTATGCTATCGATTATTCCATATCACACCACTAGATGGTGCTGATTTATAGTTTATTATTATTGAGGTACATAGTGCTTAGTATTATTATGAACTAGCTTCCGCCCGCGACTTCGTCCGCGTGGAATAGTGACTTTGGCCAACTAACATGCAGCGGAAGCTCTCGAAAGGGAAAAAAAAACATTCTTCATTGGTGGACCACTCCTATTAGTCTTAACGTAATGATGTATATAGCCTATAGCCTTCCTCGATAAATGAGCTATATAACACTGAAAGAATTTTTACAAATCGGACCAGTAGTTTCTGAGATTAGCGCGTTCAACCAAACAAACAAACAAACACTCCAACTTTATAATATTAGAACAGATTACTGTTCTTCTCTCGTACATAACTCGAATCGTCATTCAAATTACAATAACTTTTGATACAGTGAACCGATTTTAATGGAACAAATACTAAGCTATACTCGATGATATGCTTTATGATTGGTGAGGTTTTATTGTGAACTCAATACTTTAACAGTGATGCGTGTTCATACAAACAGACAGACAGACAGACATTTCTAAAAATGATTGAAACGTATTTTACACCTGCAACATTTTTTTTTCAAAAATCGAAAAATACAGACACGTTATATTTACATTCCTATTATATATATAGATAGAGACAAGATTCGATCTCGTTATAAACTCTGCACGGTCAAGTGTGATGCTAGCTACTAATAACTAAATATGTATAATAAAATATTACCTAGTATACGATTTTTTCGTCTTTTACAGGGTTTTCTAATCAATTCTTTCCAATTGGGATAACGCAACATGTGTAAGTGTCTCTCCTCTCTAGCTTTTCTATAGTAAACCGCTCGTTCCTCTTCAGTCAGGTTATGCCACTGTCACAAATAAACATAACTACGATCTGTAGCTATAAATAAAAATTTCCTGTCGTTTGTTTCCGTTAGCTTCAAACTGTTAACCGATTCTGATGAGACTTTTTCCAATAGATAAAAAACTTGTCTTACTAAAATCCCACTTAAATGGGATAAGAGTAAAAACATGACAATAAACTTAAAATAACGTAGAAATTAATATTAAAGAAAAAACTATAATTCTAAAACCAAAGACAAATCACAACGAATCAAGATAAACATGTATTTCTTATTAGGCAATTGGTTTTGCAGTATATATTTAGTATAAGACACTTTAACTAGAATGTGGTAAATGTATTTAAAAACTCACCTGTCTACCGATTAGTTTGTGGAAGACGCTCATCATTTTGGTCTCAGGCTCTTTATTCCTCATGTCTTTCAGAAAGAGCATAAAAGCGTTCAAGGGTTTTTTAATATAAGGTTCCTTAGGTGTCTTACTCTTCGATACCTTATTATTGATGATTTTATCTGTTCTATTAACAGATTCTGTCTCGGTTATGTCTTCTGGTATAGACCCTTCGAGTGAATTTATAGACTCATCTAAAACTGTGCTATCACTTTCTACTTGATCTATGTTCTCATTCTCATATTTGAATTTATCTGAAAACCTGAAATTAATATGTGTTTAAGCTGTTTTACCGCTAGGCGTCAATAGTATCGCTAGTCACTAAGAGATGGCACTGTATCAAAAGTGAAATGTATTAAATCGCGGTGTCGAGATTGAATTCGGAATAATCACCAGTCGACGAGTTTAACGATAACTTGTCTTAATCTGAAAAAGTGTTTATTTGTTACTGGAGATATTAGTGAATTATGTATACCATAGGTTTTTTTTTTAATTTTTTATTCTGTAGACTCTTGGTACGTATCTGTAGGGACACGGTATCGAACAGAAAGTATCGATACTGTACTCATGAGTAGTATCGATACTTCAAAGTATCGAGTACTTTTCGTATATCTGTAGGGACACGGTATCGAACAGAGGCTAGGATTAGGTTAGGTAGGGGTAGGGTTAAGACTAGTTTAAGTGTCGATAGTGTTAGGGAGTTTAGGCATGGAGGGACCCTCAGGGAGGGTGAGGTATGAGGAATAAAAAGGGGAGGTCTTCCTTCCTTCCCTAATTCGGGGAGGGTTGGCCATTCCGTTCCAGCTGTCTTCTCTATGTTCGATACTTCAAACTATCGAGTACTTTTCGTAGGGGCTAATGCGCATATATCAGGACGTCAATGTCAATCAATAAGTAGCGTCAGTTTACCTTCAGCAGAACAATACAAAAATAAAGAAATGGTGTTGGTACATAAATTTAATACAATAATAAAAAAGTAACTCTAACGACACAAATTAAAAATATAATTAATAAAAAAAAATTACTTTAGGCACTTATTAAAGTTTCCATTCCTCCCCCGTAAGTACTATTGCTTAAAAATAGAAATTATCGAGCCGTATTGGTGTATAGCAGTTTTGAATTTTTGATGTGTTACGTCCTGCTTTAGAAAATAATATTTTTTATTAAACCATTCAACATATTATTACTATAATGTCAAACGATCGAGTGATTGATTGTTGAAGTGAATAGAAGAAAGGATAGCAACTAAACGGACGGATCGATTTTGAGCTCAATATTATGTTTTTGGAAGTTCAGTACGATCGAACTAGATGGCGTTGCCATAAACATGAGCCATAAGGTCAAGTTTATAATACGGAACTTCTGCATTTCATTCGATACGATACCTGACAAAAAGTACTCATTGAGTAAAAGTATTAAATAGAAAGTATCGAGTACAAAAGTATCGGTATCGAAAGGAAATGTACTCGGTACCACAAAGTATCGATACTTTTTTCGTGTCCCTACGTATTTGTACGTATTTGTTATCGTTTAATCCATACTAAAATTATAAAGAGATAAAGGTTCTGAGGTTGTAGGGGGTAATATCAGGAACTACTGGTCCTATTTGAAAAAATCTTTCAGTGTTATATAGCTCATTTATCGAGGAAGGCTATATATCATCACGCCAAGACCAATAGGAGCGGAGTACCAGAGAATAATTTTCAGAATTGGTTTTTTTTCTTCTTGAGAGCTTCCGCCTCGTGTTAGCTTTAGCCCAAAGTAACTATTCCACGCGGACGAAGTCGCGGGCAGAAGTTAGTTTGTTATATACGTTAAACGTTGTATCTGTGAGCAACTACTGGATTTTTTTTTACTCAGCTATTAAGCCACATTAGGACGGATTTTTTTTAATGAGGGTATTGTCTTTAAGGTTGCATTTTGAACCTTTATGGCCATTTTTAAGTTATCAAACTCACAATAATATGGATTTTACGATATTTTTCTTGTAGCACTACGTTATGACTGCACTGTATTTGATCATAGAGCATTGAAAAACAGAGGGATTTAAAAACAACGGTGAGCACCTAGAGAGGCCTTTTAACAACTGAATATTAACTTACTGGATTACTTTTGGAATTATACCAATCCCATCAAAGGCTTTAATTCCGTCACTACAAAACACAAAATTTTGTATTGGAGTATTTTAAACCATGAGTTATAACAGTTTAATTACTATCTGTCATGAGAGAATATAACTCATGAATGACATCTGTTTAAATAATTATTGTAGAGACGGGTTAACCCGTCAATGATCTCGGTTTCATTTTTTTTGGAGTAAAACTTCTTTAGGCGGGACTAGGAGGTAACTGGACGACAATGCAACGGAAGTTCGTTACGGAAATATGGCGTCACGTTTCTGTACCGTCCGGTTTTTAAATATTTTTGATTTCGTCAGTAAATAGTTTATAAACAAATCATTTTTTTTTTTGAAAAAAGAAATATTAAATTGAATAATATTACAAATCATACAATAGAATTAATTATGTATAAAAGGGCGCGCGACCGTGCTGCCATCTGGTTTCAATGTAAGTAACAAATTAAATCAAAGCTTCATTATCTGTAGTGCCATCTATCAGCTAATTCGGAACTTAAATAACATAGGAAATATTATTAGCAACTCTTTGTTATAAAGTAAATAAAATATAGCTTTTAACGAGGGATTTTACCCATGAATGTTCTCTATTTAACTAGTCTTTATAATGAGGCATTAATCCCTCAGAGTTCAGAGCCTAATTACTTATTGTAGTGAGGGACTTTAACCCGTAAATGATTTTAATTTAATTACAATTTGTAGTGAGGAATTTTTAATGCATTAATTGACTTTTTAAATACTTTTCAGCAATGAAGAACTTTGATACCACTATCATCATCGTTCAAGTTGATCTTAGTATTGTTACTTTTGTAAGGGATTACTTTAGTTCTTAAATATTATCCAATGAAAAACTAGAACTTTATCTACTTACACCTAAACCAGTTAATTTCACTTGTCGTTTTGATTGTAGCTATTCGCAACATACAATTTTAAGTTTGGAAACGATAACGGTCAATATGTATTTGCAACTCACCTGCTGATATCATATAAGTTGTTAATTGCCACGGGTGAAAGTGGATCTCCTTCGGACTCTATACAACTTCTTATCTTTGTTAGGACGGCTTCGACACTTTTCTGTCAATTAATTAAAATGTGATTATCACCCCTTAATACTTTCTTATAAAAAAGTTCCAGCGCATTTCGGGAAAAATGAACAATGTTTCATATAGCATGTATTTGACAATTTACGCTATGAGAATTTGACATCTCGAAAGCAGCTCTGGATGTGTGACGAACGCATCCTTTTTACATTAGTCGCGGACATAATATTCAAATACAGGAAAGCTAAGATAATTTAGGGGTAATAGTTTCGGATATTGTGTTGATCGACATGAATTCGAACATTATAAAGAACCTGTGCTTTCATTAACGGAATATTGATTATGAAACCAGTGACCACTATTAGGATCAAAGTTATCTGAATGTATTGAATCTATTACTATCTATTTTTCTTTCGTACTTTAGTCGCGTCGTCATTAAAATTACAATAACTTTTGATAGAGTGAACCGATTTTAATAAAACTAAGACTAAATGTTACTCGATGATAGTGATGTTTTATCGTGAACGCAGTACTTTAGCAGTGATGCGTGTCCAAATAAACAGACAGACATTTCTAAAAATAATTGAAATGTATTTTATTACTTAAATCGAAAATACCTGCAACAATTGTTTTCACAAAAATCGAAAAAGTACAGACACGTTAGATTTACATTCTTACTAAATGTAGCGGTCCCGGCAAACGTTGCCCCGCCCTGATTATAAAACAATCCTTGACAAATTATATACCAAAATGTTCCTCATGAATCACTTTATGCAGTGTTGAAAACTACATGGAGATCTGTGCAATAGTTTTTGAGTTTATCGCGAACAGACAGACAGACAGACGCGGTAGGGGACTTTGTTTTATACTATGTAATGATATATGTATATGTTTGTCAGGTTTTCTTAATTACGAAGCGATAATGGTTCAGTCGTTAACGTGTTCGAACACAGTGACAATGGACGTAGGTTCGAATCCTTGTGATGAGCCAAATCTTTCGAAAAAAAAAGAAAACATCCTGCCTTAGGATGTTGGTAGAACTTTTCGCTGCCCAATGTGAGTTCCCGCTGTACTTAAGAGCCTCTAGATTTCGCGTGTTTACAATTTTGGTTCAAATCGTCATTTCACATCACATGGATACTTTGGTCGAGTTTGAAAATATATATTAAAAAAAAAGTTCGAATTACTGAAATATTCGACACGATGTTGGAATCAATGATATTATAACTAAAAAGCTGTAGATACGTCATAAGCGCTTCGACGGCGCCTTGTTAAAACTTGGCTAGTTAGCTTAGTTTTGACGGCTGTCCCGTCAATCCTGTATCTAAGCAACATATAACTATTTCTTTTTCACCATCGATGTTGAGAATATGCCATCTTACTTCCACATTTTATCAAGACAGTGTGGCGTTACAATATTACTTTACGTATGTATGCGTTATCATGCTATTTGTTTTGTGTAAATATCATGTAGGTAACGTTTTTTTTTTATATCAAAGGACACAAACGAACAGGAGGGTAACCTGATGTGCTAAGTGATCACCACCGTCCATAGACACATGCAACACCAGAAGAGTCGCAAGTGCATTGCCACCCTGTGTTTGGGCGAGGGGGAGTGGGGAAGGGTGGGAGGGTGAGGGGAGGTGGGTTATCCGGCACTCTCATTGACCGGACGAAACACAACAATGTAGGTACTGTTACTGCACGTCGGCTTTCTGTGAGAGGGTGGTAGTACCCCGGGCGAGCCGACCCATTCACGCTGAAACCAGTAATAGCTTCAGCGTGGCTCTACCACCTGAAAAAACGTATCCTGAAATAACGTATCTTTTTAGTTATAATATCATTGATTAGAATCGAATTAATCGGTTTGATTTGTCGTTGATGAATTCGTAAGTGGGAATATTCCGTAGTGAGAAGTTAATGAAAAATTAACACACACAGAATTAATTGAGGGGACTCACGAAATGCTTGGAAGCGGGGATACGTAACATATAGTGCTGATCGTGTACGCCGCTCGTCTCGCAAGCCACACATAAATCGAAGTTGCTGCACTGCACGCATGTATACCGAAATCTGACAACAACGTGAATATAATAATATCTTCTTTCAACTTGACAGAAACCTTGACCTTGACTAAGCCCAAAGCATGGTATACTAAAAATGGCAGCGACGCGATTACTGTATTGGGCAATATTCTTGGGTGGTTGTGACCCGACAAATCATATCTTCTTTCAGCTTGACAGAACAAGTAAACACCAAAAGAGTAAACTTAGCTTTAAACTGTCATATAAGCATTATCTATTGCAACTTCAAACTCAGTAATGAAAGTGATGTATAATGTATTTACGCAGTTCTATTGTAAGTAGAGCTTATTGATGTATTTTTTTTTCTACATTTATATTTGTTTTGTTTAATCTTAAATTTGTGGTTACAGTAGCTATGTCTCTTTAGTGTGACCATCCGTGACGTGTTATGTGTTATTTGTTTGTTCGTTTTAAATTTTATATTAACATTAATATGACCGACTGAACGTCCGTTTATCATCATATAGGCTCCCATAGAAAATCAGCGCTGCAGTACTACTTACTGCATTGCACATTTTTGCTGAATGGGTTCGCGAATTGTTGGACATCTATTTTTCATTTTCAAATGTATTTTTTTTTCTGTCTGTATAATTTAATTTAATTGTATGATTGTTCCAACAATAAATTATATCTTTCTTTCATCTGCAATCTCCTTATTTTCTTCAAATATAAAATATCTCAAGGAAGCTCACTAGCGAGAATCAAAAGAAAAAAGAACACTAAGAAATTTACTATTCCTATGGCTGCATAAGAGATTCTAACAAGGTTGAAGAAGACTTTTATCCTTTATGACACTAGGAAGAAACTCAATCCAGTATTCACTCTGCATTTTTAGGCTCCCTGCACCCAGATGATTTCTTAAAGCGCGTCGACGATCTCTATTAAAACAAATAGCAAGCCCTATTGTAACCATAAAGCCAGACATGATTTCTAATGCAGGGTGTTTCTCTATTCTTATTTACACAATTTAAAAATAACCCCTGTTCCCATAGCGTCTAATCCGTAAACTTAAAGCGTGCTTGGTTACAAAGTATTACCCAGTTTGAATTTAAAAAATTTCATAGTCAAAGTAAATATTTTATACCGGCCGTAATATCATATTTCGTATATTGATACATATTTGAAACATAGCACATATGGTTTCTTTTCCAATGTATGTAAGTTAACAATTATTATTTCTGTTTACAATCAATAAACCAATGATTGATAGTCATCACCTTGCCATCCTCTTCTTTGACCTTTTTTTGGCGACCGCTTTAAAATATATTATTCAAAATATAAAAATTTTTATTAAAAAACTAATACTGTATCAACATATACGTAAAGTTTACTTCAAAATGTGGAAAAATTAATGACTAGAGGGATTTAAAAAGACCCAATTATATTGCATTTTAACTATTGCGGTTTACATGCCTTATAAAGATATCTATGTTATCTTTTATCTATAGAATACATTCACACAAATAAAAATAATAGATAAAAAACAACACTCACCCAATAATATTTTCATTGCATATATTACACTGGAATACTTCTTGTAAACCTTCTGTGTCTGGAAAAAATATCAATAAAATTTATAAATCGTCTTCTAAATACGAGTTTAACAATAGCAACGCGATATAAAATATTAAATAGCGAAATTGCAACTTTTCTATTCTAAACATCTTAACATGCATTCTACTCTATAGACATGGACCATGAATTAAAAGATACCGCAAAAGCCTCATAGAAAATTCTAACAAGGGGGCATCGTCTTTTTAGAACATTGAAATTACCATAAAACACTTGTAATACTCGACAATGGCCATCGGTCGGTTGCCAAAAAAAAGTTCATCGACCGTGGTAGCGAAATACAATAAGGTTCTAAAAATATCCCGTCTAGCACGTTGTCGAATCGTTCGAACAATGACGTCAGCCTTCCAGAGTTTTCCACTCACCCGTATTGAAAAGTATATAGAGCGCGCCGCGGTGCGTTCAAGTGGAGTCCTATTCTGAACATTGGAGTGAATATGATAAAAAGCAAAATGAACTTATCGTCCAGTAAACTGCGACTACAGTTACAAGATTCAGGTTTGATTGTAGTTTAATAGTGAGTGTTTGATAGTGAGTGTATTTGTTTTTTTAAGCGAATACATCATTTACCTCTATATAACAATACACAGTGCAGGTCAGACAGCAAGCTAAGCCTGAACGAAGTAACGAAGAGTATTGGGGCTGATTACCAGTTGGTTTTCCAAGGAGAACAGAGCATATATGCAAAATTTCATAATAATTGGTTGAGTAGTTAAGTCATTCAAATATTTAAACATGAGAGACAAACACACATTCGCATCGATGATATTAGTAAGGATTTAGATTTACCTACCAACACCTACAAAAACGGAAATATAAATTAATCACTTACCATTTTCTTCTTTCACTGCGGGTAAAGGAGTATTGTCATCACAATACATTGATAAGTAATCAGGGCAAAAATCATCATTTGCAGGTGCATCTAAAAAAAGAAGTTTTTATTTTATATAAACAAATTACTTTTAATTGTAACAAAAAATAATTTAATTTTTATATAAACTCTAAAAACTTAACAATTTTCCTTTTATTAATGACATTTTAATGTAAGATAAATCCATTCCCAACTATTTTTTTAAACTAAGAATTCATATTTTGAAAATTACGACTGCCAAATATATGTAAATGACTAGTCAATACCCATGGCTTTGTCTGCGTTCTTTATTATTTTAACAACATAGTTCATGTGTACAGGAAACATAAGAACCACATCGCTTGCCTCACTTCTCGATGGAGGAAAACACATATCACTGTACATGAAGTAGGTATAAGGATTGTAGTTTCACAGAACTGTAATAATTTTATATTAAACGAAGATATAGTGATAATTATTATTTTTTACAAAGATAAAGTGTCTATGAAATAAAACTAAAGAAAATGATCCTAATATAGTAGTTTTGGAGTGATTTACATACAACGGCAGATCTTTATCATTTTATTTGTATAGTGAAAAGAGAGATAAATAACATACATTTATATGCAATCATAAACACCACAATACTGAAAACCAATCCACCAAAACACATATTTGACATACCTGACAAATGCTGTATCTGCCCCACCGAAGTATATGTTTCTGGCTCACATTTTATGTCGATCAGCTGTGGTACAGCAGAAACTGAGTTATAAAGACACAAAACATTATATAATAATAAACCTCTTCAGTTACAAAAAAACAGTAGTGTAACAATAAGGTAGCTCTAAACCAAAATGTTATGATCTCCCGGTTCGAAGGAACACTTTCACAAAAATGCATAAGAAAACACACTTGTAGATTGGCACTCAAGTAATGCTTCTTTAGCTACAACTTACAGAAGTATAGTTACACCACTGAAAAAACACTGTGTAACCATATTTAATAATACTCACTCTAAACACATGTAGAGTTTTTGGTGGGATCTTAGTGTAGTGGCTTTTATATTTTATTCATAATCTTGTGTTATTTGAATCTATGTTTTGTAATATTGATGGCATTTTACGTAATACAGTTCGGTTATTGTGCATAAGTTTAGTTCATGGAAATGCCATGGAGCATAAATTCTGAAATTCCACAAAAACCCCCCGGATAGTTGTAGCAAGGGGACAACATCTTGTTCAAACATTGAAATTATCACAAGTTACTTATTATTATCTACTTGACAATGGCAGTAATAATCCAGAAGATTGATTGCCAAAAGAAAAATATGTATTAAAAAAAATACATAAATAAATAAAGGTCCAATTAACATTTAACATCAAGAGGTTATGTATCCTAATTTCCCATTTCTAATTGAAATCCGATGAGATCTTTTATGTAAAATGTCAATATTTTATAATGTGTTAAGATATATTTTCAGAATGGCCAATAAATATTTCTTATAGACAGTCGAATGATCTACAGATTAGGTATATTATGATTTTTAGGCAAAAATCGACTCAATCGTAAGTTATTTAAGGTGATAGTTGATTTGATGGTAAATTACATGATGACATGAGATAGAGCACGGCTGCTCAACTTTTATATTGGAGCCAAAGAGGCGATTCAAACACTTTTGGTGGGTCTTCTACTGTGACTAATTTAGTTATTTTGAAGAATTATGCAATAAATAAAATTCTCTTCTGAATTGTTTATGTAGGTTCTTTGAAAAGTAGGCATAAACTTGAGCCACCTTGGTCTAGAGAATAATTGTTTGAAGAAAAAAAATATATCACTATTACAATGCATATTGATTTTCACTAATCCATACCTTTCAGATGTTACAGAATTACTAAAACAATATAAATGTTTCTGGTCTTAATATTACTTACCTATTTCTTTATCAGAGGTTGAAGCCTCCTCTTCCGAAAATGAATCTGTAAATTGTACACCTCAACTATTTTAAAATGCAATATTTCTTAATTTATTTATTTATTTACACATTATGTGTTAAATACACAATGGCGGACTTAATGCCTAAGGCATTCTCTGCCAGTCAACCATCAGGTGATGCAGAGATAAATGTTGGTAAGTGTAAAAGGTGAGGTTTTTATGAAATTATGTTTAACCTATTTAATATCACACTATATAAATAAAATATCAACACCAATATACTACATATATAATACACATATACTACACATATACAATACATACACATAACAACATCATACATAAATATCAATACAATAAATAAAAGTATAATTAGTCAACATCAAGTACTAAATACAGCATTAACCAGATAATTCTGCTAAATGACACTGGTAAAATTTATGAATAAGGTAATACTGGTTCATCCTCGTAGCTTCATGTAAAGTGATCTTGTACCCAACACACTAAAGCATAGAATCATTATTAGAATTTTAAGTGCTCATTTCACAAACTACCACATTAAATTAAAAGTCTGGTACCAAGTACCTATCTGCCAAATTCAGCCATAAAATATGAAAGTCAGTATATCATCTACACTTTTATTTTTAGACTAAATCTTTAGTTATTTGTTTTATTCAAGACATCTTTTAAATTTAGGAAATAAAGTTACTATAATTCTACTTCATTTGTAGAACTTGACCACTTCAACATATGGAGAAATTCATGTCAAAGAGTTATTTTTTAATATTTGTTTTTTAATATTTTGTAATATTTTTTTAATATTATATACTATGAAAAAGTAGCAGTACGATCCTAAGCCATTTTATATTTTTTGTTATTGCTCTGACCTCAGCAACTTATGCACATTCCATGACCTTGCCTATTAATAAAATTGGCTTTGCATTGATAACAAACTTCTATAAGATGTTTGGTGCCACACTTGTACCCAGGTTCTTAATAAAAAAACGACAATTTGCATGACTTGATCTTTGAAGATAAATAATTGAACTTTTAAATGTTACCCTAAATTATTTAATAGTTTCTTATGGTATAAAGCCCAAGATAACATGTGTTATAGACCTCGTTCTAACTTTTTACCTCTGAGTCAGTCGTTATAACGGAGTTACACATAAGTATTCGTACCTTCTGTATCAAAATCGTCATCTTTAATATTAATCTCATCGGCAGTGGAAGAAATCAGCAACTGATAACAGCGTATTTGGTCCTCAAAATCAGCATTTTTCTTTTTCTCCAGCTAAAAACGAATAAGGTACATCATACATTGTACTACAGATATCCTAAACAAGCACGAATCTTATGTAGATTAGTATTCGTGTTACAAAAAAAAATTACAGAAAACTATTTTCGTGGACTTGTGTAGTTAAATTTTTATTTGTTATAAACAGATAATGGTATAATTACATCTTTCACTTTCACCATTTTAGATTTTCCACAATTAATTTCGAATTTCTCATGTAGTAAATTATTATTTTGTTGTTTATATACATTCGTAATCATATAAAAGTATCTACTACTTTTTAGGGATGCTCAATGTTCATCAATGGTGAATAAACATCGATATTTAGCTAAAAAACATAAAACAATGTGTTGCTGACGTTAACATGTACACATCAATGTTACGAGAATAAAATAACGAAACGTCAATATAGGATATAGGGCTATCTAGTGTTGGATATACTAGCTATTGACTAAATAACAATCAGGTTCAACTATTTTACACTAGATGACACTGATCAACGTAATCAAAGTAAGTACGAATAGTTATTTGTTTGCATTACTTAAAGGGAAAGGGGCATGTTCAGAAAGGCTTTCTTCCGAAGCTGGTCATCTCCTGTAGGAACAATGAAACAGACTAAATGGAAAACATCTGACAAAGTTTTTTTTTTACAGAGTGTGCGCAAAAAATACAGGGGATGTTAAATTTTTTCTTGTATTGTATTTTCAATCACCATAAACAAATTTGATAAATATAATTGTTACGCCATCGCTACACACCACAATTGCTGACTAAGAGTTCCAGTCCCACGATGCGGTAGGTGTTCAAAGTATTACGCCATCGCTATACAACACAATCGATGAATAAGAAGAATGCCGAGTTCCCAGTTCCAAGTTGCGGCAGGTGTTCAAGCATACGAGTCAGCAATTTCCACAACAGGTGCACAAACTTAGTGGAAACGTTCGGTGGTCCGACTCCTCCGTTCCCACATTGTTCATGTATAAATACTTGGACGGAACCTACAGAAAGACAGTGTTAACCTAATATCGGTAGCATTCATTATGCTATTAGTTTTAGTTTAGGTTTAGTGTGAGAGTTAGCCTAACATCGGCGACACTCTCACAATGTAGGTTTAGTGTGAGAGTAAGCCTAACATCGGCGATAATCTCTAGTTTTAGATTCATTTTTGTAATTTTTATGTTTAATAAATTAATTTATAGTAATGTGGTTTTTTTTGGATCCTCCGGCTCTGACCTTCGTAACTAACTTCGTCGGTAGGATATTCGGATAGATTAGCTAGGGTATTCTCACATCGAACCACCTTATTGGTGAGTGTCCGGAAACCCGAAAAGGAACCTGGAGGCCAACGGCTGGAGGACAAATCCAATCATCGATTCCAAAGGAACCAAAATGAAATATTTCATGTAAGTACTTGAATCGCTCCTATACCTGCTAATCCCTTAGTTTTATCCTTACTTAGTAATTTAAATTTTCTATTGCAGAAAATTTCGGATAGGGCCTACATCCAGTAGGCAGGTCCAAATAAACTTAGTAGATAGTATTAGAGTAATTTTTCAAAATTTTCTATCACAGAAAATTTTCTGCAGGCCCTACATCGAGTAGGCGAGCCCGTAGAAACCTAGTAGATAGTAATGGAGTATTTTTTTTATTTTTTATAGCAGTAAATTTCCGGCAGGCCATACATCGCGTAGGCAAGACCGAAAACAAAAAAAAAAAAAAAATTTAGTATATAGTAATAGATATTTAGAAACTTTAGTGGACCCAAGTAATATTATAGAAATGTGCCTGAGTTTGATGGAAACCCTAACGTATTAACTCGATTTATAAAATTATGTGACCAAATATGCGTTGTATATTCAAGCGCCGAATCAAGTAGTGAGCTTTCCAATCTACCTTTATTTAACATTATACTTAATAAAATTACAGGGCCGGTCGGGCGACAATAAATTAAGACGGTATCACAGAAACAGCCCTCTATAATGACCTTTCTATCGCTACTCAGGGTAATAACTACCCCAAGAGTTCTATAATCACTGCCAAAATCTATTTAGCACTATCATGACATATGTAAGCCTACACAAATCTATTGTCAGAACCATAGAAGCAAAACGTACCCTATATAAGAAACTTACGCTACAAGTGTTTGTTCGCGATTTAAAAGAGCCTATAGGTTCGCGTATAAGGTGTATGCGTCCTGTTAGTGTCGAGAAATCCTTACAATTTGTGCAGGACGAACTAAAGCTGATGTACTTGCAACAACGAAATGATCTAGTGAGTGATCGTAAATCTAATGTTAATACTGCACCAAAACCTATGCAGTTGCCACCGTTTGCAATGCCAGTACAGAAATCATTCACTCCTCCTGCAACTACGTACAATATACCTTTCCTGCGATCAGTTCCTCATTCCCAAACTATGACATCATAGAGACTTAACCTTCCAATAAACCGACACCCTTAAGGTCCTTCCCGCACCCAACAAATGTTCCGTGCGTTGCCTCCTAACTACAATGCTCAACACAATTCATTTAAAATGCAACCGAGAGCTCAATCATTCAATACAGGCCCTAAGCCAATGAGCGGTGTAAGTCATTATGTGACCAAACCCTTACCACCTACTGGTTTGGGCGGACATGACTGGGCAAGGTCGGGTAACACGCCGCCTAGTAACTACTTTAAAACGAGGGAGATGAATCTCAACGATTGCTTTGATAATGAAATGTACCATTACCCTGACTATGAACCTTATTCGTATTACCCAGAATATGAATTTAATTATGACTGTCCCACGGCATACGACCATGATGGGACTCAGTACTATTCTGATTATATCAATTGTGAACTGAGAGACACGGATGACGCAAACATCCTCCAACCTTCTACAAATAAAGAGCAGAATTTCACAAAGCTCAGAAATCAAGAAGCTCAAGATAGAAATTAGCATCCAAACGCAACGGCAACCTCCCTATATCCAAATTTCCAATCCTCCACTAAAATTCCTTATAGATACCGGAACGAATCAGTCTTTCATCAGTCCTGAAGCAGTTGAACGTTATTATCCGCATGTACCTCCTTAACTTTGATCCTTTCGAAGTAAGTAATGTGCATGCTACCACTCGCAATGATTATTTTGTGACTCCACAGTGTTTCCCAAAACTAAATAATCTTGATTGTATTAAATTATTTGTGTACCGTTTCCATAATTAGTTTGACGGACTTATTGAACTTTACTTGCTTGGAAAGTGTGAATCTCAAGAATAAAGTCATAATAACTCGCGACGCTATGAATCCCATTCAAAAGTTCCTCGCGAAATATTAATCCATATGAAGACGTTATCCCGGCAAATTCTTGTAAGTTAGTTGGAGTTCCGATTAATATTCACAATGGTGACGCGGTTATACCGTAACAAGTAGTATGTAATTGCGTCATAAAAGACTGTCTTACGGTAGTTAGCGATAACCGCGATATTTTAAAAATTAACCCGTCTTCACACGATATAATTTTCTCAATGGATTAGCCGATTTTAGTCGATGTTCACACTAACGAGTGTAAACTCACCGACAGTTACAAAACCGTTTGACACTCACACGAGGATATGTGTACATCCGGAAATAACTTGACTAAAGACGTTATTAGTGCTATAAAAGAATATGTGCATCCCAAGGTCAACCCGCCCTCTTAATATATTCATCTTCACGTATTTATGATTTAATCCCGGTTATTCAGGAAAAGTTTCGTAACTAGCTCATACTAACCGAATGACCTTAATAGAAAACCGTAATAGGACACGCAAGCCTGAAATTGAATATCAACCGAACCAAGCAATTTTTATTAACAACCAATTGATTAGTCGACAAAAACTTGCTCCGCGCTGTACTCAAGACACCATTTTTGCTGATTTAGCTGATATACTACCAAAAACAAAAAACAAAAAATACGGCCCAGTAGCTACATCACGCATTAAAAGAGTTCCGAACTTAGCTATCCGACTTTAAGACTAAACTTTGTAAATGACACCTACTTTTTATGAATTATAAGTCGAATATCTAAATAAATGACAGAAAATATTAAGTCATTTGAGTAGCTTCAAACCCCAGCAAAATGAAAAAGGTATTATAGATGGTCTAGGTTCCATTATTAAGTGCATAACCGGTAATCTCGATTGCCTAGACGCGATTAATTTCATTGGAAAATAATCAAGCGAAAATTACGCATGAGTTTAAAAAAACAGCAACCACAGCAATTAAAGTAAAGATTGGATGGCACACCAACAAAAAAAAAAAGAGTTATAATACAGATAGCTTAAAATCAAGAAATGATTAATTGTACTTTAGCGCTTCTTTTAAACAACAAGGCACATAGAAACATAAGTTTTATTAAATATGCAAAATTTGTTCAATTATTATTAATAATCATCTCAGAAAGTACAGATGATATTATGACAGAACTTTCTAGATTAGAGAACATTCTAAGTTTTGTGCGTGCATCAAGCAAGCACACACCATTTTATTGTTAGTTTAGATATATGCAGTTATTAATAATCATCTCAGAAAATACAGATGATATTATGACAGATTTTTCTACGTTATAGAATATTTTAAGTTTTGTGCGTGCATCGGGCACACACAATTCTATTGTTAGTTTAGATATATATCCAAAAAGTGGGATAAATTAGAATTTATTTACCCCCAAGGGTATGTTTTAGGAATAGATCTAAGAGGCTTATAATATTATTAAACCTGGCTACTATATTTCAGACAGGCGTATAGTTATTACTTTAAAGTTTCCCATAGTATCACTCAAAAATTACGATATATATAGATTAGCTATCATTCCTATTAGAAATAACCTGTCTATCATACCTCCCTATCCTTTAATAGCAAGTAACAGACAGTCATTCATGTACATAGAGGCAGAATGCCCGAAGTACAATAATTTCCCATGCGAAGAAGACATGAAGCATCAAGTCCAAGTACAACCAGATTGTATCCAGCACCTCATTAACAATCATTCCGTAGATCCATCCTGCGAGATGAATTCAATCAAACTATCTAAAGAAGCTGTGAACCGGCTTGACGAGAGGCACTACGTTATTCCCTTTCCTCACCCGACAAAAATTCATACTATCTGCGGACACGAGAGCTACAACACAGTGCGAGGAAGCTTTCTTATTAGTATTCCAATCAGCTGTTCCCTGAATACAGAAGAAATCAGTATAAGAAATAGCTACGATAGAATTGAAGGACAACCTCTCAAAATCATGAAAATTTCGATGAAATCTGAAGCTCCATATACATTACCATTACCACAGCTAAAACTAAACTCTGTCAACTTCAGGGATCTTCACAAATACCAAGAGAAGTCAATGCTGCAACCATTGATACACCTGGACCAGACTTCATCTAATGTTGTTAATCACACCATAATACCAGTCTACGTCATACTTGCTGCTGCAGTTATAATAGGTACTGCATTATTCATACGCCGATTCTATAAAAATCGTAAGAGAAATCAGATGAACGTCAAGACTGAAGATCCACAAGACGAGGATGCTGAAAGAACCGCAACCTCACAAAGGGCTCCGGCAACATTTTCTCTCAAAGTTCTAAAATAGTTGCCGTTCTGAGGGGGGAGATGTTACGCCATCGCTACACACCACAATTGCTGACTAAGAGTTCCAGTCCCACGATGCGGTAGGTGTTCAAAGTATTACGCCATCGCTATACAACACAATCGATGAATAAGAAGAATGCCGAGTTCCCAGTTCCAAGTTGCGGCAGGTGTTCAAGCATACGAGTCAGCAATTTCCACAACAGGTGCACAAACTTAGTGGAAACGTTCGGTGGTCCGACTCCTCCGTTCCCACATTGTTCATGTATAAATACTTGGACGGAACCTACAGAAAGACAGTGTTAACCTAATATCGGTAGCATTCATTATGCTATTAGTTTTAGTTTAGGTTTAGTGTGAGAGTTAGCCTAACATCGGCGACACTCTCACAATGTAGGTTTAGTGTGAGAGTAAGCCTAACATCGGCGATAATCTCTAGTTTTAGATTCATTTTTGTAATTTTTATGTTTAATAAATTAATTTATAGTAATGTGGTTTTTTTTGGATCCTCCGGCTCTGACCTTCGTAACTTAATATACAGTTTTATTTGTTTACGAAGACATCGATGTTTTAGATATAATTATACATCGATACTTTTAAATCATTGTTATCATAAAGTAACATCGATGTTTTTCTAATATAGAACATCCCTACTACTCTTCTAATAATCTATTACCATAGATCAACGTCAACTTCAACTTTTTTGTAATGGCGTCTTGTAAATACCAGTTTGGCCAGTGTTAAGTCAGTCATGAAAGAGTCACTTTATAAATCGTGTTAACATTTCTACATAATTTAATCCTTCCTAGATTAGGTCACTGAAACGTATAGACAAGCACAACACTTACAGAAATCATGCGTCTAATAAATAAATATTGATTACTGTTAGTTATTATAATATGTTACCATAAATAGCGATTAATATAAAACTTGACAGTAATTCTTATTTCTTTCTAGCAGAGATACCAAACCTCATAAATTATTTACCCCTAAAATTCAAATTGAAAATCCTTAAAATCGTCACAATTATTTGAAATTCCTACAAAAATTAAAAAACAAATTTTTACACACAAGCTTTCTAATATTTCAAATATTATTTTATTTTCTTCTAGTTCTGTGTTTTTAAATCATACGTATGCATATTAAATATGGGTATCATTTAAGTGTAAGGATTAGATGCTATGCAAGATTTATCTCCATTAAATTATAATGTAAATCGGACCAACAACAAACATTGTAGTATAATAATATAAAATCTATTTACCTACAATTATTTATTTCTTACCATTTTTTTGTTTAAAAATGCGCGACAGACATTTCCGTTTGATATTGGAACCGTTACAACAAATAAATATGATAAGCTAAATTGAGTTGCCCCAAGGTATATACCTTCGATCAACAATAACTAGATATCAGGTCGGCGCGAAAAATACGACTCGGTAAATAACAGCTCACTTGAAATGTGAGCTTTCTTTTTGTTTAGTTTGTTTGAAACACAGCCAACGTAAGCACGTTTCACAATGCCGCAGTGTATATCCAAAAGATGCAAAAATAATTCCCGAAAAAGCATTTTAACGGCCGGAGTGTCTTACTTTCGCTAAATACATGTTGAATAAGTTATATTTTAAGCTTTAAATTAACAAATAATATCAAATTTTGAACAAAATTACCTATTTTAAACCTGTGGTACAAATGTTTGGCCAAAACTCGCCAACCACGCACAATAACGGGAAAAAGTACTTTATTCATTGCGTGTTAAGGTTGAATTCACACTAAATGTTATTTATGTTGTCATTTCATTTGTAAGTGACGGGAGTAATTTATTACTTTGCTTGTTTTATCGTAAGTATTACATAATATTTTGAACATTTGTGACTTTATTACTAGGTGTCATGGTTGTCATTAGGTTGAACTTAAAACTGTTTTAAAACTTTTTTTCTCCCTTTCTTAGTAAACAAATAGCTACATAAGTATATATTTACGCGAACAGAAGTTAGCTTGGATTTTGTACGTGAACCTTTATCTAGTTATTGTTGATCGAAGGTGTATACTTATAAATAAAAAATCCCATCTCTCTCATTTACCCCTACATTTGGGGGATACCCTTAACCCTGCTCTCTATTTGACAGCTATACAGTGATACCAGATTTAAATCAATAACTCTACTGATATGTAGAGATCCCGCTAATGCTAATATCTATTATAATTTATATTTAAACGAGACTACCCAAAGGATCGTCCTGTGTAAAATTATCTACTCGTCCCATATTCAACGATTTAGGCAGCAATGTACGATTAAAGCAAACACTTCTCGATTTCATTCATTAAAAGAATTAGAACTTATTCCTTCTTAGCTTATACATTGTATGTATAAAGCCTTTGTTGTTCACATGTATATGATCAAAAAAATGAAAACAATAGTAATACGTAGTCGAGTGACGCTGTTAAAGCCTTGCTAGACCAATAGCGTAGTCAGTTCGAGAAAAAAATCTGAACAATAACAGTAATTAATTCCAAAGCCGAAAAACGCATCTTTTTTGTTACACTTTTATCTATTAAAAATAATACACATTGCCAAGTTATTGTTAAGCTTTTTGGATTCTATTAGAAAGAACTTAGGAACTCTTGGTTAAATCGGCCGGAAACGATAATCAGTGCCAAAAAATTGTCTACATTAACTGAATTACACTAAATCTAGTTACACTGCATATTTACATACATCGTACGTAATTGTAGATTGTGTAGGTAATTTTTGTGTTTATTGCCCTTTGGATCACATATTTTATTCTAACGATAGCTTACGACTTCATCTGCATTCTTTTTATTTATATTTTAAGATAGAACCGCTAAATAAACATATGTTTCATAATTTTACAATATGCGGGGTAAGCAGATATCGATGCCATTAACAAAAATAAAAGCTTTTCTTTTATTTTTCAGGTATTCGTATTTCGACACAGTATTCTTCTGCTTCATTTTATTCAACTATATTTGAAACCAAACCATTACACTTGAAATAAATAAACATTTGTATGTGAACAAAGGTTGACATAAAGACTGGTATTTAATCCTTGTCCAAGTAGTATATATTTATTGATCAAGTTTTACTATTGTATATTATATTCCGGATATTTATAGTATACCCCGAAAGAAAGTCTTTGTTCCTTGATGGTGTACGATTTTAACTTTCTAGAAGGGACAGAATTTTTTTTATATAGATTATTAAATGAAATAATTAAATTAACGTCTCAAGAAAGTATTGAAATAATAATAGAAGATGTTGTCTGTAAAGTCGGTTAATAACGATATTTTTACGTGATAATAACTCGGACGCATCGGCCGATCGAGTGAAAAAGAGATAGACGCGTCACAAGCCGAACGCGCCTCTCTATCGCTTGTTCCGTGCTCTAGCTTGCACGCTCGGCTCAGTCGGAATATGACAATGAGTCATGCTTTTTTGTGCGTGCAACCAGCGTTCATCGATTTATAAGACGCTATCACGTCAAAAAGTACTGCTCCTGAGGAATAAGTCAAATCTATATAAAGATTAGTGAAACATTGTTGATCGAAGGAAGCTTCAGAAAAAGCTAGTAAAACTACACACGAGTGCTCGTACATTAGTTGAATTTCGACCATAGGGAAAAAAAACTTTTCCATTTTTTTTGTTGATAACAACGAAAACTCGTAATGAAGAAAATCGGCTGAGAAACAGTAGGGCATCTCCCCATTAACAGTTTCCCCACTGCCTATTTATATATAGATTAAATTAATAATGATTGATGTTTTTTATGCGATTGGAGGCAAACGAACATGCGGGTCACCTGATGGTGAGTAATCCTCGCCGCCCATGGACATTTACAACACGAGAAACATCACAGATGTGTTGCCAGCCTTTGAGAAGGAGGTTAGTGTCCTCACGATTATAACGAAAACCATATTAACCAAAAATAATGTAGTGTGGCTGTGTCATGATACGGCCGTTTGTTGTACTTGAATACGTCTCGTAACGGGCGATATTTTCTATATAAATTATTATTATTTATGTATGTCATAATCATAAGAAGTCCTCCGGGTTTCTATGTTTTGTTTATGATGGCAACTGTTCCATTTAACGGGTTCAGGAAATAAATCAACCTAACAAATAATTACTATGTTATAACTTTATTAATTATAGATCTGTGTGATCCGCTCGGCCGCATTCAATTTTTTACGTTGCTTGCACTGCTTGACTCGGTCATATGGTATTTTATTGGTACCATTCGATTGGTTTTGAGATGCTCTCTCCAACCCTATGAGATTTCTGTATTTGGATTTGGCTTTTCGACGCGTATAGGCTGACATTATATATTTCTTGATATTTTTTTTCGTTTTAACACCTTATTATATACACAGTCACGATTTTACACTAATATTTTATATATAATCGATAGACTTTGACAAGAGCTGTCGACTGAAACTTCAAAAAAACGTGGTAGCTTCACTGAGTCGAAAGTTATACTAAATGGAAATCTGAAAACGCAGCAGAATTACCCAATATGGCGGCGCTTCCCCCTACACCGCATGCGATATGTTACAGTCCTAACTAAGCGTAATGAATCCTTTAGCTATTCAATGGTATAATTTAATTTTAGATGTAGAGAATAGATTCGAAACTACATTGCCAAACCGTATCCCTCGATTTTGTTATCATTAGGTTTTTGTATTACCCTGTATGGTAGCAAATTTAATTAATTTTATATTTTATCCATAATCTTGTATTTTTTAACTCTATATTTTGTAATATTGGCGGTGTTTTATGTAATATAGTTCCGTTATTGTGTATAAGGAAGTGAATGGGAAATAATACCACGTAACATGAATTCTGCGATGTCACAAAAAACTCCAAGAAAAGCTCTAATAAGGGAAAAGAAAGAAAGAAAATAGAAAGGACAATTTACCATCGGGATTAGTAAGTTCCTAAACAACTAATTTAGTAAATATATATACAAAATACATTAAATATTATTAACATAGTATATGTAAACATTTTATATATTTATTGATATCAATAACAATAGAAATTTGCAATATACTTACCGTCACCACAAGTCACTTGACATCCAGGTACTGAGCAAGAATTTTGTGGCATATTTTATTTATGTATACAGTCTTCGCCTAACTTGTTCACAGTGATTGTCAGTGATTATTGTATAAGGTACTCTGTGATTACTGAAACATGACAAAACTCACTATGGCTTGGCATTAGAAATTCGCATCACGAATTTGGGTTTGCTTTTTATAGGGGTTAGTTACCCCTTTCAGAAGACACCCCCCTCACCACGCGGAGACGCGTAGTTTTTTTTTACATGTGTTTGAAGTTACGTGTAACGGAACGTGATTTTTCCTTCAGATGCGCATTTTTAAGGTTTATAATACTATAATTTTGTTGTTTTTACATATTTATTGTTGTTTTATAATTGTTCACTACAATTTCAGAAAATAAAAACAAAAAATCAAATATAAATTATTTGTATCACGTAAAATGGAATGTTTTCCAGATCTTGTATTTTTTGTTTTTTTTTCTACTATGTCTAATCAAAAACTCAACTGTCTCAATCCTAGAAAAAAAAATAATATAAGTTATTTGTATGATCATAAAGCCTCTCCACACATAACACAGGCGAGCGAGCGCAGCGAGCGAGCGAAATGGTCCAAGCAAATCCGACTTAGTCACGTTAGGTTAATAGAGGAATAGGGCTGGATCGAAGCAAGCTTCGCTCCCGCCCTAGTTCTCTATGTAGGTTGGTATTGCGAAAACATATCAAATTCCTTGATGTTTTATATTAAATATTTTTTAACCACTATTAGCTTAATTGTGAAATATTCGAGTGAATAATGAGGACAGAAGTTTATTGTAAATATTTTTTTTTGGTTGTTCAAGATTTATGCTTTTCCATCAATAATTTATTCCTTAATGCATAGATATACATAGTTTCATACAAGTTATTATTTTTTTTAGTTGAAAACCCAACCTTTTTTTATGCAAAATTACTATAATTTTTAGTACTGTTATAAGATTTTTAAATACTTCAAATTTATTTATTTCCATAAAATTTACATTTTTCCTGCAATAATTTTGTGCTCTACTTATATATAGACATAGTATTGTACAAACTGTTAAATTTAAACTTAAAAATCACCATGTTGTTAATATACAAAAGTATCAATGATTGTTCGGAGGCGACATAATCTCAAAACTTTGATCATGAATATCTCAGTAACTATAACTCTCCGCGGCGGGGGAGTGGTTTAGAGGGGTAGTCAGTCCCCTCCCCCACCCCTCTCACCCTTATTTTAGGATGCGAATTTCTAATGCAACCCCCGAGTAGTTAATAGTATTACAAGTTCTTTTTCTATGTTATTTTTGGCATCCAGTCTTTCTAGTAGACTATTACTGCCATTATCAAGTGAGGATCGATATTACAAGTTTCTTGATATAATTACAATGAACTAACAAGATGGTGGCCATCTTGTTAGAACTTTCCATAGAGTTTTTGTGGCATCTCAAAATTCATGGTCCGTGGTGTTATTTTCCATTCACTTCACTTAAGCACAATAAATAAACTATATTACATAAAACACCACCAATTTTACACAATATAGAGTCAAGTAACAAGATCATGAATAAAATATAAAATCTACTACATGACAGACCAAAATCCCGCCAAAAACTCTATTTCACTTTTATAGTAGTAGAAATGATATTCGTCCAATAGGACAGGCGAAGGAATTAATCCATATTGCCAATTTTTTTTTTCGAACTGACTACCTTTTGGCCTTGTAAGACATTTACTAAGATACAATGAATACTCAAAGTGGCTTATGTTTTTTTTTTTTTTATGTTATAGGAGGCAAACGAACATGTGGGTCACCTGATGGTAAGTGATCACCACCGTCCATAGACACTTGCAACACCAAGGGAGTCGCAAGTGCGTTGCCAACCTGTGTTTGGGGGAGAGGGGAGTGGGGAAGTGGGGGATGGGGAGGGGAAGAACGGGGAAGGGGAGAGGAGGTGGGTATCCGGCGCTCTCACTGACCAAACGAAACGCAACAATGCAAGCACTGTTACTTCACGTCGGTTTTCTGTGAGAGGGTGGTACTACCCCGGACGAGCCGACCCATTCATGCTGAAACCAGTAATAGCTTCAACGTGGCTCTACCACCTACAAATGTAAATGTAAATGTTCAATAAATGTACAAAAATCAAAAATAAAAGTCTTAAGGCGGCCACATACATACGGAATTTCGTTTCAGGATTTCGATTCGAAATATCGTTTCGGGATTCCGTACATATTTCACACACATACGTTTATTTCCGTTCGGAATAACAAGGCTTAGTTGAGAGACGACGACCATTGAGTTCAGACATTTTAATAGCGATGGACGATGATTTGAAACTTGCGATTGCATTGTTGCTATATCTTGCTGAGTAGTAGAAAATACGTCGTCGTTTCTGGGTACATCCACTCAACACTCAAATTTTGCAAGACAGTCAATATTGTATAAAAAGGGCCAAATTACGAGGCAATCCCAAAAACTGACTGACTGGCGTTCCGCACGGAATTAACGAATGTGTGATGCGACTCGTACAAACAGTACAGACATCGTACATCAATTGATCAATTGTAATGAATGTAATTCATGTGGTAGGAAGCCATTTGCTTTATCGAAGCGAATTGTAAAGATTCTCGTTGTAACTACCGAGTATGTCATCCTCTTTGGCAGACAACCTTTGTATATATTGTAAATAGAACGTCGTTCAAACAAATGAACGACCGCGTCTCTATAAATACCTTATATGGTCATATTAATAAACAATCTATTTCACGCACTCCGAGTATTACGCTGTCCGTGTCATCTAGAATCTTATAGTAGTGAGCCCGAAGCTCCTACATTTGGTGACCCCGACGCTGCAACGCGTGGCCGCACATCATACACGATAATGCCTGAGCACCTACAATAATGTTTTCCGACGTAATCATCACCAGCAACTCCGACGTGATAATGTTCAGAAGTTAGTTCAGACTCCTACAGCGTAATATTGTTGCACTACTTTCCGTTAAACTATCTGTCGGATGGGTTGCACTCAGGTCGGTTCCCCCCATTGAAGCACCTTGTGATATACGAACAAAAAAATCGATAAAAACAGTATAATATTAACTAATAAAATATCGCTTGTTTGTTCGATATGCGTGGCACTACCTTACGATGAGTGGAGTAAGATACGCTGACGACCTAGCGGTGATTTCTTTAAATGTGTGTATTTCGTATTTGATAAAAAATGAATATTTATGAGATAAAATAAATAAACAGTCATTATTTTATGGAACAAATTTGTAATGCTTTATCTTTTCATTATGCCATAGCTGATTCCTGTCATAATCTGTTCTTTTTAACCGACTTCAAAAAAAGGAGGAGGTTCTCAATTCGTCTGTATTTTTTTTTATCTTTGTTACTTCATAACTTTGGACAGGATGAACCGATTTTGATGATTCTTTTTATATTTGAAAGCTGGTGCTTCCCATGTGGTCCCACTTCAATTTGGTCCAGTTCTGACAACGGCATCCAGTGCAAAACCGTATAAGTGTTAAATTTGCATTAAGTATGTACACGACAAATAGACGAATAACTCAATATCACGCCAACCGATTTCGATTATTCATTTTTTTATTGGAAAGGCTGTACTTCAAGGGTAGTTTGATGAGAGTTTGGTTAGGTTCTGATTATGGGATCCGTGACAAATTAACAAAACTTTCAAGAAACGAGCCTACTCCTTTCTTAAGGGCCGGCAACGCATCTGTGATTCCTCTCGTGTCGCAGGTGTCCATGGGCGGCGGTGATCACTTACCATCAGGTGACCCGCATGTTCGTTTGCCACCAATAGTATAAAAAAACTCTTCAATTCTTAGGAGCCTATTGTGCTTATGTCCGTTGCTGTATTGCAACATGACGCAAGCATTGTAATTGCATTACTTAAGGTGTATTATGTGTGAAGCGATGGTAGTCGAGTTGGTGGTAGAAACTTTCGCGGATTATTGATAAGGTTGCGTTCGCACCAAACGTTACTTATTGTACAACCAATTGAAACCCTATCTATAATATAAAATTGAATCGCTGAATGTGTTACTAATCGTAAATCTCGAGAACAGCTGAACCAATTTCGCTAATTCTTTTTTTGTTGTGTTTGTTATTGTCAAGAGAAGGTTCTTATGCAAAAAAGCGCATATTTTAATATACTTTAGGCGGAACGGAGTTCGCGGGCACTGCTAGTAAAATATATTTATGTACATTGAAAATGGAAAAATAAAGTAAATTTTCAAAAAAAAAAAGAATTAACCGACTTCAATATCAATCAAAAACCCATAAGGCAATCATATCATCTACATATGTAGGTACAAAGGCACCGACTTCCAATACATCTTTAGGTAGCGCACATTTTCATATGTTTTATTTAATTTGGTTAATTTAATAAACTATTTATTTTCCGCTTTTTAGTGCCTTATGGGTTTTTGATTGATATTGAAGTCGGTTAATTCTTTTTTTTGAAAATTTACTTTATATGCGTATAACTTATACAAAACAATTTCGATGTTTCACATTTGCCAGGTGTCCCGTGACGGCTCAATTTTATTTTCTCGAGGTGAAACAGTTCTTTCTGACTCGGAGTTTCCTAAAGGGAACCCACCTTTTAGCTTCTTTTTAAGCTACGATTAGCTGTTTTCGAGATATTTACATTTTTCTCATAAGATCTCTGCCTTGTTAGCAGTTAATATCGATGACAAAAAATCACTATTAACTTGTTTACGAATAGCGTTATAAATAATTGCAAATAACTTGAATATTAAGGAATAATAAATTACGGTTTAATGTTATTCGATAGGTATGCGTAACAGAGTATACTATGAAAGGTAGGCGGTAACAAGTAATGAAGTACGACAATATTTACCGACAAGAATACACACTACTGGATGTTAGGTTAGATTCCGGTAATATTTTTACAGGATACCCATTAGTCGATTCTCGTTCTAAACTAATAAAAATGAGGTGCTTAATATTTGACCTAATTAGCTAGAGAAAAACAAATCTCATATACACTCATCAGGTGTTTTACGTAAAAACGAACTCGTATAATAAATACGAAAGCAATTCCGTGCGGCATGCCGACGATAAGCAGTTACGTAATGATTAACCTTAAAATAACCTCCCGTTTAATTATGTTCATTGAACCTAGGTGTGATTTTTTAGTATTGTTCCCACACTTTTAAAAGTTTTAGAACAAACTTTAACTAAGGTTCTCTTTGTTGTTTATTAGTATTTGTTTTGACATTATTATTTTATATGTTAAATGTAACCATGAACTACCACACGGTTGAAGGGTGTTTACCTTTAAATAGTCACCTGGTATATAGGCTTAAACTGTCAAAAGTGGTTTCATCCTAAATTTCACAAGGTATAAATCTTAGTTTCCTGCCACATTCTTCTCGATGTTTCGAATGAGCATCATCGAATATCATTCAATAAAACACGCAAGGAATATAAATGTTTTATTTAATCATCACAATTAATTCATCACATATTCTGAGTTCAAGATTTTTAAAGTGGGTTCTGTAGAATAATTATCAGGGTTCCTAAAATTCTAACAAATGCCATTAAAACATTGAGCTGTCTTGTCAATTCATTGGAATTATATATTTTATTTTGAACAGTTGGTGTCGGTTTTATATTTTTTTTCTATTACAGCTTACATAATAATTAATAATTATTAAAAAAAATTAATTGTAAAAACGACATAGGCTCTAATAATTGTAACGCTATGAAATAATGCAGGTACCACAAAAAATTACAAGAGAACTCTACATATATGACATAGGCTCTAATAATTGTAAAAATGTCTTTCTTTCTGTGTGTGTGTAATTTTTCAGGAAAAATACTGGTGACGCCGCGGCGTTGTCGACGTCACCGGAGGGCATGCGGGTGCGGGGTTATCTATGTTCAATTTAAGTGGACTGTATTTGCGGGGGTGCTATTGATATTCAACTATTGCGATCAGTTACGATTAAGGAGAGAAGGGCAGGATGGAAACTTGGCACATACCTTGCGGCGATACAGTCTCACGTGGCTAGCCGGCTAGGTGTTTCTCGTTTCTTTCCACCGAGTCTTCTCTCACACAACACTTATTGTTTATAATAAATGTCGGCACGTATGTAGCGATGCGTTTATTTCTCACTCGAGCTTGCAAAAACTCAAAATGTTAGCATGCAGCGCGGCTCGGCACGGACACTTTGCAAGCCGCGTAAACTACACGACGATAGCGTACGAAGTAACACAACACAACGGCCGCCCCGCGTCCGTCGCGCACGGCGCGGCCCACCACAATCGAAACTAGCGGCGCGGCTCGGCGCGCTACCGAATTAGCATGTGCCATAGTTAAAGGGAACTGTGATTGGGCAAGATAGATGGCGTGACCTGATCGCAATTAATTGGTCGGGCTTCAAAGTGACGCGATTTAATCCATAATGCGGGAATTTTCAAACATACATAAAGCGGCGCAACCAAATACTTATGTAAATAAACTCAAAAAAAACCTTATCAAAATACAAAATTTCATCCAAATCGTTAGAGCCGTTTTCAAGATAGACGAAATAAATTTATATACAAGACTTGCTCAATTAGAGGTTTCATATAAATTAAAGATTTGAAAAAAATATTATTCCAAGTTGTACTGTTTCATCCGTTATGATTCTGAACTGCTAAAACACATTGGCCTACACTTCAAAGTTTAGGAATCGCTGCACTTATTAAAGTAGTAGATAACTATCTAATTTGAACAATTAAAAATGAGAAACTGTTCTTCAATAATTTATTATGTAAACTTAAGATTATATTTAGTATCTTATATCATATATAACTTATATAACTTAAGTAATAACCAACTTTCCCGGCTATTTCCTAAGGTCAACTAATTCCTTCTGTGTTCGCAATTTTCTGTAGACTATTTAATGGACGGACCTGAATTAACCCTGAAATAAATAAAAAAAGATTATTTGGGTAATTCTCATGAAAACTCGAAATTCCTGTCCTAGCAATTTTGACAATAATTCTAAGCGATTTATGATGGTATTTTTTTTTTTCGGAAAGAATATTATCAAGGCTAAAAATGTTGGTCATAACTTAGGAACCGTACGGGCATTTGTGAAGAATAATAAATATATAGTACTCTGAAAATCATTCCCTCACTATGTCCCAAACTCCAGATTAAAACATTGTCTAAAGTTTTTATCGAAAATTTCTTAAAAAATCTGTTTGCAACTATGACTTGTCTATTGTAAATACAACAACTTTTTAAAATTTCTCTGAGTTTAGGATCATAAGTCATGAACAAGTTGTCTAATGTTGACTTAACATGTGTCCCATGAAAAATTATCATTCCCTCACATCATTACCAACAGTCGATAAGTAGATATATTCCTGAGGACTTTAGTAATAGTCTCATTAGTTTTTGATAGATGGTAGTACGGTCACTTGTTTGAAATGGCAAATTGACTTCAAGCTTGTTAAAGTACTTGTTGGAAGAAGATGTCATTGTAATTTTTTAAAGATTACATTTTAAACAATCATTCCATCACAGCGAAGAATAAAAAAGGTAATTGTAATATTTGAATTTTGATGACGTAGTAAAGTATGTTTTTAAAGGTAGAAAGCGTAGAGAAAAGTTAGATGGTTACAAAAGGTTATGTTGCGAGATTTTTTAGGTTATGGTTTATTTTGTCATTCCCTCACATTTGATTATTTTCAGTGTTCATAAATTCATTCAAAACTCATTTATGCTGGGGACCACGATATTTTTCACTTCTAATAACATGAGTTCTACAAATTTAAGAGAAAACGAAGATGAATTTATTTAATTATTTTTCATTAATTTATTGATAGGTAATTTCGGGATTTCATGAGAATTACCCATTGACCTCCTTCTACTGCAATATTCATAAGTGTATTACTATATAACACAAAAACGTGAAATCCAAGATTGTTGATAACAAATAAATCAGGCAAGTAACTTGATTTTACTTGTTAACTTTATTAAATGCTGTCAAAACTTAACAACACTTTTCCTCTCTTTGTAATTTATATTATTAGGAAAAAAAGGTACTTTTCGGAAACATTTTCTATGAATCTCTAAATTATTTTAGCCATGGATCCGTTATTTTAAACAAAACCTTAATCATGAACCCCCAAAGTAACTAGTAAAACTTAAAAATTAGATAAGTTAATAGTTACATAACTTAATAATAATAATAGGATTGCTCTGTTTAATAAGACAACTACATATATGTGGGCAAACAAATATAGTATCCATCTTTATTTTAAGAATCTATATTAATCCCAGAAACAACAACTATGATATATTGATAAATATATAATATATATATATATATATATATATATATAATATATATATTATATATATATAATATATATATCATATATATTATATATATATATATATATATATATTGATAAATACCTATTAAATCTTCAATATTTTTATGAGATATCATAAACCCCTTTAGATGGTTCGAACGTTACCATAAACCTTTTGGATATTCCCATAAATCCTCTTGGATATCATCCTATCATAAATTATTTAAATGTTTCCATAAATCCCTTTCAAATATTACCATAAACTCTTTGGGTGATTCCATAAATCCCTTTCAAATATTGCCATAAACTCCTTGGGTGATTCCATAAATCCATTTTGAATATTACCATAAATTCCTTGGGTGTTTCCATAAATCCCTTTTGAATATTAAAATAAACTCCTTGGGTGTTCCAATAAATCCCTTTTGAATATTACCATAAACTCCTTGGTTGTTCCCATAAACACCCTTTGAATATTACCATAAACTCCTTGAGTTTTCCCATAAATCCCTTTTGAATGTTAAAATAAACTCTTTGGGTGTTCCAATAAATCCCTTTTGAATATTACCATAAACTCCTTGGTTGTTCCCATAAACACCCTTTGAATATTACCATAAACTCCTTGGGTGTTCCCATAAATCCCTTTTGAATATTACCATAAACTCCTTGGTTGTTCCCATATACCTTTTTTGAATATTACCATAAACTCCTTGGTTGTTCCCATAAACCCCCTTTGAATATTACCATAAACTCCTTGGGTGCTCCCATAAATCCCTTTTGAATACTAAAATAAACTCCTTGGGTGTTCCTATAAGTCCCTTTTGAATGTTACCATAAATTCCTTGGGTGTTCCCAAAAATCCCTCTTGAATATAAAAATAAACTCCTTGGGTGTTCCCATAAATCCCTTAAGAATGTTACCATAAATTTCTTGGGTGTTCCCATAAATCCCCTTGTGATAGTTGATACAGTTCTACATTTTTAAGGTCCAACGGAAATATCCCGTCCCTCAATCGATTTCAATGGAGATATCAATACAGAGTAATATAACAAAATACGTTACCTGAGCGTTCATGTTGTAATAATGTACTCTGAGGCAACTTTGACAATTTCACTACAGGGCTGAAGGGATCAGCGGCTTTCGGAGTCAAAATTGTCGAGGCTATATTTGTATCTTTCTTTCCATTATTGGGCATCACATGTAAATTCTTACCTGAAGTTAGATAAAATTAAATTAACGTAGAAGGTATGACAGGATTTTGAAAATTAAACACTGATAATGCTACTCATCCAAAAATCGAAAGCAACTTGCTATCCACCGAACAAGATAATTTAAGCGATATATCTATGAAAATGTAGTGAATTTTTTTTTATATTTTAACTTTATCGTTTGACTGAATCTCTTCTTATATTAACTGGTAATTTTTATATGAACTATCGGGGGACTGGTACACAAGTGCAGCTGCCGATACACTCAAGCCGGGCGTGGTAAGTCCAAGTGAACATTAGAAAAAGCTTTATCACGAAACTGATTTCGTGGAAAGTAAGAAAGGGTTTTGATACTTAAATACCGTCATCACTACTCTTCCAAAAATCTAAAGCGATTTGCTAGCCATAACCATTTAGACGATATATCTATTGAAATAATAGGTCTTTAGCTATGAAATTGCCGTTCTGCAGTACTGGCCATTTCAAATCAAAATAGTTTTTGTTTGGCTAAGTATTCTAATTTCAAATTAATTTTATTTTAAAAACATGGAATTCTTTTTCCAAAAGTAGTCATTTGTTTATTGATTAGTGTTACATTTTCATCGCATTTCAATCTTTTTTGTCATCATGGATACGTTAAAAATTCGAGTAATTATGGAATATGAGTATCGTCGTGGCAGCAACGCGGCACAAGCGGCACGCAACATCAACGACGTTTACGGAGCTAACACTACAAACCAACGCACCACCTGTTATTGGTTTGCTCGCTTCCGTTCTGGGAATTTTGACCTGAAAAAGGAACCTCGCGGTCGTCCGAAGACTTTGGTCGACAATGACGAATTAAAGGCGATTGTGGAAGCTGATGATACACAATCTACGGCTGAATTAGCAGCAGCTTTCGACGTTAGCGTCAAAACAATATTGGTCCATTTGCGTCAAATTGGCAAGGTAAAAAAGCTTGATAAATGGGTGCCCCACGAACTCAATGATCGCCAGCACGAAGTACGCGTCGAGACGTGCCTTTCACTGCTCAACAGACACACAAATGAAGGAATTTTGAACCGCATTGTTACCTGCGATGAAAAATGGATTCTGTTTGATAACCGCAAGCGCTCAGCAAGTTGGTTGGATCCTGGTTCAGCACCTAAACAATGCCCTAAACGAAAACTTACCCCTAGAAACGTGATGGTCACTGTTTGGTGGTCTAGCGCCGGTGTGATTCATCACAGCTTCTTACCAAACGGGGTGAGCATTACTGCAGATGTGTACTGTGAAGAACTGAACACAGTGATGGAGAAGCTGGCACATCTCCAACCAGCATTGGTCAATCGCTCGTCTCCGCTGCTCCTGCACGACAACGCGCGACCTCATACTGCACAGCAGACGGTCTCCAAGTTGCAAGAACTGGGGTTGGAAGTTCTCCGTCATCCGCCCTACTCACCAGACCTTGCGCCTACAGACTACTACTTTTTTCAGAATTTGGATAACTCCTTGGCGGGAAAAAAGTACAATACCCGAGAGGCAGTACAAAATGCCTTTGAAGAATTTGTTGCCTCCCGTCCAGCTGATTTCTTTAAGAAGGGCATCAATAAACTGCCACTGAGTTGGCAAAGATGCATTGATTGCATGGGTGATTACTTCAATTAATACAAATAAAAAATACATGAAAAAAATTAGTTTAAATTTTTTCATACAAAACGGCAATTTCATAGGTAAAGACCTAATATAAGATTCCCCTTACAATATGTAATTCTAATTTAGTGACCATATCTTTTTGTATTTTGGAAAGAAAGAAATAGTTTATTGTGGGAACCAGCAAAACAATTAAATTAAACAAAAAAAAATAATTAAATACATGTTAATAAAAAAAAATGGCCATAGCATTTAACTCAAACTCATAATAAGTGATGTGGCCCAATATAGTAACCCGCTAAGACTAGTTAGTCCATTGAAATGTTACATTTTTAGGCATTAGCGTGCGGTTTTTAAGTTCAAGTTTGTGTGGTCACCACCCTTGTCGCCGCCATCTTGGAAAAAGGGATGCAAAGGGTTTTCACTCTGTATCTCGTAAACTAGCAACCTTACAGAAAATTGTATAAGAAATTATCTGTGGTTTTTTAAATCGTCTACAACTTTATTCCTATTATTTTTTTATCGTAAAATGGATAATAAAAAGTTATTAACAAAAATATTTTAACTGTAAACTTATGAACAAATTTTCTTTTGGGCTTTATACCTTTTTTTCTCGTCATTTTACAATACAATGACATAAGACCAATCTTATATAGGGTTTGCTAACAAATCATTTCCACTACAAATTTGTTTAATTTCATTTGCTCCGAAGTTGTCCAGGCGCCGGTATTCACTCCGTAAGAATACGATAAAAACTTAGGGTAACTACTTAGAGGGGTGGCGACCCCACAAACTTGAACTTAAGCTTATATTAACCCCGTCTACACATCAAAAAAATAAAATTGCGTCCTCTGAAAAACGCAACCCCAAATGTAAATATTCAATGGACTAAGTGCGGAAGTGGTTCTTAAATAACAACTGCTAGAATCTACGTACAAGGGTACTTGGCGAATATTCTTTTAACATAAAGAAAAAATTAAAAAGAAATCGTTAAAAATCACTAGTATAATATAATGTCATAACCTCCAAAACCCAAGCAATATTATAATCGAGATGAGTTAAAAATCCAATGTCCAATATGCTGTATATGTTCAGGCCACTGAATTTTTTTTAATGAAAAACTCCAACTTATTTTTTTTTTTCTATTGTTCATTTAAACGCATTGGGAGTTTAAATGATCCTGAGTCTTATATGAAAAATCATTGTTAGATAAACTTTTATTGAATAATATCGCATTAATCACAATATTAGGTGGGGTAGTCCCTTGAGTATGGTAATATGGACGAAACTTTTAAAGCAAAATCCATAAAACTTGTTTGTATATCATATTATACATTGGGCTTCTGAAAGATTTTTTTAAAACTTGGGCCGGTTCTGAGTTCTATATGTTAGTTATCCTAGTAAATAAGTAACAATCTTAGTAAAGGTCTTTAAATTCAAAGGGAATAGTGGATTCTGGAAAAAAAAAGTGAAATAGGAGGGAGTAAAAACCCGGTATATGATATAATCAAAGACTTACCTAACTGTTGTTGTTCTGATGTACAAGGAGATAACTTTGTTAATTTGATTATGGGACTGAAAACATCAGGTTTAGGTGTATTGAGAGGCAACGTTGTCGGTTCTATACTCATTTCCTCCGTTTTAACATTGGGCATTAAACATATCTTCTTAGCTATAATAAAATAAATTAGCTGAGCGTTTATAATCGAAAAAAAAAACGAAGATTTTGGAAATACACAATGTTACAAATGTGAATGATCGATATACCAATTATTCATAGACTAATCGAATAATTCGAATTGAAAGTGGTATCGAATATCAAAATAAATCGATTTTTTGTAACAATTTGAACTATTCAATTTCGTCAAATATTCTTAAATAAATATCAAAGTCATACTCATTTAATAAAATTCAAGTCTTCTATCTCTATATAATAAGAATGTAAATCTAAAATAAAAAAATTGCTGCATGTGCCTTGGAATAAGTAATAAAATACATTTCAATGAGTTTTAGAAATGTATGTCTGTCTGCCTGTTTGTTTGAACACGCGTCGCTGCTAAAGTACTGCGTTCACCTCAACAAAATCATAAAGCATATCCTCTCGAGTAACATTTAGTCTTGGTTTGATTAAAATCCGGTTCACTCTATCAAAAGTTATTATAATTTTAATGACGACGCGACTTCAGTACGAGAGAAAAGTAGATGAGTAAAGGGACTTCATACATTCAGGCGATTTTATTAGTCACCGTTTATATTAGGTTCCACGAGGACGGAGTCGCGGAACCAGCTAGTTATTCCTATAGTTCCATGCCATTATTTGATTTCATTTTAACGCTATTTGTAAAGACCCCCTTTTTTTACTGTAAATACAGTTCATATTATTACACTCAAAGAATAAAACAAAAATATTCATCAACACAGTATAAAAGAAAACGATATTTCACGAAATTTCCAGAATAACCCATTAACGTTTTTATTTATACATTTTTTTGAAGTGAAACTTCTTTAGGCACGACTAGGAGGTAAGTGGACGACAATGCAACGGAAGTCCGTTACGACAATATGGCGTCACGTTTCTGTACCATTCGTTTTTTAAATATTTTTGATTTTATCTATAAATAGTTTCTAAAGAAATCAATAAAAAAATAAAAAAAAAAAAAAAAAAAATATTAAATTTAATAATAATAAAAATCATACTATAGAATTAATTATGTATATATGGGCGCGCGATCGTGCTGCCATCTAGTTACAATGTAAGTAACAAATTAAATCAAAGCTTCTGTAGTGCCATCTTTCAGCTATTTCGGAACTTAAATAACACAAGAAACATTATTAGCAACTCTTTGTTATAAAGTAAATAAAATATAGACATCTATTATAACGCCAAAGAAGTTTTACTTCAATCCCGTGTGACGGTTACACGCACTCATTTTTTTTTTATTTATATATTTTTATTTTACTTATTTGGTTAAAAATCACTGACTAAACCGTTAATCCTCGACATGTGTTCAATTGAATAACTCACCTATAAAATTGGATTCTTTTAGTTCTGCTAAGCTGAGTATAACTTTCCGTTTAGCTGTCCTCGGTGGCACTGTGGATTCACTGTTAATAGGCACTCTCAACAACGGACTTTCATTTGTATCTCCTTGTACGTTCAGAATCATTACTTGTGACAAAACGGGGTTTTCGTCTTGAAATTTTTCTTCAGGAACTGTGTTCTCCTGCAGTATAAATGTATGCTTGAACTGTATTGTAAATCTCCGAGTAACTTCTCTAATATATTATTATCTAAAAGTTAACCTGTAATATAATAGGTGGTAGAGCGACGCTGAAGCTATTACTGGTTTCAGCATGATTGTGTCGGCTCGCCCGGGGTAGTACCACCCGACACACAGAAACACCCACGTGAAGTAATAGTGCCTGCATTGTTGCGTTTCGTTCGGTCAGTGAGAGCGCCGGAAGCCCACTTTCCCTCCCACTCCTGCCCCTTCCCTATTCCTCCCACCCCTAAACACAGACTGGCAACACACTTGCGACTCCCCTGGTGTTAGAAGTGTCTATGGACGGTGGTGATCACTTAACATCAAGTGACCCACCTGCTCGTTTGCCTCCTATGATATAAAAGAGTGGCAACACTCATGCGGATTAGACAGTTAAATGGTTGTATAATCAATACATATTATAAAACAAAGTCCTCTGCTACGTCTGTCTGTATGTTCGCGATAAACTCAAAAACTACTGAACGGATTTTCCTGCGGTTTTTACCAGTACAACTAGTAGAGTACTGTAACTAACAGTAGACTGATTAATGAGGAAGGTTTAGGTATATAATTTATCACGTTTATTTATCAGGGCGGGATAACGTCCACCGGGCCCGCTAGTTAGCAATAAGTTATTTTTCCCATTTCACAAGAGATACTAGTCCTGTGCCTAATCGTAAAGGTATTAGCATTCTGGATTCTATACCTGCCATGACTTCTAATTCTCTTTCATGCACGCTACTCAAAACTGTCACACGAAATTTCCTTTATTAATTATTGTTTTTATTGTAATAGCTCGTCTCGGATGCGCCATGTAGCGTTTATCAACAAATAAGAATACTATTTACAGAAATACTTTAGTTTATTATTGAAGTGAAACTTCTAATGCGACTTCCAACAAGGTAGCGTTAATGGAGGGGGTACGAAAGTACTGTTGCGCTAAACTTTCAACGCTCCTGGGGAGAGGGACTAGAAAGAGACAGAGCGAGAAAAATAATCAAACATTTCGTATCTTACTCTAGTTATCATATTCCTATAGTAAATGTTATAGATTTGGATATTTCTTCACTCGAAAATGATAATTAAAAGATGCGATCAATTGTGAATTGTAAGCGATGTTAATAAAGTTTGTCTTAAAGAAACAATATGATTTCACTAAAAATCAATTTCTACCCCTTCCTATTTTCATTTCCACATTACGAAGTTTCACTTCTTCTGCGCGGAGGGACTCCACGCACTATTTTTTATATTTTACAGAAAGTAGGAAAAACAACTTATTGCTAGTTATACACCCATTTAACTGTGTGACACCCATGAGTGTTGCCACTCTATTACACAAACAACTTTATATGTATACTGCTGTTAGCACTTTAGGTCTTCGATTTGGTGTTGATACTCATAATTTTTTTTTTTTGTAAAAAAAGAAGTAACTGAATTATATCGACAATTGTTCTCATGAGAAATTAGCAAATGTAAAAAGAAACAATTCTATTTATTGACTTTATTTTATTTTTGGTAACCCAATTATCTAGATTATTACTGGCATTTTCGAGTAGGTAATAATATTACAAGTGTCTTGTAATAAGTTCAATGATCTAACAACTTGGTGGCCCCCTTGTTAGAACTTTCCAGGGAGTTTTTCTGGCATCTCAGAATACAAGTTCCGTGGTATTATTTCCCATCGACTTCACTTGTGCACAATAACCGAATTATAATGACATTACACAATATAGAGCCAATTAACACAAGATTATGCATAAATGACATGACAGGTTAAGAACCCGCCAAAAACTCACGAAATTATTCTAGTAAATTTTTTTTTTCATTTTGTTCTAATGACTGTTGAAATGCACAAATACGCACATACAATGTTCGTGTAACACTTACCGAGTGTTGAGATCCGGGAGAGAAAAGTGTAGAATATTCTTTTAACTCATCATCATACGGCATATTTTCACATAAAGGGTCAACTTGTTCAAATTCTTCCTCATTCTCCGACTTGATATCCGATTTCACACTGTAATTATTACATACGTATATTCCTATGTGATTGCTTTACCAAACCGTGTCTGTTGTACATTCCATATACAGGAAACAAAAAACGCACTATTTAAATAATGACGTAATTATAAATAAGGCCACATTTAATGTTTGATCGTTCTGTCAGTTAAAACAATTGAAAAAAACTTTAAAATCAATCGTTTCAATTATAGATACACAATTACAACACGGAATGTCTAAAGAGATAGGAATTGTGTAATGCCTCGTGTGTCGTCGGCGGGAGCCATATTAATGTATCTAGCCAATAGTAAGCCGGAACAAGTCAATAGTCACCAGTCAATAGTAGATCATTAGTATTAAGCACAAGTCATTAGTACGGTTTCCTATGTCATTTTTTTATACTATATAGGTTTATATGTTTGACCACAATGCCATTTGATGACGATATGGTCTATTATGGTAAACGGACTATACGCATACACGGTGATACCAAGTTACTTGATCTTGGTGGCCCATGGATATCAACTTTACGGGCTGTAGTATATTCGTCTCATTGGAAGGATCACAGAGTATTGCGGAAATTTTGTCAGGGTTGATTTTGATACACCACCTACGATATCATTCGTCCAGATCACGAACGGCACGTTGGATATGCGATCGGAAGGCAACTCTCTGCCTGCCTGAAGTTACCGTGTTGCAGTTAAAAGTTATTGTGGGAGAAAACCACGTTAAAAGGTGACATGGGAGGCCTCCGGGCGGCAGGAGTCAGGAAACCATGGTAAAGTCACCGTAGGAAAAAACTACGTTAAAAAGTTACGGAGGTGAGGAGACAACCTCGTAAAAAATTCAGCGGCAGGTGGCGACTGGACGAGGCGACTACTTAACTGCTAAACCGGACTAAGGAGGGAAAGAGCTGGGGAAATAATCTTCCATTGCACTTGGTTTGGCAGACGGGTAGGCAGCTTGACCGGGCTGCCGTTGTCGCCTGCTTTCGAACTGGGTTTTACCACCGGAGTATCATGGTGTTTGCCTTCCTCGACCCCGTGACACTCCATTAGCGCGGCAGACGGTATCTAGTGGGTTTTTAGTTAGTAGAAGCCCGACATCCCACCGATCTCCAGGACTGTAAATGTCAAAAGTAGGATCTCTTCCCATATAAAAAAGACTGTTAGGCTTATGATACAGAAAGCACACCTCCGTTTCTTTTTTACGTGGTTTTCGTTGTAGCAGGTTTTCTCCCTCTACCCTCTGACGGGCGTGCCGTAGCAGGTCCACCATTACCCTATCCCCTGTCTCATCTGATAAGTAGCGGAGATCAGCGTAACAGCCTATCTCGACCTTTGGGGATCACGGTAAGTCGCTGATGTAGAGGTTAAACAGGGAGGGTGCGAGAATGGATCCTTGGGGCACACCTCAGCGAACTGGAATGAACGAAGTGGAAGGATTTTCCATCCACCTGACAAAAATGTGGACTACACAATCGGGAATGCGAAATTGAAATAGTTGAACCCTCCTCAATTTTTGCTACTCCTTTTATAGGCTTGCTTTGAATTTGTGAGTAGGGCGTAAAATTTATGCTAATAAGAACACTTTGAATGAAGAATCTTTGAATGAAGAATGGGACTTTCCATATAGATGCATTTTACTATCATAATTTATTTTAACATATGATAATGATATCTAACCTTGTTACATTCTCGTTGTCTAGATCAGGCGGTGATATAGGGTCCAACTCTCTCATGAGATGCCTTCGTATACTCATCAAGATTGTCTGGATTTCGTTCTGATAGCAATTTCAATTTACATACGTATAAATAAAATTGAAGTACAATAAACTTGGTTATTAGCGGCTGAGAATTTAATTATACATGGCCCAAAAATGAGCAGTATGTTACAAAATTAATGATTGTAACCGATAGCAATTAAAATAAGCGTTTAAATATTTACAAAGATTATGTTTACGAATAATGCCCCTTGAGCAAAAGCCACCGCAATACAACTTACTGAGCAAAACTAAGCTAAGGTGCATATTCATACGTATATAAGTTAGTGAGATATATATGTGTACCAAACATATACTAAGGCATTATTCTTTTCGAACTGGCTACGCTTTTGTTCTGACAGGCCTTTACAGCTACACCGGTTTACTAAAGTATTATTCTTTTCCAACTGACGACGCTTTTGGTCTGACAGGCCTTTACAGCTACACCGGTCTACTAAAGCATTATTATTTTCGAACAGATATTAAGTTTCTGATCTGACAGGCCTTTACAGCTACACCGGCCTACTAAGGCGAGCGCTAAAGGCAATCGGCCGATCTCTCTTTAATATTTTTTCTCGAACTGACTACCCTATTGGCGTAGCAAGGCCTTAACAGATTCACCTGACTACTTCTCTTTTTATTTTTTCTCTCGAACTGACTATGCTATTGACCTGTTAAGGTCTTTACAACTTCACCGGACTACGCCCTCTTTATTCATTATTAAAACACCTATATCTATAGTACAAGACACAACCATAGTTAGTTCTAATTTGTGGCAGCGCCATCTTTCACTGTAAATGTAAATTAATTGCATTCAACAGAGCTAAATGTCCTTTATTTTTTATACGAAACTAGCTCTACGCCCGACTTCGCCTGCGTTGTTTATTATTTTGGTATGTACAGTCAAACCTAGATAGGTGTTCAAGGGACCGCAATCTCTTTTTCGCTTGTGGAGGTATCTCCTTAAACCAAGTTTTTCGCATTGTACAGAGGTGGCTTTTCTCACTTTATAAAAGTTAAAAAAAAACGTAAAAGCTAATAAAAGCGTGGTAAAAATGGACTCACGTAGGGTCTGGGTGAAGGTACACGCAGCATGTAGTGGTGCGCGTGTGCGCCGTTTGACTCGCAAGCAACGCACATATCCAAGTTACTACACTGCACGCACGTGTACCGAAACCTGGTCACACAAGACACACTATTATCACCACAACACTATTAACAGTAAGGTTGTAAATGGATGATACACAATACGCTATATAGAAACCCAATTGTTTTTTTTTTTTTTTTTTTTATTGTAGCTCGGCAAAGTGACTGTACTGTGCCTGATGGTAAGCACAGTACAATCCAAAAACAATGGCGACCACCGAAAGACATACTATCCATCGCCGGTCGCCGCTGTCATGCCGGCCTGAAAGCGACCCAGTCAGGGACAGTCCCCCCCAGTTGCTGGATATACACCGGCTGATCCCGGAACGCGACACGCCCAAACGTGCCACTATGGCGGGTGTTCCACCTGGTGTACGGTGGTCGCGATCCAGTCGGGTACAGACACCCTACCAACCCGCGCCCAGTCAGGGACAGCCCCACCCCCCCCCCCAGTTGCTGGATATACACCGGCTGATCCCGGAACGCGACACGCCCAAACGTGCCACTATGGCGGGTGTTCCACCTGGTGTACGGTGGTCGCGATCCAGTCGGGTACAGACACCCTACCACCCCGCAAAACACTCTACCACCCCGCGAGACACCCTACCACCCCGGCGGACTGTCGAAGCCTTTGTTAAAAAAGCTTGACTGGTGAATATTGCAAAAGCTTTCTACACCGTGTGTAGTAGTGTCCGCATTGACCTTGCTCTCATTTCACATTTATGGTTTTGATGGGACATCTTTATTTTTTGTACAGAAATCATTAGTAGTTACTTATTCATAGTAAAATTAATACCAAATGGTTTTTGTTAATCTCCAATACTAAATCCCAGTTAATAAAGGAATAAATACGAAACTAGACGTATTATATATGTGGGAATGAATAAACAATAACAAACATATTTAATTGCATATTTTCAATATTTGTGTCTACGTTTGATCTGTACAGTGAAGGATGGCTCAAATGACTCGTATCCGTTTGTATTGTATTTTGTTTAAAAAATCTAAGTGTAATGACTTGTGTTTTTTGAGATGTCAGCGGTAAAGAAAGATTATAAGACTGTAACGTGTAAACTGTGTAAAAAACGAATTAAAGATTGATGCTCCAGATTCCACTGTGTTCTCAATCATCCCACATATATAAGTCTGAACCATACTCTTACCTTGAACAATTACTCTTATTTATAAGTAGTTGTAAGTACTAAACCTGATATGTTTGGATAAAAAAAAATAAGGGGAGTATTCCACTCGTTATATATTCACGTGAAGATCTTAAAAGCCACATAGTAAAGACCGAATGTTATCAATTTTCATTGCTATTTTTTCACTTACATAACAGGCGCTATAAGTAAGTATTCCTAATAGAATCAAGTAAGAAATTGAAAAGTTATAATAAAACTAGCGGTCCCGGCGGACGTTGTCATGCCTTGATAATAATAAAAACATCTAAAATTCAACCGCAGTGCCACCAACCGGGACCAATTGGGAATCTAAACCATTCTCGGATCCACTCAAACACGCACAGAAAATTTCATCATAATCGGTCCAGCCGTTTAGGAGGAGTTCAGTTACATACACACATACAGAAGAAATTTATATATAAGAAGATGATAAAAAATTACTAGTTTCTGTTTTCCTTTATATTCATCCAACTACATGGATTCCAAATTTGAACTTTCTAGGTCGTTTGAAAGTAGCTTAGAATTTAGGTCTATGGTCAGTCAGTGATAATAATGACGATTTTTGTACGTTAATATATAAATAACTGTTTGATGTGTGTTTATAAAATTTGGAGCACATATACATCTCGAAAGTGTCAATACATGGGCCGAATTTGACATGTTTATGTGAAATAGTTTTTGAGATATGAAGGGGTGAAAAGTGGTTCCAAATGGTTCTTGTAATATTATATATGGTAGCGCGCGCTCGCCATTCTGTTAACTTGAACTTGGCTTGATACGCTGTCACGTGTCTAGATATAGCAGTATAACGACTACGTTCTACTTTCAGAAGATTTTGTATGTAAAATGAGAGTTTGATTCCGATTGTGTCGTTTTGTAAACTTGACATTTTTATAGGCAATATCAAGCTCTATAACCCAATCATATATCTCTCATCGTTAAGGTAGCGTTTGTAACAAATGTTTTCGTTCAACCGTTTTATCGCCGACTTACTTTGCACACTAAACCACCACCACTAACACAAGTCTTTTCTTTTCTATGACACTCACAAATAACGTGGCTTTTTATTGGTAAAAGAATTTTCGAAATTGGTTTAGTAGTCCCTTTTTTTTTTTTTTTTTTTTTTTTCCCTACCTTCTGCTATGTTTGGGGCGACACGAGATCTCATTGGACTTCATCGTGTCGCCCCAAGCGGACGGCCCAGCGTCAAACAGGCGCCGCCAGGCCTCCTCTGTGGAAGGAGATGGCTCTGTGATTACCGGCCGTCTCCTTCATCCGCCGGACCTGTGCAAGGGGAAGATAGGCCCCCCCGACCGGCCCATCTTTCCTAGGCCCGACTACGATAGCGGGAGGAGACGATCGAACTGCCGCCTCCTCCTGCCTGTCCTCCGTTGGCGGAAACGACCACTCAGAGGGTCCTCCTCGCGGACCCTCTCCGCTGCCTCCTTCTGCGAGACGACTTCCTCGCAGAAGGAGGCCACAATATTCCATACATTCTCGCTGCCAAGCATGGCCGCAACCACGCTCGGCAGCGAGAGATCTTGTCCTACCGCCGCAGCCACAGTGCGACGCTGATCCTCCCACGCAGCACACTCAGAAAGAGTGTGCTGCGCGGTGTCCGGATCAGCGCCGCACTGATGGCATACGGCGGTTGGCTCCCTGCGAGCTATCCGGTGCAAGTACCAACCGAAGCACCCGTGCCCGGTTAGCACCTGCACCAGACGGAACGTCAGGGAGCCCCAATTCCGTCGACACCAATCCGGCAGAACCGGGCGGACGGCGTCAATAGTCGTTCTACCGTACCGCGCGTCCGCCAGGTCCCGCCTCCATCTCTCCATCTGCCCCTCTCTCTCCGTCCTTCTCCTTTCCTCTATTTCCTTGGGAGCTAGAGGCTCCCCCATCTGTTTCTTGACCACCGTATATTGATATACGGCGGCAAGCACCTCCGCCTCTAGCTCCCAAGGAAGGGAGCCGGCGAGCACCATGGCCGCCGCCGAGGACACCGTCCGATAACCTCGTATCACCCTCAGCGTCACGGTGCGCTGCGCAACTCGCAGCGCACGAATATTGGTGGCGCTGAGGGCGTCCGCCCACAATGGTGCCCCATAGGCGGCCATGGACTGCACAACCCCCATGTAGAGGCGCCGGCAGGCGGCACCCGGCCCCCCCGTGTTGGGCAGGAGTCGTCCGAGCGCCGCCGCCGCCCCGACTATGCGCGGTCCGAGCCCCTTAAAGTGGGGCTCGAACCGCCAACGTCCGTCCAGGGTGAGGCCCAGATACTTCATCTGGGTCCCCACCCTGACCCGGACACTCTCCACATATATGTGAGCCCCCGGAGGTGGCCCCCGTCGAGGCCCATGAAACATTAAGGCCTCGGTCTTATTGAGGGCCACCTCGAGGCCCAGCCTTCGTATGCGCCCAACCACGAGAGTAACGGCCTCCGTGGCCAGGCGCAGCAAATCATTTATTTCCCCACCCCGGGCTACGACTAGGGTGTCATCCGCGTAGCAAATGAGACGCGCTCCAGAAGGGAGCGCGCCGCGGAGCACCCAGTCGTAGCCCATGTTCCACAGGAGTGGGCCCAAGGCCGACCCCTGTGGAACCCCCCCTCCTAGTTACACGCCGGGCCATCCGTCCGTCGCCGTCCACGTAGGCGACCTCCCGATCCTCTAAGTAAGCCCTCAATAGCCGCCGCAGGTACGGAGGCACTCCGAAATACAGGAGCGCCTCCCATATGACTCCATGCGGCAGACTATTGAAGGCGTTGGCGATGTCCAAGGACACCGCCAAAACCCTCTCTCCCTGGGAGATCGCCTCCATGGACAGCAGCTTGAGGAGGGACAGGGCGTCCAGCGTGGAACGCCCCGTACGGAAGCCGAACTGCGCGTCCGATAGGTTCGGCCCCACTTCCTCAAGATGCCGGACGACCCGGGAGGACACGATCCTCTCGAGCATCTTCCCGCCGTCGTCCAGCAACACCAGGGGCCGGTACGCGGACGCGCAGTCCGGAGGGCGGCCTTCTTTCGCCATTAGGCAAAGCCGCCCATTCTTCCAGATCTTCGGGAACTGTCCGACCGCAAAACAGCGGTCAAACAGTTCCCGAAGCCACCCTCCGAGATGACCCAATGCTATGGCTAGCACCCGGCTCGGGACCCCATCAGGGCCGGGTGCTCTCCGTTTCTTGAGGAGGTGCTCCACAACCCTCCCCATCTCCTCCTCCGTTACTGGGGGAGGGCTGCTGCCCACCTCTTCCACTACCGACCTAGGTGGAGGCATGGGAGGAGGTGGCAGCATCGGAGGGTCGGGGAATAGTTCTTCCACAACCCTCGCCACCACCTCCGGCTCGAGGTTCTCCGTCGCCGGGGGCGCCCGGCCACGGAATTTCTTCCGGGCCACCCGGTACGGGCGCCCCCACGGATCCCTCTCCAGCTCTCGAAGCATCTCCTCCCATGCCTCCTCTTTCGCTCGGCTGATGGCGACCTGCAATGCTTTCCTGCTTGCCCTGTAGTCGCCATACAGCCGAGCCTCCTCGTCGGGGTCCCGATTCGTTCTCCTCCGACGGCTGCGCCCGTACAACCGCCGGGCCGCGGAGCAGGCCACACGAAGATCAGCAATCTCGTGCGACCACCAGTACACCGCCCTTCTGTTAGGGCGGTGCATGCTCCGCGGCATCGACGCGTCGCAAACCTCCGTGAGGGCATCACGGAGGCGGGCTGCGGACGCGTCGATATCACTGTCCGGAGGGGACAGGCACCAGGCCTGGACGATGGCCGCCTCCTCTGCCATCTCCTTGTCGAGGCGGCTCATCGCCCAACGGGGGAACGACGCACCCCTCCGGGGGCTGGTCAACGGTCCATTATGGGAGGTGGAGACCTCGAACCTGATGTATCGGTGGTCCGATAGTGTCTCCACCTCCTCTATTACCCTCCACCCCCGAACACGGCGTGCGACCGACGGGGTAGCGAACGATACGTCCACTATAGATCCCCCGTTGTGTCGCACGCACGTGTAGGCGTTCCCCCGGTTGAGGAGGGACAGCCCATGTTGGACTGCCCACTCCTCAAGTGCCTCGCCACGCGGATCCGTGGCGGCCGCTCCCCACGCCCTTGATTTGGCGTTAAAGTCACCCATAAGGACGATGGGGAGCGGCTCAAGCCGCCTCACGACCGGCCCCAGCGAGTCCAGGAAGGACTCGAATTCGATGAGGGGCCGGTTCGGTGAAAAGTAGACCCCGAGGGTCGCAAAACCCCGCGAGGTGACCGCCACAAACCCAGATCCCCTCTCTTTGACTGAGAGGGGCAATCCCCCTCCAGACAGTACCCCCACGGAGTCGTCCACATCTCCGGCCCAGTGAGGCTGGTCCGGGACGTGGTACGGCTCCGCAACAACAGCTACATCAATATCCCACTCCGCCACCGCCTGAGAGAGTAGGTCCTGGGCAGCGGCGGAGTGGTTCAAGTTTCCTTGGAGGTAGCTGCTATGGGCGTATTCCATTACTCGTCCATAGTAACCACCTCCGTAATCCCCTGCTTGTACAGGGGGACTTTTCCCTTCACAGGGGGAGGCCTGCATTTAGCCCCTCCCATTATGTGAATTGCCGGAATACCGGCTTCCGCGCATACGGTGCACCGCGGTTTTGCCGCTTTACAGTGCTCTGCGCGGTGTCCGTCTTCGCTACATCGATAGCAGGCCGTCTTCCGATCCGCCAATGACGGGCACATCGGCTGGGTATGGCCCAAGCCCATACACTTAAAGCACCGTAGGGGCCTGCTATTCAGTAGCTGGACCCGGGCCACACTCCATCCGATTAGGAGATGGCCGGCATCAACGAGCTTTCTGGCAGCGTCGATGGGGAGAGACACGAAGAGTGAATTGGTGCCCCTCCTGTTAACGCGGAGCTCTCCCACCCTCAGTTGTGTGAGCTGGCACGCTCCAGCCTTTAAGATGGCTTCCACGGCCTCGTCCCAGGACACTGACTCCTCAATCCCGATGATTCGGATGTCCGCGCGTCGTACCGGCCGAACTACCGTGGCTAACCCTGCTAGCGATGCCCTGATGCCCGCCGCAAATTTGTCGACTTGCTCCGGAGTCTGGGCTCCCTTGACTTCCAGAACTCTGGCCCCTGCTGCGCTCTCCCGGACCGAGATAGTGGAGATCCCGTATTCGGCTAGCGGAACCTGCATTCGGCTTTTTAGGAGTACGTCGCTATAGGTGGCACCCTTTTCTACTGCCTCCGGCCGCAGCGTCACCAACACCGCGGCCGAGTTAGGGGGCGCCAGCCTCCGCTTCGTCCTCTTCTTCCGTTTCCTCCTCTGCCCGTCCGCAGTCGGGACCGGAACCTGAGTTACGGACGTCGTGGTCGCCGCAGGTGCCGCCTTCTTTTTCCCTTTCTTTTTGCGGCCGACCACGGTCGTCCAGGGCTCCGTTTCTGCCTGTGCCAGTGCCGGATCGTATGCAGGAACGGAAGCAGAAACACGGGATAAACCCGGGGTTGGAGCCAGCGTAGCACCAGTGATGTTGCCGCTCGGCGTGGATCTACCGTTACTCACGCCGGACCTACGACCTGTCACCTTCGCTGTCTCTTTGGATGGTCCTGGAGCGAGCTGGGAGGGTTTATCCCCAGCCAGCGACGGTCTTATAGTCTTCTCAGGCAACAGGCGGTCTTCTATGCCTGCTAACCTGGCATTGAGCAAGTCTCCAAAGGATTTCTGAAGACAATGCTCAATCCTTCCTACCGCCGCTGCCAGGGCCTCCTCCCAGCCCGGCGCATTCTCCTTGGCGAGACGTTTCGGAGGAGGAGAAGGGGCAGGTGGGGGAGGAGGAGGAGGTGGCATGGCTTTCCTCTCACTAGCCTGTCGCCGCCAAGCAAGGAGATCCGCTTTCATTATCTCCACCTGGGAGCGGAGACTCCTGGTCTCTCTCCTGAGGCGGGTAGTCTCCTCAGCCTCCGTCCTGTCAACGAGGTCGTCTACCACATCCTTAAGGATTTGAGCCGCATTCTTGAGGTCCCTGATAAAATTCCCTTTCAGGTGCTTCGACTTCAAAGCAATGTCAACGATGGCGCGGACCTGACCGTCTGCCAGCTTCTTTATGCGGTCCCGATCCAGAGCCTTGGTGGTGAGCACCTCTTCTTCCGCAGCGCTCTCGTCCGCGCTCATATAGGCTCGGCGGGCGAGGGCACGGTCGTATGAGCCATCGGCCTGTCCTAGAATAGGACGACAAGCAGAGATCGAGCGCACAGTGCTCTTCCGGTTTGCCGCTCTCCTGGCCTTGCTCACTTTCGGAGCCTCCTCTTTCGGAATCTCGCTAACCAACCCTACATCCGGACTCTCTTTTTCGCCAAGGCGTGGACGCTTCGCAGCGTTAAACGTGCTCCTGGTCAAGCGTACCACCGGGATCTTGCCCAATCCGCATGCAATTTCGGTATCCATTTTCCTAGCCATGGTCTTTTCTATGTTTGGAGTAAGCAAAAGGGTGCCCCCCCCAGAGAACGAGGGGCTGCCCGAGTCCAGGGACTCGGGGAGGGATTCTCCGCCCGCGGCGCGGGCGGTACCCTCCTGGGGTAATACGATTTCCATTTTTGCTTCCATGTTTTCTCCCTATCGACGTCTAGTTCGCGGTACGCCCGCCGAGGTCGGTATAAGCACACCGACCTCGCCGGCCGCTATCCGGAACTGGGCCGTTGGGGCTCAAGTGAGCCCTCATCCGCCCCAGCCCGATACTGGGGGTGCCGCTCACACACCACCCCCAGGTCAGAGATCAGCCGCCGGTCACTAAGACCGACGTTGCCCGGGGTGCGCCACGCGGAGGCTCTCTGACATGCAGTCCCTGAGATTACCCCTTACAACTTCACAAACTTTACCTCTTAATAATATTAATATAGATTATGACTTATCTATTTACCTATGACTTATCTGAGTGTGCTAACTTCTTTTTTATATCATTGGAAGCAAACGAACAGGTGGGCCCACCTGGTGTTAAGTGATCACCATCATGAAACCAGTAATAGGTTCAGCGTGGCTCTACCACCAACAGATCGATCGATTTTCTGGAGATTGATCTGAGGATGTTATAGTTTATCGGTCTCAGCTATACCAACATACATTTCTATATAATACTAACATCAACCTACGACTTCGACCACGTTAAATTGTTATTTTAAAATTGGAAAATTATGACAATCCTCATCTATACTAATATTATAAAGAGGTAAAGTTTGTGACGTTGTAGGGGGTAATCTCAGGAAGTACTATACCAATTTTCAAAATTCTTTTATCAATAGAAAGCCACGTTATTTGTGAATGCCTTAGGCTATATATCATCACGCGAAGACCAATAAGAGCGGAGCAACACTGAGGAATGTTTTAAAATCGGGGTTTTTTTTCCTTTTGAGAGCTTCTGCTGCGTGTTAGCCCAAAATAATTATTCCACGCGTACGAAGTCGTGGGCGGAAGTTATTAATTAATTATATTATACAGAGGTAAAGTTTGTGAGGATGTAGGGGGTAATATCTGGGGAGTCGGAGAAAAAATGGTCAAACGAATACGTTTCTTACGAACGCTGCCTTCACGATGACAGATATATGATTCGAGTTCTAGAAAAAAGTTGTAGCTTGATAATGCCTATTACCGCCCAACGAAGTGGGTACGGGTCAGCTAGTATTATATATTTTGATCAGTAAAAAATAACACTTACCCAACGATTTCTCCTTTGCAATTGTCACAGTGGAATCCCTCGTGCCGTCTCGTATCTTGCGTAAAATAATACATTTTTTTAAACTTAAAAAACCAAACTTCTATTCTAGAATATGCTTTAATTTTTCTTTTTAACAAAATTACTTACATCTCTATCAATTCATTCACACATAATATATGGGCTCATTTTTTTTCAGTAACTGTCAGTGCATTTTTTTAAATTTCGCTTTTGTTACAAATTTTGTCCTTAAATACAGCCTAAATAACCATTTTTTTTAATCAATTCCTTCATAAATCTTTCGGTAAAGGATTAATTCATTTTACTATCTTAGGAGACGAAGAAGATGTATTCTTTTCGTAACGCTAATTTACTTTCTGGTGAAAAGTCGAAAAACGTACGTTCTGAGTTAATTCTTTTTTTTTTATCAAAGAGGCGATGTATACAATATTGTCGGGGCAGCCACAAAATGGCGTCCATGTAGAAGTATGATGTCATCCATAGTGACGTCATGGTTATGATTTGATCGCTTAATTCACCAAGAACAATCAAATAAAACGTTAACTGATACATAAACACAACATTGACTATAGTTACGACAAATTATCCGTAGGTGTGATTAGCTCAACTGTCTGAGCGAGTATATCCAGCCTCTAGTCGTCTGTCTTTTAAGGCATCAAGACACATAAACGGCCGATACATCCAACCAATAGCGTTTGAGGTCATTACTAACACCCCCGATATAGTCAATAGCGCGGTATTGCAGGTCAATAGTGGCTCCCCCGATATATATATTATGTTTTTTGATAAAAGATAAATATTACTATATTTTGTGGGATTCCCTACCATGATAACTATGGTTTACATTACACATTCATGATCTTATCGATTTCGATCAATCCCTACGACAGACAGCAAGTATGGGAATCAACTTACCGTTAACATACCTAGCTGTCAATGTGTCTGTATCACCGTCATCATAATGCATCGATAAGTTGTCAGGAACTTCATCATCATCGAGATGTTCCGATTTAGCTGAAATCGTAGAACATTTCCTACTTGAAATATCTCATGTCATAGACCCGACAATATAGCTAACCAGCGGGCCCGATGCTAAACCTTGATAAATTCTTGTCAAGGTTATAATTTTATTATTTTTATTTACCTAAGCCTTCCTCATAATTCTCTTTATCTGCTGGTGAAAACCGCATGAAAAACTGTTTAGTAGTTTTTGAGTTTACCGCGGACAGACAGGCAGACGCGGCAGAGGACTTTGTTATATAAAATGTACTGATATGAATATGAAACAGTGACGGCTCAGTGGCCAGCGTGTTCTGACATCTGGTCAAATGAAGTTTTATATATCATAGGAAGCAAACGAACAGGTGGGACACCTGATGTTAAGTGATCACCACCGTCCATAGACACCAGCAACACCAGGGGAGTTTCAAGTGCGTTGCCAGCCTGTCTTTGGGGGGGGGGGGGAGGTAGTGGTTGGGGAGGGGTGGGGGGCCTTCGGCGCTTTTCCTGACCGAGCGAAACGCAACAGTGCAAGCGAAGTTTCTGTGGGTCGGGTGGTAGTACCGCGGGCGAGCCGACCCATTCATGCAGAAACCAGTAAAAGCTTCAGCGCTGCTCTATCACCTACAAAAGTTGATGTACTTGTAATTGATTTGAATGTTTCGGTGAACGAAAACGTCGTGACGATACCACGTCATGGTGGGGTTGGTGGCTTTTCTAAGCTCCTCTGGTTAGCTACCACCATCAAGTTTGAAAATCTGGTATTAAGCATCTATAGGCGTGTTCCGGCGGCTGTATTTGCGTGACAGTCCCTCTATAGGTTTGACACATACGGTCTTGGACCACAGAGTAATTTATCATCAGATGATACAGTGGTCCAAAGTTAAAACATAAAGATAAAGCATTTACGAAAGTGTGAAACTGTGGAAACATAAAATGGATTCCTTCCTTCCAAAACCCTCGGGTCTTTCAAATATAAAGTGAAGTAATTTTGTAGATATTTTGTATGGTCGCCGTAGTTTTTATATTGCACTGTGCTACGCATCAGGTACAAGCTACAATACAAAAGGAATAAGAAATCGAAGAATTGTTTTTTTTTTAGGTTACTCACGTTGCGATATCTCCACTGGTTCATTTTGAGCATACCACGAAAGTGTATCGGGTAGAATACTTTCTGAAATTAATAAAATTGACATAGTACAGTGTGAACTCTATGTAACGCCGAGCGATTAGCAACAACTCTCTAACGTCAAAATTACTTGACTTCGGTTGGTTTTATCTTGTTATATCACGCGCGATCGGAATGCGTAGGATTGAACACGAGAGAGCGTGTACGCGAATTCACAAGATATTGTTATTGTTGTTTGTACACGCGCAATCATTCCCGCGCGAATACGTTTCACGCGGGAAAGCGTGTGTTGTGTAAAAGCAGTTAATGATGCACTCTAGTAGTATCACACCCATTCTAAACAGGGACAGCAATTACGTCTTTATTAAACAACAAACAGTACTAAGTTGTCGAAATTAATAGGAACGACAGCTAGCTATGTGTGGTTTTGTTTGTCATTTTATTGCTTTCAAACAAGCACATTCTTAACTCCACTATTATATGTACGAATCATACTAAGAGATTCGTTTTGGCTATTGTAATTGCCGCGGGTTTATATCCACTTTGTTATTAAAGGTTCTTGTCTGTAAAGTATACAGAGAGAGACGAACTTCTTAGCCTTCCATGGATTCACCGTGCGGGTGCCGGGTCCATCGTGTGGCAGAGGGAGAAACTCAGAGCAGTTCCCAGGACTTGCGACCCAGGTGTAGGTTTAAGGAGGCCCCCTTTGAGATGCGCATCAACGCTCACCATCACTGCTCGAGTTTCCCGCCCTGCCTAGCCAAATTTGGTAATTAATTTGGTAATTGTAATAGTCAAATAATACGGATTTTTCTTCTCTCCATTTAACAGCAACTCTCAATAATGCCATAAAATGCGTAGTCCATTAAGTCGCTATACAGAGTTTACACTCAATTATAAGTAGTGTGAAAATGCATAACACATAAAAAAAAAACATGACAAACTGTTACCCTCTATCAAATCATCATCAGCATGTAAGAGAAACCAGTGCAAGCTCATAGGCCTCTTTAGGAAAATATAGGTATAAACACTACGAGAGACCATGACGTACTGGCGATTTTAAGCTCAGAGAAATTCAGTTATAAGTTGTTCCCACATACGGTGGCACTACAAGAACATTTCTCAGTTTCCTCACGATGTTTTTCTTCACCGTTACTAGATATTTTTAGCAATTTTACATGAGTAAATGAACTTTAATTATTAAATCAACTATAGACTGTTTGTTTTATATTAAATAAATTGTAAATTTTTAAGTAACTTCCATATATATTCACATTACAAGCAATAATTTTGTAAATGTTTATAAAGTTTATTAATTAATCAATACAACGTGTCGCTAGACTGGAGCAAGCGCAACACATCACAAGCATGTCGAGGTTATCGGTGACACGCACTAATAAGTTTTTACTCAACCTAATTTTTTCTTTTAATCGCACTATGTGGCTATAGAAGTTTTCACTTCAAAAAACTACATTGTTATTAAACAGACCATCAAACTATGTATACACAACACATTGTAATTGTGACAAGAAATAGATTACCTTGTAGTAATGTATTATTCTGAGATTGCCCCAAAGTTTCGTCATTTTCTGGACCAGTACATCCTAAAAAAAAAACAAAAAAATACTTTGATACTATACAGAATACCTACACAGGTTAATAGTAGGGGTGTGCGAATATCGTTCGAATCGAATCGAGTCGAATGCCAATATTCGATTCGAATTTCGAATCGAAAAATTCGAAATTCCACGAATAATTCGCGAATTAATGAAATATCGCTGGATTTTCAATTGTTTCTATTTAAATTCCTTTACATCGTGTATCGAAATATTCTATTTACGAATAATTTACTTTTCGTTTAAAAATCAATTACCTAGAGAATACAATTGCTCATTTTCAAATATATAATAAAAAAGTATAATAATTGTTGTATTTGTATAACTATATTTCATGGTTTGAATAAAATGTATATAGACTGTTAAATTTATATTTGAATATTGAATATAAGAAACCCTGAATTGAAAATACTCGAAAATTCATTAATAATTTAATAGTTTACGAATAATTCGGAAAAAATCGAATTATTCCAAAAATTTTCGGATCATTCGAAATTTCTCGAATTATTAGGGAACTTTCGAACTATTCGAATTACTCGATTCGAGTTTCGAATCGAATATTAGCATTCGATTCGGTACGAATAATTCGTATGTGCGAATTTCGCACACCCCTAGTTAATAGGTGGTAGAGCCACGCTGAAGCTATTACTGGTTTCAGCATAAAAAGGTCAACTCGCCCGGGGTAGTACCACCCTCTCACAGAAAACCGACGTGAAGTAACATTGCTTGCATTGTTGCGTTTCTTTCGGTCAGTGAGAGCGGCGGAGGATCACCTCCCCTCCTCCCCACTTTCCCAACCCCTCTTCCCCAAACACAGGCAACGCACTGGTGACTCCCCCGGTGTTGCTAATGTCTATAGACGGCGGTGATCATTTACCATCAGGTAATCTGCCTGTTCGTTTGCCCCCTATAATATAAAAAAAAACAATGTACTATTATAATAATCTAGTCACTTACCTCGTGTTATATGCACTGCATTGTTACTTTTCACTTGATCCGGGGTTGTGAGTTCTGTTAGTGCAATAGTTTCTGGATGAAACAAACAATCATTCTTACTACAATCCGGAAAATATTAAATAGCTATTTAAAACCAAATTCAGTTTTAACAAACTAAGATACTTGCCTTGTGATTCATACACTGGTTTACTTAGCCCTTGCCCTGAAGAGACATTATGTTGTGGTAGAAATTTGTCTAAAACAAGAATGCCCATTTACATACCTCACAGATAATAATAACTACCTCAATGTGATACACCTATTGGGCCATTCAATTATTAGGTAAGCAGAATTTTTGTAATTTTTGAACGCCCCCTCCCCCTGGTCAGCAAAAGTAAGCGATATTCTTAACCCTCCACCCCATAATTACGTAAAGATTTATATAAGTACTAGCGAGCCGGGCGGACGATGTCCTGCCTTGATAAAAAAAATAAAAAATCTAAAAGTGAACCGCAGCGCCACCTAGTGGGTGCAATCGTGAATCTAAACCATTCTCGGATCCACTGGAACACGCACACAAAATTTCATCAAAATCGGTCCAGCCGTTTAGGAGGAGTACAGCGACATACACACGTACTTACAGAAAAAAATATATATAAAGATATTCAAATCTGTTCTAATTCAGGTAGTCCGGTGAAGCTGTTAAGATCTTGCTAGGTCAATAGCGTAAAAAAAATGTTCTAATTCAGTAAAAAAATATTGCTGACGTAATCACGATCCAGACGCCCCAACTCCTATGTCATCAGAAATAAGCAAATCAATGACCCCCCCCCCCCCCTCAGTGCTTAAATAATACTTGAATAACCCTAATACATTTTTGTTCTTCTCTCAATAAGGCAATCAAACATATCACTCTGAAATTGGATAATTGGAACTATACATATAATAATCAACCTCTTATTTAGTATTGTGCAGTATATTTTGCTGGTGTTATATATAGTACTTAACTAATCATTAATATGAGTGCTTGAAAGAAGACTATAATTCATTAATTTATAAATTTTCAATATAATGGAAAAACAACTAAATTTTTCATTTTTTTAACGATAGCACTAAAGCTCATCAAAAGCTACCAAACAAAAAAAAAGTTAAGAAAATCATTTGAGACATAGAGGTAGAAGATGTTATTAATTGTTTTGTATATGAATATTAATATATAAATGACATGATAATATGAGTATTGTATAGGATTTTTTATTTTCTTTGAATAAAAAATTCTTATTTACACCTAGCACCATTTGCAAATAAGATGTCTAATACAACAAATTAAATGTAATATAAAGTATTATGAAATATATATATACATTTATATATAGTTAACACATTACAGTAATTGTGAAGATTTAGTTGAAGCTTTTGTAAATTGATAATTGAAACAATAATACTGATAATATCATTACCTAAATTATAAATCCATGTTTTCCTAATAGAGTATAGCTATTACACTAAAAAGATATAACAACATTTGGATTTTCAAATAAACCCACTAAACTTGATTAATATCTATTTTATAAAGAATTTATTGTTTTTTAACAAATGATGTTATAAAGAATTCATGTTGTACTTTAATTTACAGCTTCATAAAAAGATATTTAAATACGTATTAAAAAATACTAATTATATTCAGAAATCCAATTTCAATAAATTAATCAGTTTTATTGATCAAAGATTGATTTGAAAAAAATTTCAGTAGTATCAATCATTCAAATGAATTTATTTTTTTGGCTGCAGTAATCTCTTACCTGATGATATATAAAGGGTCGGTACAGAATTTGAAGTGAGTCCATTGGTACATGTATAATACTTTGATTCAAAATGCTTATGACATACTCTTCTATACTTGTAAATAAAGTCGTTTTTCAAAGCCAATACATCCCCACCAATATTACGGAGCCAGGAATCGAATCTATCCGAATCTTTTTCAGGATTAGGAAATTTATGTAATGTTAATTTACACTCATAACCTACAAATAATAGAAGAGAATAAAATAAAAAAATTATTAAAATAGTAGTTTTTGAACATTGTATATACAAACCAAGATGATTTAAGAAGGATCCATCTATAAAGTATGTTTCTATATGTATTTACTAGCTGTGCCTACGACTCCGTCCACATGGAACCTAATGTAAAAAAACAGCTACTAATAAAATCTTCTAAATATATGAAGTTCATTTACTTATCAACTTTTCACTCATACTTAAGTCGCGTCGTCATTAAAATTACAATAACTTTTGATAGTGTGGACCGATTTTAATGAAACAGAGACTAAGTTATTCTCAAGGATATGCTGTATGATTTTCTTGGTGAGGATTTATCGTAACCTAGTCCTTTAGCAGTGATGCATGTTCATACAAACAGACAGACAGACAGATAGACAGACAGACATTTCTAAAAATGATTGAAATGTATTTTATTACTTATTCCTAGATGACTGCAACAAATTTTTTCACTAAAATCAAAAGCGTACAGAATGTTAGATTTACATTCTAGTTATATGTATAGATAAGAGTACAGATAATAGTATGCCAGTATAAAATAAAGCATTGTTATGATACAGGTTCATTAAAATAAATAAAATATAGTTTGAAGGCTTGATACAATTATATCATTAAAAGCATTCCTTCATATACAATCTATGTATATTGTATGAATCTGAATTTGTGGTACTTGCGTATTAAAGCCACTTCAACTAAAGTATGTCTATTTCCTGTCTTAGTTTAGTTTCATTCTGTTAGACATATGCCTAATAAAGACACCTCAGTTGCAGCAGTTATAATACATAAGTATCAAATTTGTTTATTAAACTTCACACCATAACTACTCAACAGGTCATCATAAAACATGTAGGTATGTATACCAGGAGTATAGAAAATGTGTTAACCAGATATGTGTCTAAAGAAATGAGAGCATATAAAGAAGCACAAGTGTATAAGTTTCTTAAATGGGGCAGTTTGATTGGATTATTATATATTACCCTTCATTTTGACACACTTCTCACCTTAACCCTTCTTATTCTTTTAACAATGACCCTCACCCATGCACATTCTACACAGCCACACCTACACAATTACTGACACTCACAAAATTCATAAAACATATCTTCCAGTAACATTTAGTCTTTTGTTTCATGAAAATTGAATTGGTCTATCAAAAGTAATTGTACTTTTAATGATGATGCGACTTTAGTACAAGAGAAAAGTAGATAAGTAAATGTACTTAATACATTCAGTTGACTTTATTAGTAATTATTTTTTATATAAGGTTTCACGTGGACGAAATCGCAGGCACAGCTAGTGACTAATAAATTCATCTGAATGTATTAAATCTAATTACTGTATACTTTTCTCTCATACTTAAATCACATTATCATTAAAGTTACAATAACTTTTAATACACCGAACTGATTTTAATGAAACAAAGACAGCAGATATGTTACTTGAAGTTATGATTTATGATTATCATGAACGCAGTATTTTAGCAGTGATACATGTTTATATAGACAGACAGCCATTTTTAAAATTGATTGAAATACATTCTATTACTTATTCCTAGACACCTGTGACAATTTTTTTAATGAAAATCTAAAAAGTACAGCCACAGTAAATTTACATTCTTATTATATGTATAGATTCCTAGATCCTAGACACCTGCAACAATTCTTTTTACAATAATCTAAAAGTACAGACACCTTAGATTTACATTCTTATTAAACATCTAGATAATTTTGGGGCTTGGCATTAGAAATTCGCATCACAAATTTGGGGTTGTTAAGGGTTGGTTTTTTATAGGGGTTGGTTACCCCTTTCAAAAGACACCCCCTCACTCTCCCCGCGGAAACGCGTATTTTTTTTTTATATGTGTTTGAAGTTATTTGTAACGGAACGTGATTTTTCCTTCACATGCGCATTTTTAAGGTTTATAATACTATAATTTTGTTGTTTTATACGTATTTATTGTTATTTTGTAATTGTTCACTATGAGTTATAATTATAAATTTTCAAGTAGGGTTATTAGGTAACATAACAATTATAAGTAAATAGAAAAACGTAAAAACTTACGAGTTAAATTGCAGTTAGGTACAGAACATCGTTTATCTGACATAATCGAGATCAATAACGTATAATTAAAACGCAAATTGATATCCAAGGATATACAGATGCATAGTCAACCTTCCCAAGTAGATGCGGAATCCAAAACATTTGTTATTGTTATCCACAGATAATACATATATATATATATATAGTTACTGAAATTGTTATCTGTCAGGCACAAATGTAATATCATGTGCGACTAATAGTCTGTGGTCAACGTCAATTTTTTTTTTTTTGGCATAACCAATCTTCTATTACATTATTACTGCTATTGTCGAGTAAGTAATAATCAATTATATGGACCGTTTATTTTGAAAGTGGTGTAAGTCCATTTTTGAGAAAAATGAGCTATCACGTAATTCATGCTTAATTTAATGTAATTTTTTTATATATAACTAGTCCATGTTTAATTTCTCAAAAAAATCCCATGTTTTGTACAACTTAAAATCGGTCGGTAAATGAAATTGCATAATCATCGATTATGAAAGTGGTGTAAGTCCAATTGACAGAGGTAGGTGGCATAGCAGATGGATACCGATCAGTGTTTTGTTATTTTTCATCCGCGGACGATTTGCATTGTTTCCCCTCCGTGTTTACACTACTCGTAAGTTAAAAGATAGATATTAAAAAATTAGAGAAATGTATTAGAAAATGTACAGCGCATAACCTGTGAGAAGAAAATAAATACCATAAGGCTGTATGACTCCGTATCTTTGCCCGTATTTTGGCGAATTAAAAAAACAACAAAAACAACAGTAGTAAAATTATCAATTTATTATCTCTACGTCCGGAAGACCGTTAAAATTTGAAAAAATCGCCCTGGAGCCTTTGTACCAAAATGCCAGACCTATTACGTACGAAAAATATAAAGACATGAAGCAGCTACTACCCTATATATCTCCGGTGCATCATGCATATTTTGAAACACTACCACATGCAGAGAATAAGTATATTCTTGTAATCAGTATCTTGTAATGACAATGTAATTGCCGTCTAAAATAAAATTTTATGTGTTGTTATGCGTATTTGTAAACAAAATTATATTAAAATGAAGTATATTTTAAGCGATATTTGATTTTTCAAAATTGAAATTAAACGATTTTTACAATTGTCTAATTTTGAAAGTGGTGTAAGTCCATTTACAGCACATAAATATGTGTTATCGTAGTCTAATTAGCCAAAAACAAATTTATATAAACAAATTAAATGTTGATAAAACAATAGAAACAATGCCAAACCTCATATGATTTGCCTGTATTTTTAAATCAACAAATATAGTAACCTTTAATTTTCTCGAAACAAAAGAAAATGGACTTACACCACTTTCAAAATAAACGGTCCATATTACAACTAAAGATACGTTAGCTATACATGATATTTTAACAAAACAAATGGCACAATAACGCACACATATATACGATGTTGCTTAGATACGGGCTGACAGATGAAACAGTCGTCAAAAATATGCTAATTTTTTGTGTATATCTATAGATAAATAAATATTGCAGTCTTATATATCTACTAGCTGTCACCCGCGGCTCCGCACGCGTTTTTTTTAATGTATTAAAGAAATGTAAAATTGGAAGTAGGTGCTTTTTCAATTTGTAACTTGAAACGCATGCCATCTACTGTAACATGTAACGGTAGTTTTCCAATTATAGCACTAGAGCGCATTATGCGGCATAATGCTTAACGTTGAATGTTCCAACTCCAGCAACGCTTCGCACAATCGAGCACTCTCAAAAGTAGTGTTTTCGCTTGATGCATGCAATGGATACCAACTCAGTGACAGAAAATTAACAAGTATTTTTTCTATAAGTTGACATTGATCGAAATATTTAATTTATATTATCCTTAGTAATATTATTTATTGTTGAAAAAATTTTTAAAGCTTTCATTTCGTGGTAGTTTTTTGGAAATAATCAAAGTTAATTCAACACGTGTTAAAAAAATGATGTTATGATTTTTTTTATCAACACTGAACTTAGCGCACTCTACCGGTGCATTTGAAAACTAATTCACGTTCCAATTAAGCTTCAGCATAATTCGGCATTGTGCTCCACTGAGTCGCACTATGCTCTGTAATTGGAAAACTACCATTGTGTTTTTTTTTGTCGAACTGACTACGCTATTGACCTAGCAAGGTCTTAACAGCTTCACCGGACTACTAAGGCAAGCGCTTAAGGCACTCAGCCGATTTTTGTTTGGGCAACTAGCTCAAGGGTGCACGGCACACCTCGGCTTGGCTGTTGCCTGATTCATGCAATTCGCGACCTATCTTTTTTTTTTCTTTTTTTTTTAACGTGGGGAAATCCCTTATGGATACCCACCCTCCCGGGGTAGAGAGTGGGTTATGTCCGACTCGCACGGACTAAAACCCCACGGTGTACCGACAGACCGTTGTGTGGGGGCGGCAAGGGATCGTTCAAGCTAATCAACCTTGTAGAGCCGCCCCCACGGTCCGCCCGGCGGAAGGTGACCGCCGGGCTCCTACCTATAGAGGGACAGACCGGGTACACGCCGGCTGCCCCCCCTCGTCCGCCGGACCTGTGCAATGAGGAGATGGGCCCCCCGGCCCACCCCCTCAGGTCCGGCTACGGTGACAGGAGGAGTTGGGCAAAGCGCCGCCTCCTCCTGCCAATCCTCCGTTGGCGGAGACGGCCACTTAGCGGGTCTGCCTCGCGGGCCCTCTCCGCCGCCTCCTTCTGCGAGATGACGTCCTCGCAGAAGGAGGACATCGCTCGCCACGCCTGTTCGCTGCCGAGCATGACCGAGACCACGCTCGGCAGCGATAAGTCCGGTCCTACCGCCGCCGCCAGAATGCGGCGCTGCTCCCCCCACGCAGCACACTCAGACAGAGTGTGCTGCGCGGTATCTTCGACAGCGCCGCACTCGTGACAGGCGGCGGTCGGCTCCCTGCGTGCGATCCGGTGCAGGTACCACCCGAAACAACCGTGTCCGGTGAGTACCTGCACCAGTCGAAACGTCAGGGAGCCCCACTCCCTTGACGTCCACTCCCGCAGGACCGGGCGGACGGCGTCTACGGTAAACCGCCCGAACCGCTCGTCCGCCAGGTCCTGCTGCCACCTTTCGACGGCGTCTGTTCGTAGACGCCGTCTTTCCGCCTCTACCTCCCTGGGAGCCGGAGGCTCCCCCCTTCGTTTCCTCGCCGCCGTGAATTGGTACACGGCGGCGAGAACTCCTGCCTCCAGCTCCCAGGGTAGGGAGCCGGCGAGCGTGAAGGCCGCCGCTGAGGACACCGTCCGGTACGCCCGGATCACCCTCAGTGCCACCGTGCGTTGCGCATTGCGAAGCGCGCGCACGTTGGCGGCACCGAGGGCATCGGCCCAGACCGGTGCCCCGTAGGCAGCCATCGCCCGCACGACTCCCATGTAGAGTCGGCGGCACCCGGCGCCCGGCCCCCCTATGTTGGGGAGTAACCGGCCGAGTGCCGCCGCCGCCCCAGCAATTCGCGGTCCGAGCCCCGCAAAGTGGGGCTCGAACCGCCAGCGCCCGTCCAGGGTGAGGCCCAGATATTTCATCTGGGTCCCCACCCTGATCCGGGCGCCCTCCACCACTATATGGGCCCCAGGTGGTGGCCCCCGCCGAGGCCCATGAAAGAGTAGGGCCTCGGTCTTTTCTAGGGCCACCCTGAGGCCCAACCTCCTGATGCGCCTGACCACGAGGGTTGTGGCCATCGTGGCCAGGCGCTCCACCTCCCTCCACTCCTCCCCCCGGGCTACGACTAGGGTGTCATCCGCGTAACATATGAGGCGTGCCCCATATGGGAGCACGCCGCGGAGCACCCAGTCGTAGCCCATGTTCCACAGGAGCGGCCCCAAGGCCGACCCCTGTGGAACCCCCCGCCTTGTGGCCCGCCGGACCATACGCCCGTCGCCGTCTACGTAGGCGACCTCCCTACCCACGAGGTATGCCTCCAACACCCGCCGCAGGTACGGGGGCACTCCGAAATATCGGAGCGCCTCCCGTATGACGCCATGCGGCAGGGTGTTGAAGGCGTTGGCGATGTCAAGGGACACCGCCAACACCCTTTCCCCCTGGTCACTGATGAACAGATTGAACAGCGTGGGCGCGAGTATGGTGTAACGTGTACATTAGATATGTGAATACGAATAATATATCAAATGAGATGGGATATATCATCAGCAACATACCTGGAACTTTAACCTTTTGTCGAGGAGAAAATCCTACATAGAACACACCTAACGCCGCCGGGGGCCAGCGTGAGGGTTATGTCGGACTCCTACCGACTAAAAACCCCTCGGCCGCTGAGCGCGAATGTGGACCAGGGTGTGGGTGACGACTAGCAAACTCCACTGCCCAGGCCACGCGCTTTGGTTACCCGTGGATGGTAAAACGGGGGGACCCACCTCTCAGGAACACCACGCAACGCCCAATCGTAGCCGATGTTCCACAGGAGCGGGCCAAGAACCGACCCCTGTGGAACACCGCATGTCATTTATTTTCGATGAGTGCTAGTGAGTCCTACCCGACGTACGTCACGTACCTACCCTCCAGATACGACTGGATGACCTGACACAGGTATAGAGGCACCCCATGATATTTCAACCCCTCCTTGATGCATTCCCAGGGGAGGCTATTGAACGCGTTGGCAATGTCTAGTGACACTGCCAACAGCACTCCATCCTGAGAAACCGCCTCCTCCGAGAGGGCCTTGATGCGAAGGATCGCGTCAGACGTCGATCGACCCTCTCGGAAGCCAACTGCACCGAGGAGAGGTCGGGGCCTATGAGAGTCAGGTGTCTCACCAACCGACGTGAAATGACGCGCTCCAGCAACTTGCCAGCTTCGTCCAGGAGTACTATTGGCCTGTACGCCGACAAAGAGTCTGCAGGACGACCCTGCTTTCTCAACAGGACGAGGCTGCCGACCTTCCATTGAGGAGGAAATTGACCCAGCTCTAGACAGGCATTGTATAACCGTCTAGGCCTTTCCCCCAGTGCCTCAATAACCAGACACCAGACGCGGCCAGGTATACCGTCAGGACCCGGGGCTGTGTTTCTCCCCCGAAGCCGTCCCACGGCCACATCCAGTTCCGCCTCTGTTATGGAGTAACAGTGTCGGTGTCATTACATCTGGGAGGAGCAGCGAAGGGAAGGACAAGCTGTACTCTCTCAGGGAACAGCGAGGACATGACATCTCTCAACATCTGAGGTTCAAGGCTTCTAGTGATCGGGGGGCCCAGGGTCGCAAGAAACCCAACACCATCTTGTAGGGGCGCCCCCACGGATCACTCTCCACCGTCTCTAGGAATTCTTCACGTGCTCGTGTCTTCGCTGCCCTGATGGCGATTTGGAGCGCCTTCTTCGCGTCCCTAAAGTTGTTATAGAGGTTCGCCTCAACAGTAGCGTCCCGGTCCCGGCGCAGCCTTCGGTGCCGGGCCAAACGGCGCCTCGCGGCAATACAGACGGCTCGCAACTGAGCTATGTCTCGAGACCACCAATAGACTTGGCGTCTTGGAGGCTGAGACCCGATCCGAGGCATAGCGGTATCACAAATGCGCCTCATAGTTCCCCGGAACCAGTCCGCCTCCTCGACTATATCCACAGGTCCCTCCGGCACTGGCGGCCAGGTCGCAACAATTGCAGCCTCCAACAACAGGTCCTTTCTCAGTTTGTTCATCGCCCACCTTGGGGCCGAGGTCGATTACCTGGAACTTTAACCTACTATATACCACCCTCAGTGCTCACTAACACTATATAAGAAAGAAATGAAAATTTTAAACTATACATTATCGAACAATATGTGTTAAATTTTTTATTATATAGATATAATATGCCCATAGTGTTGATAAAATTGTGTTATTCTTATACGTTGTTATAATAATTGAGTTATGTAGATGCATACGCGGTAAATAAAACAAAATGGCCGCCAAATTAACCAAAATGATAATATAATTCAAATTACATACATTTATTCTTGGAATCCAGTACAGCGTACGTCCTCCGCGCTTGTTTACAGTAAACAAATTATTTTTGATTAATTTCACACGAACGAATGCACAGGTAACAGTTTATCACTACACAGTGTAAAACAAAGTCCTCTGGTCTGTTTGTTATCTGTTCGCGATAAAGTCAAAAACTACAGAACGGTTTTTCATGCCGTTTTCACACCCGTAGGTAGAACGGTTCATGGGGAAGGTTTAGGTATAATTTGTCAAGGTTTTCTTTTTATTTTCAAGTTGGGACAATGTCTGCCGAGCTCGCTAGCTTAAAATAAAATAATTCATTATTTAGTAATCTGCCAGTGAAAGTCCCGTGAATATCAGTTCAAGCATTTCGGATATTCCACTGCGGCCCAAGGCGAATAAAAAACTTAAATTACTTTTTATGAGGTCTGCTATCTACCAGTGAATATCCCGTGAAAATCGTTCCAACCATTTTGGAAATAGCAATGCGAACGAAGCCGCGGACTAATAAAATAGAATATGTCAACCGCTACAATTTCGGCTATCTGCCAGTAAAATTCCCGTTAAAATAAGTACAGCTGTTTTAGAGATTACCCGGATCAAATAAACAAACAGACAAAATATAATAATATAAAAATATGTACTAAATATAAAAACATTTTTTTTTTATTATTTGTGGCAATCTTTATCCATTCACCAAAAAGTTATTATATATTTTTACATACACACACTTTATTTTTATAATACGTAATAGACTGTAAATAAAAAAGGTGCGTGTGCGATTCACACACAATAGAAGTGAAACTTCAGTAAATCAACAAAAGAATGAGATGAATATATATAACAAGGGTAGGATAATTACAAAGTTTATTTGTTTAAAAATGAAAGTATTTTGATTAATTTAAAAAAATATTTTATTTAAAAATTATCCACCCTTTAGTTTAAAATTAAAGTACTATTTTTTTTTATATCTTCTTAATTTTGAATTTTTTTACAATTTAAAAATATTCATCCCTCTTAAAATTGTTTTTTTTCCCTATAAATCTAAATGATAAATCATTTTGTTGATTTAAGAATTATTAAATATAAGTTTAAATTAAATTATTTTTTTTTAAATATATTAAATCATGAATTGTAAATTAAGTACATGTTTTTAAATTAATTTTTTTATTTTTTCCAATTAAATTATTATTAAGTTTTTAAATTGTTTAAAATTAAATGATGAAAGTTAGTATTAGTTATTGGTACTTACAATCATTATTTACTAAATTATATCCCGTTGGGACACTATTTTGTTGTTGAAAGTGGTCTAAAACAGAATAAAATAAATAAGGTTATACATGTGTTGTATTGAGGTTGTAGGAGCTTCGGCTCACTACTAGAATATTCCAGACTAACACGGACAGCGTAATAATAAGACTTGGAGATTGTAAAATAGACTGTGTATTAAAATTATCATAAAAGCTATTTATACAGACATGCGACATTTCATTTATATGTTCAATTGTTTGAACGATATTCTATTTACAATATTTACAAAAGTTTCAGCCAGTCTGCCAGAGAGGATGACATTCTCGGTAGCTACATGATTCCCCCTCAAGCGAAGCGTACCGGCATCTTGATGCTTCGACCGGAACATGTCTTCTGTAGGGTGATTAGCTCGGAAGTAGCGTTGCCTAGAGTAGTGCTTGGTTGATCCACTTCGTTGAAACCGTAGGCAGATTTTAAACGATCGATGGATGCGATTGCTTCTCTAGTAGGCCATTGTAGTGAAAACTTTTGTAAAGTGCTTTGTAATGGAGGTTTGTTGAGAGCGACGACACGTAGGAAATGATATTTTAATGGCTGAAGATCTGCTTGAACGAAAAATTTTATTTTGTTAGTGATGCGTAGTCTAAATGAGTCTGTAGTCTCCGTAGACGTGAAATGTCTCCGTTTTTCTTCTTGGCGACAAAATGGGCTTGACCAGGGACAGTTGCTGGGTCTGAATAAGCCTCGATTCATCATGTGTTCCGATTCGACAATTTCATCGCGATGTGGCGCGGTATTGTCGTGCACGGCAGTGTATCGTTTGACCAGTCGTTTCGATAATGTGTTCGACGTTTTGATTCGAACGTAATTCATCGAAGTAAATGTTGGCGTACCTGGGAATTCAATATGTTGCGATTTGACAATCCAGGGTTGATACTGTGTGTGGTTTCGTGAACCGAGATGCGTGCAGGAACTTTGAGAGTTTTGTCGTGCTATCAATAAGCTGTCGGCTTTCGAGATCGACGATCAGCTGATGATATAGAAGAAAATCGTCTCCGAGTATTTGTTGTCAGTCTAGCTGTAAGTGCTGTTCATACGGTACCAGTGTTTGATCACACCATTGCTTTGTGCGTGGTACGGCGTCGTATGCACTCGTTGGACTGTTCGACTTCCTAGTGATGTGTTAGATGCGGTAGTTACGTTCCTCGCTGGTAGATTCCTGGCAGGGTAAAATGCATCATCTTGCATTCTTGCCAAACCGTCGATGAGAGTAGCATCATGGTGACGGCGACGTAGTCTTGCAGGAATCTCGCGAGTGAAAATTGTAATAAGCTTGCGTTTACAGGATAGGAATAACCGTTTCATAACTTGGCATCGTCCTTCCTGTGTTTTTTCCGCGTGGTTACATCACTGTAGGTGCGGCGGCAATATCACGTGAGCGTGCGTGATAGTAGAACTCGGCATGACTTCGGATGAGGAGGCTCTGGTGCGCGGAAATGCATCGCGGCGACGGCGTTACTGTTGTAGGAACCTCGGGATCATCCCTGGAGAGCGCGCGGAACGCGGCGTCACTAAATGTAGGAGTCTGAACTAACTTCTGAACATTTTCCGAAGGTGCATCACGTCGGGGTCACCAAATGTAGGAGCTTCGGCTCACTACTAGAATATTCCAGACTAACACGGACAGCGTAATAATAAGACTTGGAGATTGTAAAATAGACTGTGTATTAAAATTATCATAAAAGCTATTTATACAGACATGCGACATTTCATTTATATGTTCAATTGTTTGAACGATATTCTATTTACAATATTTACAAAAGTTTCAGCCAGTCTGCCAGAGAGGATGACATTCTCGGTAGCTACAAGGTTATATATATATATATATATATATATATATATATATATATATATATATATATATATATATATATAATCTATGATCAGTATAAAATAAAAATGAAATTGATTGAGTGAAAAAGATTGAAATATTAGTTTATATAGTCCGCGTCAAACGTTTTAACCTCTCTGAAGTAGATGTGCAAACACAAATTTAGGTATCAGTGGGATGTAGTGAGGTAAAAGAGTAGGAAGGCCGCCCCGCGCGTTTCTTGCCCCCTATTTCACCCACGTTGACACATGTGTCCTGTCATTACTAGTTGCAGAACAGTCGCATTAGGAAGTCAATTTAGTGTTGTTGTTGTTAATTACATGTTATTGCTATTTTCGTTGTTTTCTTTTTCTTGTATATTTGTCATTATTAGAAGACCCATCCACTAAGAACAATGATGTTTCTATGAAAGGCGTTGTTTATTTTACTTTTAATACAAATCATTTATTTATTATGAATGTAGTTTATTCACAATAATGGTACTGTGACACGCATAATATCTGCACAATAAATGCTATTAGATATATCTGACACATAGAAATAAATACTGCATAAAGGCAATCATTCAATTAAAGTAAGCGATCACCCAAAACTCACAAACCAGGTGATTAAATGTTATTTGGATTTAATTATAACTGACAAATACATAATGTGGCGAACTGTTAATATTTTAGGTTTATCATCATTTAGCTCTTCCATTTCTAGTTTTTACTGTTATTTAATTACCTCAGATTTCATTTTTATTATTTGTTTGTTTTTTATCTCCAATTCTATGAAAATATTCTATATTTATATATAGGATGTATGTATGTATATGTCTGCACAATTCATACAGGTTTTTGTAAACCAGCTGTCAAACTGTTTACAAGACGACACAATCGGAATCAAACTTTCATTTTACATACAGAATCTTCTGAAAGTAGCAGTTATATATTATATTGATACATTTTTATTACTTAATGTAATAGGCATATATCTACTTGAATCATAATTAATTAAAACCTGTTATGTACGTATAATATCGAGACAAATGAAAGATTAATAAACATAAATGTGTTTTCTGAATTTGTTTTGTATTATCCTATTGACTGTACTATGCGCAAGACTGTTCTTGAAGCTATATTCAGAGCGGCCATCAACGATGACTCGGACTATACAGGATTTAAAAAATATTGACACTTACCATTTATTACATCAGTCACATTAACACTTATATTTGAACATCTATTTTGATTATTCAATAATTGTTTTTTACGCGCACGAAACTCGCGACTACGTTCTGTTGAAGTTTTTCCTGGTTTTTTTTTAATTTTAATTTTATTTTCATTTTTTTTGCGTCGATATTGACGACACATTTCGGCATTAGTTTTCGGCATCTTATAAAATGTATTATTTAGCACAACAAGATATAAAAACACTCACAAAACACCATAGATAATATACTAATGTAGAAACAAAACACTGTTAAATAATAACACACTACGCTGACTTCTTACCAAAGAGTATATATAATAAGTATTATAGGAAAAGAGAGCCCTCTCACCGGTAAAATCATACGGCAGTTAAGATACGCCATCTATCCATGTTGAAACGTACTAATAATAATATACCTATATACGTATATATAGGTACCTATATTTGCCTTTATATACCTATATTTATACTTTTATAGACCTATGTTAGGCGTTTTCAATGACACTCATAAAAATATTAATTAACCCTAGAAAGATAACCGTCGCAGAGGCGTCTACGCCGCAAATATATTGCTGTATATTTTTGTCAGACAAGTGTATTTCCACGTCCTTCTCAGTCAACTCAGTCGTCGGTTTGCCCTTCCATGGGACGACTGTTTCCATGCTGTAAGTACTATAGTTTTTTTTGATATGACGAGTCTGTGCGCTCGCGATGCGTATGGTTATCTTTTGTGGAACTTTTGAGTTAATTAATATTGCAGTTGTAATGATTCAAAGCCTATTTGTAAATGTTTTTTATTTGTTTTTAGGAACGATATATTATGTATGCATTATAGCACATAGGAGAACATTGGTCGAAAATGAAATTTGCGCTTTATGCGTTATATAGCTATGGTATCATAAAAGCCGATGCTCGCCAAGATGGTTTGTTTATTGTCATCGTGTGATGAGGAAGATGTCCTAAATCCAGTAACTAGTAAGCTCAAAATAATTATGTATTATAATCTAGCCAAAGGACACGTGGACACTTTCGGCCAAATGTGCTTTTATGTAGTATGGGTTTGAATGAATGTGCTTTTGTGTAGTAGTAGGTGGCCAGTTACTATGTTTTATGGCATATCGAACATAAGTTTTATCAACTCTTACGTGATACACTACCACAATGTCATGTCAAAACATGAAAAGGCCTTAGAAGAGAATATACGAATAAAATCAGTACACAACTAGCTGCGCCATGAATGACAGAGAAATTAGAGATTTCATGAGTACATTTTAAATTGTTTTTTTTAATGACAGATATTTTTTAGACTGATTTTATTATAGTCAAACATTTTATAAGAAAAAAACTCTTATTTTCATAAGACCATTATAAGTGATTTTGTTCCTGAAGCATAAGGCTGTTGATGTTCGTTATTTTTTCGTAGAGGTCTACTCATTTGGTTTTAAATTATTTGAAATAAGCAAATTAAAGTAGAAATGTATTTTATTTTCATATTTCTAAATATACCCTTTAATATAATAACATAAATTATAAATATTTTTTAGTTAATCAATTAAAAACACGTATTATAAAAGGGTGCGCCTTTGAAGCGTATGGTTATCTTTAACGTATGCTGTGGTATGGTTATCTTTCCAGGGTTAACACATTTTATACTACATAATTTATCATTGAGGTACTATTTTCTGTTCATAAGATATGTAAAGTGAAGTGATATTCATTTCGAAAAAAAAATCACACCAACATACATTATTATTGACATAGTGTAACTATATGATTTGTGATTATAACAAAAAATACATTAATACAAACTGAAGATTATTTCTAACCCTATAAGTGTTTTTGTTTCTATATCATAATTATTCTTAATCCGTTAATTGTATAAAACAAAAGTACTTTATATAGAATAAGCAGACAATTTTAATATAAGACTCTATGTTATAAAAAAAAAATACTGAAATATAACAACAGAATTGATTATTGTTTTTATTGAGTAAAGTTTCTTAACAATATTTAAAATAACAAGTTTATCAAAACTTATAATTAAATTAATATAAATGTTTAAAAATAAGCTTAATACACAATAATTTATAGATCAGTGTCAAGGAACCATGATTAAGTTCTATAATAACATACATATTTTATAGTAACTAACCTTTCTGGAATGTTGCAGCAAAAACCAATTACAATGGCAATGACAAGTTTTATTATTCTATTTATTTGTTTAATTTCATATTACTACTGCATTTTATTTCTTATGTTTATTATAATATTATTAGCCACCAGAAGTTTATATAACAAAAAAAAGGTATGTGTGCGATTCACACACGATAGAGGTGACACTTCAGTAAATCGACAAAAGAATGAGACGAATATATATGACAAGGGTAAAAATGATGTTTAAAAATGAAAGTATTTTGATTAATTATAAAAGATATTTTGTATTGTATTTAACATATGTTACAGTTTACAGTAGTATTAGCTCACGTACTTTTCACATATACTAACACACGTTAAATGCTCAAATACAAGCAAGTATTAAACAGTGTGCAATATACATTCTCACCGACATTTGCTCTTTCGCTCTGGCTCACTAATTACAGGTGACTATGCTTAGAGGAGAGACCGATAATATAAAATAGTATGTATATTTCTGTCTCATTCTTTGCCGGCTTTGTCCTACACATTTTTGTATTTGTGTCTCTTACCTGTTGTTTTTACCGTTGCATCCGGTTTGAAGGTATGTAGATCTGAAATCGATTATGTCAAAATCGATACTAAACAATGAATCCATCCAGTGTAAAAAACTCTGAAGCTATTAAATCGTGATTAGATTTTTTCTATTTATATAAAACTGAAACCAGAAAATAATTTACAATTAAATCAGCGTACACCAATCAGGGACAATTTTAAACTTAATACATAAACACGATAGAGGGCTGTATGGCCTTAATTCCCTCATCTATCATTACTGCAGGTTAGCTAAAAATACAATTTTAAATGTACATTTACAGATTTTTCTAATTTTTGCTAGATTTCTACTTTACGTCTTCGAATCAACATTTGTTTCAGAAGGAAAATGAACATTTTAAGTATATAATATCCTATAACAGAGATAAATAAAAATTATGTCATAATAGCATCATTGTTTCTGATGATAATTATACTTTTTTTTGTTAAGCTGTTTTCGAAGTAAACCTTCTTATGAAAGGGCTTTGAAACTCTGTTCCGTAACCTTTTTATGTGACAAAAAGTAGAGGCAAACATTGTGTCACATAGAGTGGACAAAGCCTCGCTCGTCTTTAAGTATTGGAGGACACTGGAGGCATACACTCTTCTCGGTTTTTTAGGGTTTCACTTCTACTGCGTGCGAACCACGCATATGATTTTTTTTAAATTATTATTAGTAGGATGAAAAATAGCGATTAGGCAAAATAAATTTCTCTTATTTATTTTTGAAGTGAAAACTTCTTTAGGCGTGTTGAGGGGTATTTTTTAGCAGGATATAAATTTGTAATTTAGCGTCATGTCAATTTAGTAAGCGTAACTGACTTAATAAGTTCAATATACAAATGATAAAATTTAAGTAATTCATAATAAAATTAATTGTTTTGAGTTTTTGCTTCTGTGGGCAGTCCTCATGACTACCTCGACTTTTTTTCTAGTTGTCTTCTTTATAATATTTTATAGATTTCTACATGTAATGTTTTTCAAAGATTGGGTAGACAACATTGTCTATAATTTATTTGAGTTTTATAACGTTGTGTCGTGTATCACTGCAAACAATAAAATAGATGATTTGATTATGTTCAGTATGGAGGAGTATCTATAACAGACACACAGTTCAATTTTTTAAATGTTCTATAACCAAAGAAATATCAAATTAAAATTGTCCTCTAACTTTTGTTTTGTTTTGCAAAATTACATGAAATTGTAAACTTTTTATAACCTTGTTAAAATTAAGGATAATGAAATATCAAATACTACGTGTTATCTTTTTTATACATTTAATGGTGAAAACAATCGATGAATTGATTTAAAAATTAGTTGTTTTTGGGGAAGAACGCTATTGCTAGTTCAGTGTTGCTATTATAATAAAAAGTAATAGTTAAAACTGAAATATTAGAATCGTCGCTTTATGGAAGTGATTATTTTGTTATCAATGTTATTATCATTTTATTATATGTAAAAAAAATCGTTGTGTATATAAATATCAATATAATTTTAAAAAGTTATGTGCATAGATTGAGTCCGTATTTGTAGTTTGTCACTATTGCCACCTACACTTTTATATATGCACTAATTACTTGTCTTGCGATATATAACATAACTTTTTCTAAAAACAGATGGCGCAACCATCTTTCCAGTTTTATACGAAAAAATAAGTTTCAATTAAATAAAAATTAAGAAGTCTCTAAAAAATTCTTAATATTTCATGGTAAAAAATATGGTGAAAATACTATGCTGCGTATATTTCACTGTGATAAAACGAGCAAAGGCTTTAGTTGGATCAGTTGTAACAGGTTTTGCCAGATTATAACTCTTCTTACTGTTTCCATTCTGGTCTATACTTTTATTTATTTATTTTACTTACTTTGAGCTTTTGAGCATAAGCTTTTTATCACGCTTTTATTAGCTTCACCTGTATGTATGTATGTAACCGACACCTTTGAGCTCGATTTTGTCCTACTTTAAACGATCAGATTTAATTAAAACTTTGCACACCTGTCAAAGGTCGATGACAATGCAATAATCCGAAAAAAAAAGTTAAAAAAATTGAACTAAAAAATAAATAATAGTTTAAAAAAACTAAAAAAACACGCTTTCATAAAAAATCGAACTAAAAAACAGAAAATAAAATTTAATAAATTTGGATTAAGAATAGTGTAAATTATACATTAAAAAACAGAAAATAAAATTTAATAAATTTGGATTAAGAATAGTGTAAATTAGAAATAAATGTATAATTTACACTATTCTTAATCCAAATTTATTAAATTTTATTTTCTGTTTTTTAGTTCGATTTTTTATGAAAGCGTGTTTTTTTAAACTATTATTTATTTTTTAAAGAGATTTCCATTTCCTTGAACAGATTTTGATATCAATGACGACAATTGAATAAAGAAACTAAAAAAGGTAGGTTTGTTTTGCGAAAACGTAACATATTAACTGATTTTTTCTATCTCTTGGCGGTGGTAGTAAATGAATGAAAGTGAAAAACAAAACGATATCTGATGTATCATTTGATACAGTGAGAGGCACCCAACCGATTAAGCCCCGAGATCGAACGATTATTCTGGTAGAGGAATTCCAAAAAGAACAATAGCAATTCATGTTTTTACCAGTAATTATATTTAAATTAGTACCAAAATATTTATGTATTTGCAATATTCAAATAGTCGCTAGATTGAAAAAAAAAAGTCGTTAAACATACCTAAAATCCGCTAGATCTAGCGACAAAGTCGCTAAAACGGCAACAGTATTCCCCCCACTGCTTCTTACTAAAAAGCTCTAATACGCAGCGCATACAGTTAAATGAAGTTCAGTAGTTAATTAAGATGACAACAGATGGCGCCCAACATATAATAATTTCTGTTAGGTTTATTACGAATTATCATTATATTTCGAAGTTATGTTTTGAATAAATGAATATTTTACCTTCTTTATTCATGCACTGGGGAGCTTAATGCCACAAGACATTTTCTTCCAGCAAACTAACGGTGTTTTGAAGAAAAAAATGTGTGCGTGTACTAGTGTACACACGTAAGAAGTGAAACTTGTTTAAGGCCTTATTTTTCGCAAAATGATCTATATGCAACTTTCCAGAAATTGGTTAAAAAAAAAAAAAAAGAAAAAAAAAAAGAAAAAAAAAAAAAAAACCCTTTCTTTCTTTATGGCAAACAATTTCATTAATATATTAAAAAATAAAGTTAAATTAGATAAAGTTTAAACAAAGGGATTTTATTATCATAGACATGAATACAAACAAGATGGCGCGTAACGGAAAAATGTGACGGTAAATTTTTTCCAACGCCGATAAAGAAGTTTCACTTCAAAAAATTAAAATAAAGATTATGATAATAATAAGATGTCGTGACGTGGTGGTGGTGGTTTGACCGGTGGAATATTAATTCGATGTCCGCAGGTTCAAATCCCGGCGTGTACAACGAATTTTTCGTAATTTGCGCACATTTACGAATTTAAATTGGTAACACTATCGGCTGACGGTGAAGGGAAACATCGTGAGGAAACCTTAACCTGAGAAATGTTCTTGCAGTACTACAGTATGTGTGAAAAATATAGAACTGTAGATTTCTAAGAGTTTGAAATCGCCAATACGTCGTGGGCTGGCGTGGTGATTAAAGAAAGAAATATTTTTATTCATAAAACATAACATAAAATACAAGTATACAAGAATGGACAAAAATATGCATATCTGTGCATTATGAAATGGTGTCCAGCTCAGCATATGCTAGTGTTATGAGAAACACTTAGCGCTGATTTTCAGCTGGAACCCAATGCAAGTCACGGTGCGTAAAAATAAAAAATATGAATTAAAATTATAAAATATAATATATATAGTATAGCGAGTAATGTACAAAAATAATACGATACGATTACGCCCATACCTTCCTTCGGGAAGAGGCCTATGGCCCTGCAGTGGGTCTCTTACAGGCTGATGATGATAAGAATGAGCTTAGCAGTCAAGTATAGCTAAAGCAAAAATTATTCATTACATTAATATTGTTTCTACCGTTGTTACATTAGGGTGTTGAGTTAAATGGAAGTATTTATTACAATAAAAACATATATTTTCTTGTCGGTTCTTCTCAATGATTGCGTTGTTTGTCCGAACCGGTGGTGGTTTTGATATTCTTAGGCGCCTTCTCAGGGCCTAAATTGAAAAAAGTATCTTTGATATTCTATAGGCGCCTTCTCAGGGCCTAAATTGAAAAACGTATCTTTGATATTCTATTTTTGTGTGAGCTGGCAATTGAATTGTACCCTTTTCTTATGGATTATTATTTATTATTATTATCCATTATGGATACGCCACCCTCCCGGGGGAGAGAGTGGGTTATGTACGACTCCCACGGACTAAAACCCCACGGTATACCAACAGACCGTATTGTTGGGGCGGCAAGGGATCGTCCTACGCTAATCACCTTGGATAGCCACCCCAGCGGTCCGCCCGGTGGAAGGTGACCGCCTAACATTGAGACAAACTAGGTACACACCAGCTGCCGTCCCTCGTCGGGTGGACCTATGCAATGAGGAGATGGGCGCCCCGGCCCATGTCCTCTGGTCCGGCTACGGTGGCGGGAGGAGTTAAGAAAATTGCCGCTTCCTCCCGTCGGTCCTCCGTTGACGGAGAGGGCCACTTAGAGGATCCACCTGGCGGGACCTATCCATAGCCTCTTCTAAGAGATGACCTCCTCGCGGGAGGCCATCGCTCGCCACACCTGTTGGCTGCTAAGCATGGCTGAAACTACACTCGCAGCCACAAATCCCCACTATCCCCTACCGCCGCAGCCAGAGCGCGGTGCTATCCCTCCCACGCAGCACACTCAGACAGAGAGCGCCAACCTGAACCTGAACCTGCACCAATCTGAACGTCAGAGAGCCCCATTCCCTCTCCATCCACACCTTTACGTTGTACCTATGAATAACTAAGTTAAGTTACCGAAGCTAGCTTAAGAGAAGTTATTATGGCGTCCTTCATTACTAAATACGGCGCAATAAGGCGCCGCAGCGCTCACTTTGGGGACCTCTAGTTTACAACATATTCCCTGACACATTTTTCTCGATGTTTCGAATATAGTTCAATAAAATACGCAAGGATTATAAATGTTTTATTTAATCATCACAATTAATTCACCAAATACGCCTAATTTTTCAGTCCACCAATTTCTAAATTGGGTTCTGTAGATAAATTACTAGGGTTCTAAGAGTTCTTACAAATGTCATTGAAACGTTGAGTCGTCTTGTTAATTTATTGGAACGTATTTTAGTTTGAACAATTGGTATCCGTTTCTTTGTTATTATTACAGCTTACACAACGCTATTAAACAATACAAGTATCACAGAAAATTGAGAGAAAACGCTATATGATATAGGCTCCAATAATTCGTTATATATATTTTTTTCTGAGTAAAATCGCATTTATTCAAGAAATGTACTTATGTAGATAAACTCAAAAAACAAAACCTTATCTAAATACAAAATTACATCCAAATCGTTACAGCCGTTTTCGAGATATACGAAATAAATTTATATACAAGAATTACTTAATTAAAGAGTTTGAGCTAAGGGAACGTACCCAAACCACGTCACCTATATTTGACAACTTTTTAACCCCCTCCCCCCCTCAGTGACCATCCGTGGTATATGAGGAGACCCCCACCCTCCCCCTCTAGTTTTCACGTGGTATTTTATAATATGATTTTAAATCGTTTTTACAAAGTTAAAAATATTTGGCTTATATTTGTCTTTATTAAATGTAATCTATCTTTCCAAACAGTCACCGCGTCATAGATAATACACTATATACAGAAACACCGCGTCGTCGCACGGCAGTTTGTCTCTGTAGTAGAGGTCGGGACTAAAATAAGAAAGTCGTGATTTTACAAAAAAGTTGTCTCTAATCTCGATTTACGGACGATAATTTTACGTGATGACATCATAAGAAAACTGATGAAAAATTTATTTTATGAATTAAATTACGCTTAGGCTGATCACGCCTCTATATCGCTTGTTCCGCACTTTTGCTTGTACGCTCGGCTCAGGCGGAACGTGACAATGAGTCATGCTTTTTCGTGCGTGCAGCCGGCGTTCATCGATTTATAACAAGTTATCACGTCGAAATTAAACGCTATTCAATTAATCTAATGAAAAGCAATAGAAATACATAAATACACTTTTTAGATTGGGATTATAGTTCAAGAGTAGATCTAAATATCTATTGATTTTCATTGGTTTTCGTTCTGAAAATTTTACAACAGTATCTTAACACTTTATGCCACAAGTACCCTAAATAAGGTGTACACTTTTACACTTCTTCAAATACAAAAAATATGGACTTACTTACAACTTTCGAAAATTAGCGTGTCCCCAAAAAAAGAAGTGACCAAAAGCCTGCTTATAGTTACCAGTGAAAATAATGTATTACATACCTAGGTCAGTAAAATAGTCTCAAACCACCACATTTAATTGTTAGCCGAGACGATGCCGAGGCTGACAAACATGTGATTTGTGACTTTTTTACTAGCTTGGTTGGGTATACTATTTTTCAGCTCGACGGAACTAGACAGTGGCAACTTCTTTTAGTAATGTAGCCAGAAAGTTGCCATTTTCCAGCCGGAGGACAGAAATAATATTACAGATAAGAAAAAAGTTATATAAAAACTTATCGTAACAATAACATCATTTACAAAACAAGTATTTTTCCTTTCTTTCTGTATTGTCTGCATTGACAAGGAATCCTTGAATACATTGTACATATCGGCATCTTATTGCCCACCGAAGCACACTATTAGAGAGGAGCAGTTAAATGATTTCTTCAAAACCTTAGGAGATCATTTTATTGCAGCAGGTGATTACAAAGCGAAAAAAAGACGGTTAAATCATATGATAAGGGAGCACATTCTTGAAAATGATCGAAATTCACATATACAGGCATATTTTGAAAGCTTTAATCCAACCACAGCTACAGGTTTTGCCTTGTGGAAAGCAAATTAAACGATCCATATCCATTTCCGCTCCGCTAAGAAAAACAGACAAAAGCTGGGCATGCAGAAACCAGGAGCAAGCTAAGTTGTTTACATAACATCTAGGTGATGTTTTTTAGCCCCATCCTTAGGAAGGTGTACAGGTATAAGAAGAAAAATTCATGAGATTCCTTAACTACTACACGGTAATTATTTAGTGTAGTGGCGGCTGTGTGGCACGCTTATTTATCGTGGACGTTAATAGAAGAATTTTCACCTTGTTACAATTTTTAATGGGTATAACAAATACTGTGAGTGCACGAGAATCGAATGTCGTTCTGCGAGAGTCGCTTGCGAGTGTGAAGTTCGTGCGGGTGCAATGCAACTTCAGAACTGTTGACGGTTCGTTCCAAAACATTTAGTTATTTTCAATTATTTATTAATTAATTATTTATTTAATATCAATTAATTATTTAGTTAATATCAATTATTTATTTATTTAATATCAATTAATTATTTATTTAATATCAATTATTTATTTATTTAATATTAATTAATTATTTATTTAATAATTCAATTCCTACTCCAATAAATCACCAAGTTACGGCCTCATTATTAATAAAGTTTTGCAAGAATTACCTGAGTGTCAGTTAACCCAATGACAGCAATTTTAATGCAATAGCAGGACGTCAACTAATTATCACCAGTAATATAAATTTGCACAAATGATTATGCTACTAAAACCGGAAGATCCAAAACCATATAAGCGAATTAGCAATATGGAGTAGGCAGTAGCCTACACCAGCAAAATTATATGAAGTCTTTATATCGCTATGGATGTTATCAGAAGATAATACCTGAACATAAATTGGGATTATGTTGCCAGCACGCTACCACCCATAAAATTTATTGACTGAGAAATCAGATAGACAGGCCTTTCGAAAGCAAGAAGTTCTGCACTACTTTCTACTTGGACATATCACAGGTTTTATACATCAAGGTGCAGTAACACTACTTTTTAGCATGACGGAGCTGGAAAGTGGCAACTTCGTTTAGCGCAGAAGCCAGAAAGTTGCCACTTTCCGGCCGGAGAACAGAAAAAATATTATCAAGTACTAAAAAGTTATGTAAAAACATATTGAACACATACAGGGACATAATGTACAAAAAACAAGTCTTTTTGCTTTCTTTCTGTATTGCAAGCATTGACAAGGAATCCTTGTAATATTTAACGAACGCAATGAATGTCCAGTCGATCGTACGACATTGTTGTATCGGCACAAACTCTCATCGATTTGTTTGTCAACTGCACTGCCCTACAAACTGTAAGTTTTCAGTTAGCTGACGTTTTGGTATAAGTACATCAGTGTTACTGCCTGTGAGTTTTAAAAGCGCGAGATTTCTTTTAGAAGATGTTGACTACGTGACGAAAACCTAACACCCTCCCTCCCCCCTGTGACCAAGCGTGGTACTTGAAGACACTCCCTCCCGCCCCTAAACCGGTTACGTGGTTTGGGTACGTTCCCTAATGTAATAATACAAGATTTTTTAAATATAATTTCAAGATGCACTGTTTCAGCCGTTAACATTCAACAAAGAGATAAATATAACATTAAGTCATACACGCCAAAGTTTAAGAATCGCTGCATTCATTATAGTAGTAGATAACAATCTAATTTTAACAATTCAAAAGAGAAACTGTTCTTCACTCATTTATTATGTTAATTTAAGTTTCTATTTAAAGTAATAACAAATTTTCCCGGCTATTTCCTAAGGTCACCTAATTCCTTCCGTGTTCGTAATTTTGTGTAGACTATTCAATGGACGGACCTCAATTAACCCTGAAATAAATAAAAAACAAAGATTATTTAACCTTCTTCTAATGCAATATTCATAATTGTGTATACTACATTCAATTCAATACAGAAATGTGGAATCCAAGATTTTTACCGACGAATAAACCCAAAGATAAACTTTTAATTTTACTTGTTAACTTTACTAAATGCTGTCAAAACTGTAAATACTTTCCCTGTTTGTCTAATTAATGCTACTAGAAAAAAAAACCGTACTCTTCGGTAAAATTCGCTATGAATCTCTAAATTATTTCAGTCATGAACCCTTAAAGTGACTCAGTAACACTTAATAATAGTTGATAACTTAATAATAATAGTTCTGCCCTGCTTAATAAGACAGCTGCATGTAGATAAATATAATAAGGATCTATTTTTATTTTAAGAATTTATATTAATCTTAAGAGAATAAACTTAAAAAAACACATGTTTAAATATGTTCATAAATACTTATTTCAATATTTTTATGGGATATCATAAATCCCTTCAAACGGTTTCACAAATCTCTCGAATGTTTCCATAACCTCTTGGATGTTACCATAAACCTCTTGGATGATCCCGTAAGTCCCCTCAAATATTACCATAAATTCCTTGGAAGCGCCCATAAATCTCTAGGCTGTTACCATAAACTCGTTGGATGCTCCCATAAATCTCCTTGGAAGTTCCCATAAATCCACTAGATTGTTACTATAAACTCCTTGGATGCTACGATAAATCTCCTAGATTGTTACCATAAACTCCTTGGATGCTCTCATAGATCCCCTTGGAAGTTCCCATAAATCCACTAGACTGTTACCATAAACTCCTTGGATGCCTCCATAAATCCCCTAGGCTGTTGCATTACCTCCGTGGATTTTCCCATAAATTCCCTTAGTTATTACGGTAAATCCGCATGGACCAATTTGGGAAGCATGGGTACAGGTGATAAAAAAGAACAAATGGTATGGAAATAAGCTTCCGCAGTTGATGCAGTGCCACATTCTTAAAGTGCAACGGCTTCCCATCCCTAATTAGTTTTTTTATAGAAATACCAAATAATAAAACACGATACCTGAGCGTTCACGCTGTAGTAAAGTACTTGGAGGCAGTTTTGATAACTTCACGACAGGGTTCAAGGCACCAGCAGCTATCGGAGTCAGAGTTTTCTGATCTATATTGGTATCTTTCGTTCCATTATTGGGCATCACATCTAACTTTTTACCTTAAATAAGATACGCTCGTTGAGAAAAGTACTGTGATAATTATTTATTTAATTCTTCAATTAACATGATAACAACAATGTAAGACAGCATTTTGTAACATAAACTCTGGTGGTAGTTAATATATTAGGCAGTTTAACGCGCGAGGGCAGCTCCTGTGGACTCCTTAGCTCCTGTAGCTCCTTAGATTACCGCTAGCGCTCGGCCGCATCGCCAGTGCAGTCCGTTACAGTATGTGCCGCGAAAGAGACGTGAACTCTCTGTGTCACGAACCAGTGCGCAAATCAACTTGCGAGTGAATAGCGAATACATTTTATGTGACCCGCCTACTAATTGGATACGGACACAAACCTGCCGAAACCAGCGATCAGCCTATGCCAAGTAAGCGTGTATTTTCTATTCTATCCTAGGTCAATCGATCTTGGATCCTACGATTGAGCGTATTTCCCGTGATACCCTTGCCCATGCAAACCGCCAAAATACAGTCCACATCTCTCCTTAGAAAACACCGCTATCAATGGAGGTGAATGGACCACATTCAAGCCCGCATTTCATGGTCCCTCTCGCCGGATTTCCCTCCATCTGGCAATGCTTTTCATCGAAAAATCTAAAGTGACTTGCTTTGTATTGCCATGGAACAACATCATTTAAGCGATATATCTAGTGTAACATAAGAATTCCCTTACAATATATAATTACAATTTAGTGATCATCTTTGGATTATACTAAAACATGCAAGGGCAATTAAATTCAAAGCTATAAAAGAGTAAAATTCTGGAAAGATGTGAAATAGGAGAAAGTAACGCTTTAAAATCGATAGGATTCATTTCTCAGGGAACGGTTTAACTAACTAAGCTTAATAAACAGACTAATGACCGGTTTCTGAACACATAATAATACGATAAATGTCAGTAAAACTCAACGGGCCATTTGACAGTTTATCTTATGGATAACTTTGTTGAGTCAATAACTATTGGTAGTTTAACCGAATAACTCAGAAACCGGACATAAAACGTATAATAAATATTACTGAGTTCAAGAAGCCCGGTATGAGATGTAATCAAAGACTTACATAACTTTTCTTGTTCTGTTGTACCAGGAGACAGTTTTTTTAACTTCACTATGGTATTGAAAACATCCGGTTTAGGAATTTTGGTAGTCAACGTTGTCGGTTTTCTACTCATTTCCTCCGTTTTCTTATTGGGCGTTAAACATATCTTCTTAGCTAAAATAAAATATATTGGCTGAGCTTTTACAATCGAAAAACAAAACAAAGACTTTAAAAATGCATTATTTACTAATAATATAATAATAATAATAATGTAAATCTCACGTGTCTGTACTTTTTAGATTTTTGTGAAAAAAATTGTTGCATTTGTTTCGGAATAAGTAATAAAATACATTTCCATAATTTTTAGAATGTTTATCTGTTTGTCTGAACACGCGTCACTGCTAAAGTACTGCGTTCACGATAAAACCTCAATAAGAAAATCATAAAACAAATCCTCGAGAGTAACTTAGTCTTGGTTTCATTAAAATCGGTTCACTCTATCAAAAGTTATTGTCATTTTAATGACGACGCGACTTCAGTACGAGAGAAAAGTAGATGAGTAAATGGACTTAATACATTCAGGCGATTTTATTAGTCACCGTTTTATTAGGTTCCACAAGGATGGAGTCGCGGAAGCAGCTAGTTATTCCTATAGTTCCATGCCATTATCTGATTTCATTTTAACACTATTTATAAAGACCCCCTATTTTTTGACTGCATAATACTGTTTATATTATTATACTGAAAGAAAAAAACCAAACACATTTATCAACACTGCATAAAAGAAATTGATGTTAAATATATCAATAAATTTCTAGAAAAAATGGGATTAGGTCAAAAGTCACTAACTAAGCCGTTAATCCTCGACATGTCTTCAACTGAATAACTCACCTAAGTAATTAGATTCTTTTAGTTTCAGGAATTCTGCTAAGCTAAGTATAATTTTCCGTTTTGCTGTACTGGGTGGCGTTTTGGATTCACTGTTATTAGGCACTCTCAATAACGGAATTCGATTTTTATCTCGTTTTACTTTCAGAACCTTCACTGGTCGCAAAATGGGTCTGTCGTTCTGTAATGTTTCTTTAGAAACTGCGTTCTCCTGTAGTATAAATGCATGTTTTAATTGCTTTGTAAATCTCCGAGAACTTCGCTAATAATAACCAGAGTCGGCCTTTGGGAATGTACTAGAGTTATGACCGTTATTAAAACTAATAACCTAACTGATATCCAACAACGAAGATTACTGAAAGAGATGGCCGTACTCCATTTAAAAGTCAACTTGTAATAGAGTGGAAAGACTCATGTGCGTTAGACAGTTAAATGTTTGTATAACGTAAGCATTATTTAATCTATGGAAGCTGTAATCATTGTGTATTCAATTATTGAGTGAGTTTGTATAATGACAGCACGGTGTAGGCAGTTGGATGTGAAACGAGTTTGAATATAACTTCTTTTTTTAACCGACTTCAAAAAAAGGAGGAGGTTATCAATTCGACTGTTTTTTTTTTTTTATGTTTGTTACCTCATAACTTTGGACTGGGTGAACCGATTTTGATTATTCTTTTTTTATTTGAAAGCTGGTACTTCCCGTGTGGTCCCATTTCAATTTGGTCCAGTTCCGACAACGACATCCAGTGCAAAATCGTATAAGTTTTAAATTTGCATTAATTATGTACGCGACAAATAGACGAATAACTCAATATCACGCTAACCGATTTCGATGATTTTTTATTGGAAAGGATGTATTTCAAGGGTAGTTTGATGAGAGTTTGGTTAGGTTCTGATTATGGGATCCGTGACAAAGTAAGAAAACTTTCAAGAAACGAGCCTACTCCTTTCTTAAGGGCCGGCAACGCATATGTGTTTCCTCTCGTGTCGCAGGTGTCTATGGGCGGCCGTGATCACTTACCATCAGGTGACCCGTATGTTCGTTTGCCACCAATATTATAAAAAAAACTCTTCAATTTTTAGGAGCCTATTGTGCTTATGTTCGTTGCTGTGTTGCAACATGACGCAAGCATTGTAATTACATTACTTAAGGGGTATTATGTGTGAAGCGATGGTAGCCGAGTTGGTGGTAGAAACTATCGCGGATTATTGATAAGGTTGCGTTCGTACCAAACGTTACTTATTGTACAACCAATTGAAACCATATCGCATACCATACCGCAAAAATGAGCATATTTTAATATACTTAAGGCGGAACGGAGTTCGCGGGCACTGCTAGTAAAATATATTGATATAAACTAAAAATGGAAAAATAAAGTAAATTTTCAAAAAAAGTATTAACCGACTTCAATATCAATCAAAAACCCATAAGACACTAAAAAGCGGAAAATAAATAGTTTATCAAATTAACCAAATTAAATAAAACATATGAATATGTGTGCTACCTAGAGATGTATTGGAAGTCGGTGCGAACCGAAAATCATATCATCTACATAGGTACAAAGTTTAAGTCAACTCTCGCGTCTCTGTAATACATTTCTACCTGGAACAAATTTGAAATTTCGGTTGGCACCGACTTCCAATACATCTCTAGGTAGCACACATATTCATATGTTTTATTTAATTTGATAAACTATTTATTTTCCGCTTTTTAGTGCCTTATGGGTTTTTGATTGATATTGAAGTCGGTTAATACTTTTTTTTGAAAATTTACTTTATTAAATATTATTTATGGTCCAAGTGGCTTTTGTTTTTTTTTGATGAATTCAAAAATATTGACATGTAAAAGTATTGTAAAGATTGGTTGTATACAAGAACAATAAATCTGTTATTATTTCAAAAATCCTGCTGTTTTGCCGAGTTTAATACATAATCTTTTAATAATTAGCAATAATTATTTATTATAATTAGTATTTTCCCATTTCACAAGATAATCTAGTCCTGTAACTAATCGTAGAGGTACTGGCATTCTGTATTCTACACCTGACATGACTTCTAATTCTTCTTCATATATGCTACTCAAAACTGTCACACGAAATTTCCTTTATTAATTGTAGTTTTTATTTGTAAAGGTCATTCTCGGGTGCGCCATGTTTATCAACAAATAAGAATACTGTATATAGAAATACTTTAGTTTATTATTGTATTTTACAGCAAGTCGGAAAAAAATACTTTCTTTATGACGCTGTGTGTTAGTAATAGACAATTCTGCCAATGTCATGTAGATACAGAGAGTGCGCTGTCTGTGGTAGGTAGTGTCATAAACGAGAGAGACCGATTTAAAATGTAATTCCAAAAAGAAGATAATTAACTTGTGTTCAAACCGAGTTATTGTATGTTTCTCAGAAATATACATATAACTAAAGTTAGGTACATATCGATTAAGAAATAGGCAATCTGATTAAAGTTACATTATTGCTAATTATACAAACATTTAACTGTCGAACGCACATGAGTGACACCCGTGAGTGTTGCCACTCTATTACAGAACTAACTTTAAATGTATACTGCTTTTAGCACTTTAGGTCTTTGATTTGGTGTTGATACTCTTAATTTTTTTTTTTGTAATAAAAGAAGTTACTGAATTATATCGATAATTGTTCTCATGTGAAATTAGCAAATGTAAAAAGAAACAGTTCTATTAATTGATTTAATTATTTTTGGTAACCCAATTATTTAGATTATTACTGACATTTTCGAGTAGGTAATAATATTACAAATGTCTTGTAATAAGTTCAATGTTCTAACAAGACGGTGGCCCCCTTGTTAGAACTTTCCAGGGAGTTTTTCCTCCGTGGTATTATTTGTCATCGACTTCACTTGTACAAAATAACCGAAATATAATTACGTAAAACACCAGCGATATTACACAATATAGAGTCAATTAACACAAGATTATACATAAAATGTGAAATCCACTACATGACAGATTCAGATCCCGCCAAAAACTAACGAAATGATTCTAGTTTTTTTTTTTTCAGTTTATTCTAATGACAGTTGAAATGCACAAATACGTACATACAATGTTCGTGTAACACTTACCGAGTGTTCAAATCCGGGAGAGAAAAGTGTAGAATATTCTTTTAACTCATCATCATACGGCATATTTTCACATAAAGGGTCAACTTGTTCAAATTCTTCCTCATTCTCAGACTTGATATCCGATTTCACACTGTAATTATTACATACATATACATTATACATACATTCCTATGCGATTGCTTTACCAAAATGTGTCTCGTATATATGGAGACATAAAAACGCAATATTCAAATGATGACGTATCGCCAAATCTAATCAAAATAACGCCATCTTTAATATTTGATTGTTTCGTCAACTAAAACAATTGAAAAAATTATAAAATCAAACGCTTAAATTGTAGATACAAACATACAACACGGAATGCCTAAAGAGATATGAATTGTGTAATGCGTCATAAATTGTCGGCAGCCGCCATGTTAATGCTTCCAGTCAATAGTAAACCGGAACAATTCAATAGTCATCAGTCAATAGTAGGTCATTAGTATTACACACAAGTCATTAGTGGGTACAGTTTCCTTTGTAATTTTTTTATACTATATAGGTTTATACGTTTGACCCTATCTCATTTGATGTTATATGACGATATGGTCTAAGATGGTATACACGCTATACATATACACGGTGACACAAAGGTACTTGACCTCAGTGACCCAAGGTGACCCTAGTATATTCGTTTTATTGGAAGGATCAGAGAGTTTGGCAGAACTCGTTATCTGGGTTGATTTCGATGCACCACCACGATACCATTCGTCCAGATCACGAACGGCACGTTGGATACGCCATCTGAGGTAGACTCTCTGCCTGCCTGAAGCACAAAGGCTGTATCATCAGAGTGATACTGTTCTTTATATGGGAAGAAATCTTACTTTGGTCACCCACAGTTCTGGGGAGTAGTGGAGTGTTAGACTCTTACTGCCTAAAAAAACCCACTGGATACCGTCTGCCGCCCTAATGGAGTGTCACGGAGTCGAGTAAGGCAAGCACCATGACACCCCGATGATAAGACCCAGTTCGAACGCCAGGCCACAACAACAACCCAGTCAAGCATACTCTTCTACCGACCCAAGAGCAATAGGTCATATCTCTAGCCCTTTAGCCCTTGGTCCAGCTTGGCAGTCAAGGAGTCGCCTGCTCCAATCGCCATACGACATTGATTTTTTAACGAGGTTGTCACCTCACCTCTAGTAAATTTTTTTCCGGTTACTTTTTACCGAGGTTTTCATCTTCTCCCTCCGACCGAAGGCCACTCCTCTGTCACTTTTTAACGTGGTTTAATTCCACGTTAACTTTTACAAAGGTTTTCTCTCTCTCCCTCCACCCGAAGGCTACTCCTCTGTCACTTTTTAACGAGGCTCTCTGACTCTCCCTCCACATGAAGGCTACTCCTCTGTCACCAGGGTTTTTACTAGGGTTTTCTACGAGGGTAACCTTTTAAGGAGGTTTTCTCTTACCTCTCTGACGGCCAAGCCGAAGCAGGCCCGCCCTTACCCCATCCTCTATCCCCTCTGATAAGCAGAGGGGATCATCGTAACAACCTATCTAGGTATGTCGCTGAAGTAGATGTTCAGCAGGGAAGACGCAAGAATAGAGCCTTGGGAACATCTGAGCGAACTGGTTGAGGCGGTGAAAACTCACCTTCCACTCTGAGGCAGAAAGTCTTATCTGAAACTTATCGGTAATGCGAAACTGAGATAGTTGATTCCTGCTCATTTTTTGCTACGCCTTTGATAGCCTTGCTTCGTATTTGAAGGTAGGTTGTAATATTTATGCTAGTACAAATAGTTTTTGACGGTAGAACGGACCTTTCGACCGACATATCTATGCAGTTTAGTGTTATAATTTATTTCAACACACGTTTATGATATGTTACCTTATCGCATCCTCGTTGTTACGGTCAGGAATTGATATAGGGTCCAACTCTGTCATCAGATGCTTTCGTATCCTCATAAGGATTGTCTGGATCTCGTTCTGATAACAATTTATTAAAGTTTAAGCCGAATTGTGCGATACGATAATACAGGATAATATCCAATTTCCATACGTATAACTAAAATTGAAGAACAACTTTTCTTATTCGCGGTTTCAGCATTTGCGGCTGAAAATTTTATTTTTCATGGATCCAAAATCAGTATTGTGTCAGTTTAGTGTTAGGTAATAGTGAACGCGTAGTCATTATAAAAATCATATTTTGTAAAAACTTAAATAACTTTAAATTAAATAAACATATAGTGTTTTTTAAAGGAAGGTCCAAATATCTGAATGGTAAACTTAAAAAAAAATAATCGAAATCTATCGTTTATTTTGTAGTAACGACATACCTCTATCATTGTATTTATACATATATATAGACACCATATTCTACTCGCAGCATAATTATGGAACTTATCCTTCGAGTATAAGCAGAGTTTATTGTATTTGTTTTTTGTCTGGATGACACTCATAAAACGTCTGAACTGTGCACTGAACTTTTTAATAATACACCATTTTACATTATATGGGACAGTACTGAATTATTTTTTATTTAAATACAAATAAAGTTATTAGAACAAGGTAACTAACTGATTTTTTTTTTTAAGTCAAAAGGATGCAAACGAACAGGTGCGTCACCTGATGTTAAGTGATCACCACCGTCCATAGACACTAGCTACACCAGGGGAGTCGCAAGTGCATTGCCAGCCTGTGTATGGGGGAGGGGTAGGGAAAGGAGAAAGGAGAAAGGGGAAGGGAAAGAGGGAAAGGAGGTGGGCCTCCGGCGCTCTCACTGACCGAACGAAACACAACAAAGCAAGCACTGTTACTTCACGTCGGAGTTCTGAATGCATTGTTATTGGGTCCTTGATAAGCGTGGTAGATTTGAAGCGATGACGACTTAGTTGATAACGTGTTAGGACACCGCGTTGGAGGACGTAGGTTCGAATCCTAGTAACTGAATCGAAGCTTTTGGTAAACGAAAACATCGTGATTGTTTCATCATGGTGGTGTAGGGCTTTTTCTAAGTCTACCTTTTTTATACTATTGGCGGCAAACGAACATGCGGGTCAGCTGACGGTAAGTGATCACCGCCGTCCATGGACACCTGCGACACGAGAAGAATCACAGATGCGTTGCCGGCCTTTGAGAAAGGAGTAGGCTCGTTTCTTGAAAAATGGCGCATTGTAATGGTCTGGAAACGCTGCCGCTGGGAGTTCATTCCAGAGAACTGTCGTACGCGGAAAAAACGAACGTGAGGATCGCACAGTGCACGACTTCCAACCATCGAGATGACACTGACGGAATTTCAGTCCGTGACGAGTCGTTCTGTAACGGAACTCAGCAGCAGGTATCAGTCCAAACAGCTCTACAGATCATTCTCCGTGATAGATCTTGTAGAGGACGCAAAGCGACGCAAGCCTAGGAAGCTACAACCCTCAAGTAAAAAGTATGTCACCAAGCACCTTCTGGTGTGTAACGGCAGCTGCACTTGGGAGCCAGGCCCCTCTAGGGTTAGCGTATTTACCACCTTAGGCACGTCGTCATTTAAGATCAGATGAGATTGTCGGCAAACCCATAAAGTACAAAAAAAAAATTATTTCACGCTTGCAAATGAGTGAAAATCACATTCAAAGGTTCAGTTATAAACACAGACTAGCTATGTCCGCGACTTCGTCCGCGTGAAACCTTATGTCAAAAACGGCGATCGATAAAGTCATCTGATCATTAAGTCAAGAGCCACGCTGAAGCTATTATTGGTTTCAGCATGAATGGTTCGGCTCGTCTGGGGTACTACCATCCGACCCACAGAAAGTAATAGTGCTTGTATTGTTGCGTTTCGTTTGGTCAGTGAGAGCGCCAGATACCCACCTCCCTTTCCCCCCTTCCTCCCCCCACCCCCGAAGCACAGGCCGGCAACGCACTTGCGACTCCCCTGGTGTTGCTAGTGTCAATGGTCGGTGGTGATCACTTAACCGTGACCCACCTGTTCGTTTGCCACATATGACATAAAAAAAATCTCGTCCTGACAACACTATTGGCCTTGCAAGGACTTTACAGCTTCAACGAACTATAAAAAAAAATACGTATCTACTTTTTTCTCGCACTTAAGTTGCGACGTCATTAAAAGTACAATAAGTTTTGATAGACCGAACCGATTTTAATGAAACAAAGACTAAATATTACTCGAATATATGCTTTATGATTTGATGAGAGTTTTTATCATGAACGCAGTACTTTAGCAGTGATGCGTGTTCATAAAAACAGGCAGACAGACGTTTCTAAAATTGATTGAAATGTGTTTTTATTACTTCTTATACACCGGCAACAATTTTTTTTACCAAAATCTAAAAAGTGTAGACACGATACATTTACATTCTTATTATATGTATAGATGTGACTCACATAGGGTCTTGGTGAAGGCACACGCAGCATATAGTGGTGCGAGTGTGCGCCGTTTGACTCGCAAGCAACGCACAGATCCAAGTTATTACACTGCACGCACGTGTACCGAAACCTGACCACACCAAATTATAACAACACTATGAACATTAGTGTTGTAAACAATGATATTATAACTAAAAAGCTGTAGATACGTCATAAGCGCTTCGACAGCGCCTTATTAAAACTTGGCTAGCTACCTTAGTTTTGAGAATTGCCATCTCACTTCCACATTCTATCTAAGACAGTGTGGCGTTACAATATTATGTTACGTATGTGTGCGTTATCGTGCCATTTGTTTTGTCAAAATACCATGCACGTAACGTATCTACACCTTTTTATTTATATCATTGGTTGTAAAGCATGGGCGATAAACTATACGCTATATCGAAACCCAACCAACGGTCTGCCGAGCCTTTGTTAACAAAATTTGACTGGTGATACCAGGGCGAAATATATTATTGCGAAAGCTTTCGCTTTATGGTAGATGTGTATGCTATACAGTCAGTATAATTTATATAATAAAATATCAAGTAGGTAGATTGAGAATCGATTCAATGTAATAAGTCATTATGACTTTTTTTTAATTTTATTTTTGGCAACCAATCTTTTAGATTATTACTGCCATTGTCGAGTAGTTAATAGTATTACAAGTTCTTCTTCCGTTCCATTTTTGGCAACCAGTCTTCTAGTAGACTATTACTGCCATTGTCAAGTGAGTATCGATATTACAAGTTTCTTGATATAATTTCAATGAACTAACAAGATGGTGGCCATCTTGTTAGAACATTCCATGGAGTTTCTGTGGCATCTCAGAATTCATAGTCCGTGTTATTATTTCCGATCCACTTCACCTGTGCACAATAACCAGACCATATTACGTAAAGCACCACCAACATTACACAATATAGAGCCAAATAACAAAAGATTATAGATAAAATATAAAGACCACTACACGGCATTCCAAGACCCCGCCAAAAACTCGTCATTATGACTTATTTACTTATTTTATGACTAAGTGAGCTAACTTTTATGGAGGTCGATCAAACGATGTTGGAGTTTATCGATTTCAACTATACCGACATACATTTTTATATCATACTAATAATAACGTACGACGTTGACCAAATTAAGTTGGTATTTTAAAGTTTCAAATGGAAAATTATAACAATCCTCATATTATGCTATACTTCGATCTGTAAAAATTTAACACTTACCCGACGATTTCTCCTTTGCAATTGTCACAGTGGAATCCCTCGTGCCGTCCCGTATCTTGTGTAAAGTAATACATTTTTGATGTTATACTTCTTTTGGCGCGTTAGGGAAAAACGATGAGAGTAAATTTTTAAGATGCGCGCGTACACCGTCGCGAAAGACCGACACCCTGAAGTTATTACATTGCGCGCGCACACCGTCACGAAAAACAGACACCCTGAAGTTAGCTATAGTCAACTTTTTCTATCGTTAGTGTCGTTTTTCTACAAACGTAGAATAAGGCGAAAGATAACATTTTTGAAAAGATTTTTATCTTGTTACGCCAAAGAAGTATAACTTCTAACGCGTGTACATAATACACACACACTTTTTTTTTAACTTACAAAACCGAACTATCCAGCTATAATATGCTTTAATAAAAAAGAAGTAACTAAAAACTTCAATTTTGTGGGAAAATGCATTTATGTTTGACAACGTTTAAACCATCGACTTGCAAAATAAATGAAGCACTTTAACTACATTCTAAAAGTAAGGATAAGTGGTGTAATTATGTTGCTATTTGGTCGTTGTAGATGACCATTATTGCAACTGAAATACTATTAAATATTTTTAAAAAAGTTCGTAGTTAATTCAGTTTTTTTTTTTTTATAAAATACTAGCAAGCCCGGCGAACGTTATCCTGACCTGATAATAAAAAAAAACTTAACATTACCTAAATCTTCCTCATGAAGCACTCTATCTATTGGTGAAAACTGCATGAAAATCCGTTGAGTCGTTTTTGAGTTTATCGCGATCAACAGACAGACAGACAGACTTGGCAGAGGACTTTGTTTTATACTATACTAGCGGGCCCGGCAGACTTTGTTTCGCCCTGATTATGAAAAAATCCTTCACAAACTATATACTAAAACTTTCCTCATCAATCGCCCTATCCACCGGTGAAAACCGCATGAAAATCCGTTCGGTAGTTTTTGAGTTTATCGCGAACAGACAGACAGATAGACGCGGTAGGGGACTTTGTTTTATACTATATAATGATAATGATTTTATAGAATAATTTCAATACACACAGAGTAACAGCACAATGCACTATAATAATTAGCATGAAACTGAATGAAGTCGCAATGTTACAGAAAAAACTGTGTACATTAAAAAAATGACATAAGTCTGAATTAATTCCTTCTTTAAATAAACTATTCCTTTTTTAAACCTGAACTTACATTAATTCACTTTATTCATTATTTTATCTTTATAAATGACTAGCTTCAGCCCGTGACTTCGTCCGCGTGGCATAGTTACTTTAGACTAACGCTAACTCGCGACTTCGTTTACATAGAAGGTGAACTTTTAAACTTTTAAACAATACGTATGTTAACCCCGATTTTGAAACATTATTCGTTGGTGCTCCGCTCCTATTGATCTAAGCGTGATTTGTAGCCTTCCTCGATAAATGAGCTAACACTGAAAGTATTTTTCAAATCGGACCAGTAGTACCTTTTTTTTTTTTTATACGCCAGGCTTCGTCCTACTATAGAGAGACTACTGGGTACACGACCAGTCGTCTCCCCTCGTCAGCCTCACCTGTGCAGTGAGGAGATGGGTCCCCCGACCCATCTCCTCAGGCTCGGCTCGGGGACCAGTAGTACCTGAGATTAACGCGTTCAACCAAACAAACGAACTTCAGCTTTATATATTAGTATAGATAAATATATATTAATGTAATTTTCGAGATTCCCTACTATGATAGCTACGGTTTTCTATTACATATACATGATTTTACATTGTGTGCCCCTACATCTTCTTTTTTTCTCGAACTGACTACGCTATTGACCTAGCAAGGTCTTAACAGCTTCACCGGACTACTAAGGCGAGCGCTTAAGGCACTCAGCCGATTTTATTTTGACAACTAGCTCAAGGGTGCGCGGCACACCTGGACTTGGGCTGTTACGTGATACATGCAATTCGCGACCTATCTGAGCTAACCTAAGCTACGCTAACTATTTATACATATATGAGTTGTTGAAACATATATGTGTACCAAGCATACATACCGCAACAACTTTTATAATTATATATAATATAATACAATTATATAAACTATTTCAGTTTGATAAGGGAAATAAAATAAAACCCTTCCACTTGCATGTGTAAGCGTGTATGCGTGCACGTGTGTGGAGGTGATATGTGTAACCCCTACATCGTTTAGATCAAATCCTATGACTTACAGCAAGTATGAGGATCGACTTACCGTTAACACATCTAGTTGTTACTGTGTCTGTATCACCATCATCGCAATACATCGACAAGTTGTCGGGAACATCATCGAGATGTTCTGGTTCATCTGAAACCGTAACGCATTTCCTTCTAGAAATATCTCATTTGATTCACGTCGTAGACTCGATAAGATGGATAATATGAATTTGAAAGCATGATAGTGGAGTGGCTAGCGTGTTCTCGACACTTGGTCAACTGAGGTAAGTTTGAATATATGCGACAGCATTGAATGTTTCGGTGAAGGAAGAATACAACATAAAACTACAGCATAGTGTTGAGGCCTTTTCTCAGCTCGTCTGGCTAGCTACCACCCTCAAGTTTGGAAGTCCTGTCATCCAGCGTCTATTGGTGTGTTTTTGCAGCTGTACTTGAGTGACAGTCCTTCTCTAGGTTTAGCGTAACTATCATATTGGACTACATCGACATTTAACATTGGGTGATATTGTGGTCAAACCCTGGAACCTATCTATACTAATATTATAAAGAGGTAAAGTTTGTGAGTTTGTGACGTTGTGGCGTTGTAGGGGGTAATCTCAGGAATTACTGGTCCGATTTGAATAATTCTTTCAGTGTTATATAGCTCATTTATCGAGAATGGTTATAGGCTATATATCATTAGCTAAGGACAATAGGAGCGGAGCACAGATGAAACATGTTTCAAAATCGAGATGTTTTTTTCTTTTTGAGAGCTTCTGCTGCGTATCAGCGTTAGCCCAGAGTAGTAACTATTACTACGCGGACGAAGTCGCGGGCAGGGGCTAGTAATGTATAAAAAACTAGCCTTCGCTAGCGACTTCGTCCGCGTGGAATAGTCACTTTGGGCTAACGCTAACACGCAGCGGAAGCTCTCAAGAGGAAAAACCCCGATTTAAAAACATTAATCATTGGTGCTACACTCCTATTGGTCTTAGCGTGATGATATATAACCTATAACCTTCCATGATAAATTTGCTATATAACACTGAAAGAATTTTTCAAATCGGACTAGTAGTTCCTGAGATTACCCTGTCACAATCTCACAAATTCATAAACTTTACCTCTTTATAATATCATATATAGGTATAGATAAAGAATTTACGAAAGTGTGAAGCTGTGGAAACATAAGGTGGCTTCTTTCTTTCCAACACCCTCGTGTCTTTCAAACGTAATGTAAAGACATTTTAGAGTATAACAGTGGCGATTGTTGTTGCATTGTGCAGTCGCAGTTGTTTTTCGCTACAATACAAAAATAATAAGAAATCGAAGAATTTTTGCTACTCACCTTGCGGTATCTCCACTGGTGCACTTTGAGCATTCCACGAAAATGTATCCGGTACAATACTTCCTGAAAGTAATTAAATACACGTAATACAGTGTAAACTCTATTTAAAGTAGACTCCCTAAATCGTCGAAATTACTACACTTTGATTGCTGTTCTTTCATTTGTCATAAAACGATACACTCTAAGTAGCATAACCTTTGATCAACAATAACTAGATAAAGGGTCACGTACAAAATCGAAGCTAACTGCTGTCCGCGTAAATATATACTTATGTAGCTATTTGTTTACTAAGAAAGGGAGAAAAGTTTTAAAACAGTTTTAAGTTCAATCTAATTACAACCATGACACCTAGTAATAAAGTCACAAATGTTCAAAATATTATCTAATATTTACGATAAAACGAGCAAAGCAATAAATTACTCCCGTCACTTACAAATGAAAAGACAACATAAACAACATTTAGTGTGAATTCAACCTTAACACGCAATGAAAAAAGTACTTTTTCCCGTTATTGTGCGTGGTTGGTGAGCCTTGCCAAACATTTGTACCACAGGTTTAAAATCGTTAAATTTGTTCAAAATTTGATATTATTTGTTAGTTTAAAGCTTAAAATATAACTTATTCAACATGTATTTAGCGAAAGTATTATACTCCGGCCGTTAAATTGCTTTTTCGGGTATTATTTTTGCATCTTTTGAATACACTGCGGCATTGTGAAACGTGCTTACATTGGCTGTGTTTCAAACAAAATAAAAGCTCACATTTCAAGTGAGCTGTTATTTACCGAGACGTATTTTCCGCGCCGACCCGATATCTAGTTATTGTTGATCGAAGAGTATAGCACTCACTCGAAATGAGAACGACAATGCGTCACTATAAGGTAATAGACAGGTGCGGGGCAATCTGCGGCTCTTTGACGGATTATTTGCGGATCACGATAAATGTACCCGAGTTCCCATTTGTGCTATTATATTTAAAAAAATATTAACGTATCATATGTATTTAAAAATGTTTTTTAAATTACTGACAACAAATAAGAAAGACTAGAAATAGATTTCAAGTCTTGAATAATTTTAAACCGTCTCTTGATTTTTTTCAGAATCCATTTCTTAAGTCATTTATTAACATAACTCAAGGTGAGTTTCACATTTCCCATATAATTATGAACCAAAAAGCATCTGGAGAATTAGAATTAATAGAGATGTACGAAAATCAGTATTAACTAACTAGCATCTCCAAGAATTATTGAGAAGTGCTGTCACCAATTATTCACCAAATTTTAAATAATTATCAAGAGGAGTAAAATAAATGTGATTAATTTTTAGTGTTTAAATTCAAATACAATATCTTGTAATTTTATTCATATTTTCAATAAATATAATTTCTGTTAAAAAAAGAAAATTAATATCTTGTTTGTGTACCTTTTAAATACGTATGCAAGTGCGGCTCGCGAAAAATTTCAAATTCTGAACAAGGACTCGGACTATCACGGAGCTTGGCCACCCCTGTAATAGACAGTACTTTCTAAATTGTAGGAATTAGTAGGAAAGACGCTAGCTATGTTATTTGATTGGTGAAGGCATTACTTTGGGGAAATCCATAATTAATTATTAGGGTGGACGTTACTTCGCACTTCCGCTGGAAATTCTAAATAATTCTATGTTTTTTCATATCTTTTTACATGTTTTATTTCTCTTATACTGGTATGTATCAGTGTCGGACTAACGTCGGGTGCAACCACCGACTATTGACGCCTTTTAATAACTTGTTGTTTCACAAACGTTATTAGTTGCAGTAAGCGGCTAATCAATTCCAAGCGGAATATTTTCTCCTACATATGTGCTATAAGGGGTAACTAGTAGTTAAAGAAACAAAGATTTAACAAGAAAACTTTACTTTTTTATACATTTTTTACAATATTGATAACATAATTATTGAATTTTACATTCTTCGTTGTAACCAGCTCGGGTTCCATTTAAAATTTTATTGGTATTTTTCCACCAAGTATAAATAAATATTTTGGTGCTTATTTCTTCAAAACTTTCAACGATTTCTACTTTTGAGCTCGTTGCATTTTAAAAAGCTGTCGTCTAATACAATTAAAAAAAACAGAGAACGTATATTGATTAATGTTCTTTTTATTTGGATTTTCTTAGAAGGTTTTGGTGACCTGACCACATCTTTTATGTTTGAAAAGCACTTTATGAGAGTATGTGAGGGATATGTTTGACATATGTTATCACCACCACTTCCGGTGCCGCTACGTCACATCCAAGATGCGAGACTACAACGCGACGGGACCACTAGCGCCACCATATTAGAGATATACATAGTCACTAGCGCCACAATAAAAATACATAATAATGAATTAATATTATTTTATAGATATAATAAGACATAAATAAGAATTGATATTATTTATATAGAATTGTATTATTACTAAATTAACATTAGTTTGATCGTTATTACTTCAATTAGTTTATATGAATAAATAGTACTTGCTTTGACTTTCATAGTTCGGCCTATAAAAAGCAAGATGTCACTGATCTAAATGTCGAAACACTAACCATAACACATTAAAGATACATAAATAAGTATAATTATATAAGATTGTTATATAGCTTAAATAACATTAATTTGTTCATTATTTATTATTTTTGTGTAACTTAAATTATTTTGCGGAATTATGTGTAAATTGTCATTGCTTTGACTTAAGTAGATCGACCTATGAAAGGCAAGACGTTGGTGATATCTACGGCACATCCGATATACACGTATGCGTTTATGAATCTTGCCATCTCAATTGTATGTATGTATATGCTATGTATGAATAGCTTAGAATAGTTTAGCTAGGTCGGATTCGGGATTTCGGTAACAGCCCAAGCCGAGGTGTGCGTGCACCCTTGAGCTAGTTACCTAAATAAATCGGCTGAGTGCCTTAACCGCTCGCCTTAGTAGTCCGGTGTAGCTGTAAAGGCCTTGCAAGGCTAATAGCGTAGTCAGTTCGACAAAAAAAAGAAGATATCTACGCATTTTTATGTAAGGCGAAGCTCTACCGAATTAAATAGTGACAGTACCTACGAAGACCCTGTCCTTAAGTCCCTAACCGCATCGACTCTAACGAATTTTGTAACACATATCTTTTGTTGATGAAAACTTTCCTGCTAAGAACAAATGAGTTATTATTATCTTTATTATACAAACATTCCTTGTATGAGTTGCAATTTTTTTTATTAAATCTTAAGACGTATCTCGTCACATACTCGAGTTGTGCTCTTATTTTTGGGCATTGGTTCTTTTCATTAATGTTAACAAAGATGTGGTCACTATCGTCGAAATCAACTTCAGTGGTACCACTTGACATCCTTGGATTAAGAAAAAAAGCCTATTTTATGATGTGAACCCTGTGTATTTTTCCATTTCACAGTTTAAACCTGCTAGTGGGCACTACTTCAATTATTAATAAGCATGGAGGCAAATGCTGTTTCAAACCCAGCACGCGTGAAGGAATTATTTCTGTACACATGATTGCTGATAGATCCAAAAAAAATTTCTAAAGGATCGTGATTAAAAAGTCTCATCCAAAAAGATATCAACTGGTACTTTTTGGACAAAATATCAACAACATACTCTATGTTGTCTATTGTTTGCAACCAAATTTTAATAGTGGGTACAGTAGCTGACTTAGGTACTGTTAGGGTCTAAAAATTTCTTACAGCTTAATAATTTTTGACGCTGCCTACTGCCTTTTATCAGTCGATAGTGGAAGTAACTAAAGACTTCTTTCTTTAAAAGGTTCATAGTTGCCGTTGAAGGAGTCAAACAAATCATAAAAAAGATATTGAAATATCTACAGTTTCTTGGCATTCCTTTAGTAGTACTCCGATTCCTGAGACTCTAATTGGTATATGTTACATATCTGTATTATATCACATCTCCACTCAAATAGTGTCACAACTCAAAAAAATATATATTTGGGAAAAGATGTTAAAAATATATGCTACTTTTATGTTTTCTTTTTTGGGGTTTTTCATTATTTTATAGCATAACGGTTTTGAGCAACTTAAAAGCTTACTTGAAGCTACAAAATTACTTTCTAATACCCCGAAAATCTAAGAGTACAGTCAAAATCAAAATATCCTTTATTCAATTTAGGCCCTGAGAAGGCGCTTATGAACATCAAAGCTACCACCTGTTCGGAAAACAACCCAGCCATCGAGAAGAACCGGCAAGAAACTCGATCTGGTTTATCTTTTCATGTCATATATTTTTACAATAACATAAGTATTTACATTCGTTATTAGTGGATGCAATGAAAGGGGCATTATTTCCAGACGTCACAATCGTTCACATATTGATCCACCCTATAATAGCCTTTAGATATTAAAACCCGCTTGACATGGTTCTTGAACTCACTATCCGGCAAATCGGTAATGTGTTTTGGGACTTTGTTATAAAACCTAATACTATTACCTAAAAAACTGTTTTTGGACTTAGTGAGCCTGAAGCATGGAATGACCAATTTGTTGCTGTTTCTAGTATTTAAATTATGCTGGTCTTTTACCAGATCCAGCATATCTAACTTTTTGCGGACAGTAAATAAGACTTTAATAATTTTTGCGCTTTGACAGTATTTTGCAGTGATCCAACAGGCATAGCATAATATATGATATTTGTAGTACATAATTTACCAGCTAAGTATCCCATAGCAGCAACTACAGTACCATTAAAAACTTGTGCTGCGCATTTGACCTTCATTTTTGACATCTTCAAGTTGATATAATTTTCGGTTAGTTTCGACACAATTTCTTTTCCTTTTATAGAAACTTGAAATCCTTAGTTAATAAATTGTTTCCGATTCCCTTTATCATATGAGGTGTGTCATACAGAGGAACTACTTCTGCACCATCAATCACTACATATTATAAAACAAAGTCCTCTGCCACGTCTGTATGCCTGTTCGCAATAAACTTAAAAACGATTGAACGGATTTTCATGCAGTTTTTATCAGTAAATAAAGTGATTTATGAGAATGTTTTAAGTATATAATTTGTCAAGGGTTTTTTTATTATCAGGGCGGTACGGCATCCGCCGGGCCTGCTAGTTTTAAATATTTTTCGTTTAAGTTCTTCACCATTACTTAAACAATCTTGACGATATTCTTCAATTAGATAATTAATAGCACTCATGTAGGTTTAACTTTAGTCACAAATTATGGCTATAACTTTAAATCCAATGATATTTAATTTAGTGATTAGAACTCCATTTTTGGTATGCTCCCTGCATAAAATCTAGAGGTAAGAGGTTGTTTATAGATTTTTTGGATACCTCTTAGAATAAAAACTAATCCATGGTCTGCTATTTCCTCTTATTTTTTTTGTCTGTTAACAAATCCAGAGATTTCATCCCTTCTCCGCATATAATCATAATGAGGACTAAGTGCTATTTCATCAAAGAGTAACAAACATGCATAATCTTTCAGCGTTGCTCATTTTTCTTACTTTATTAATTCTAAGAATATGTTCTCAATTAGTCCTGGTTTCAAAGAAGCTGTTCTGATCATACGGCTGAGTGTTATTGGTGTTGGTAGGACAAAACTTCCTAAGCCATCTATATGCTCTTGGGCCTTGTATATAAAGCTAAGGCCATCAATTTCTCACTTTTTGTTACGCGTCTGCCCATCTTGCCCTTAACAACCTGTCGAAATTGCAACATTGGGAAAATCATTGCTGCAGCTGTGAACTTGTTTAACGCCTTCGGGAATGTGGGGTTTTCTGATAGTTTTAATGCTATCTTCGACTTAGCTGTTACAGAGGCTTTTGATTTTTGTATCATTTTGATTTTATTTCTTAATAAAACCATTTCAAATAACATGGATATGGTTTTCTTTTGCCCTAAAATTAATTAAATATAGTTCATTTCATCACACCAAAAAATGTTTTGCAAATTTACATTAATTTTTGTAAAAAGTAGTAAGAACGTTAAGAATACACTTTTTAGTTTTTTTTATTTCTTTTAATTTTATTATCACAAGTATTATTGCGTTAAAAAGTTACACTACTTGTAATCAATAAAGACTTTTTTTACAGACATACCAGGCGAGTAAGTCTATAAGATAAAGTTAGTATGATATAAAGTTTAATCTAACGTTTTAATAAAAAAGCTTGCTGAGGTTGCAAGACAAGAACGGTTGTCTAGAGGTGGATCAACAAGAGGTTCAAGATTGGTAGAACCACGTAAATATGTACCGTTAGTTGTGTTTTGACGAGATCTTGTTCGTAATGACTGGATACATGGATTCATAAATAGCAAAATTAATATCTTAAATTCAAATGAATTTTGTTCCAACACTGAAATACAATATTTATTTAAACAGTTGTATTAATGAGATAAAACAATATATTAAATACTGAAAGGGAATGAATATGTTCAGAAAATAGTTTTTATGTAATTTTGTTTTTTTTGGCCCCTGTGGAAAAGGTTATCGGTGACGCGAACAAGTTTTTCTCCTACCTCATTTTTTCTTTTAATCGCTCAATGCGGCTATGGAAGTTCTCCACTTAAAACAATTGAATGGTATTATACATACCAGTCTCACCAAATTATGTATACACAACACATTTTAATTGTGACAAAAAATTAATTACCTTGTATTTCTGTATTCATCTGAGATTGCCGCAAAGTTGTGTCATTTTCTGGACCAGTACATTCTAAAAGACACAAAGATGCTTTTTTATTAGACAGAGCATATACACAAAGTACTATTGTCATGATAATCTATAGGTTACTTACCTTGTCGTACATGTACTGCATTGCTACTTTTCAATTGATCCAAGTTTGTGATTTCTGTTGGTGCAATACTTTCTGGATGAAAGAAAGATAAATTTTACTACAATCCACAAAATATTAAATAGCTATTTACAACAAAGTTAGATTTTAACAAACTAGTATACTTGCCTTGTGATTCATGCACTGGTTTACTTAGCTCTTGCCCTGAATAGACAGTGTTTTGTGGTAGAAATTTGTCTAAAAAAAAGGAATCCCCATTTACATACCTCACAGATAATAATAACTACTCCAATGTGATACAGGTAATACATTTTTTTTCCTTCTCTCAATAAGGCAATCTAACATATCACTCTGACATTGAATAATTGAACTATACATATAATAATCAACTTCTTCTTTAGTATTGTGCAGTATATTTTTGCTGATGTAATATATAGTACTTAACTAATATAATAAAATATTTTCATAGCACCTCAGCACCATTTGCAAGTAAGATATCTACAGGCAAAATTTAATATAAAGTATTATTAAAAATATATATACATGTATATATAGTTGATATATTACAGTAATTGTGAAGATTTAGTCAAAGCTTTTGTAAATTGATAATTGAAACAATAATACTGATAATATCATTACCTAAATTATGAATCCATGTTTTCCTAATAGAGTATAGCTATTACATTATAAATTGTACAAACATATGGATTTTAAAAAAACAAACTACATTTGATTAATTACTATGTTATAACGAGTTCCTTGGTTTGTAACAAATGCTGTTATAAAGAATTCACATTGTACTTTAATTTACAGTTCCATAAAAAATATTCAAATAAGTAATAAAAAATACTATATTCAGTAATTGAATATCAATAATCAATTGATCACTTTTATTGACCAAAGATTCATTTGAAGAAATTATCAGTAGTATCGATCATTCAAATGAACAATTTACAGTTTGATAAAAAACAATCAAATAATCATCTAGGTAATGAAAAATACTAATTATGGTCAGAAATCCAATTTGAATAATTAATTAATCAGTTTTATTGATCAAAGATTGATTTGAAACAATTATCAGTAGTATCAATCATTCAAATGATTTTTTTTTTGACTACAGTAATCCCTTACCTGATATATGAAGGGTCGGTACAGAATTTCGAGTGAGTCCTTTGGACCATGTATAATACTTTGATTCAAAATGCTTATGACATACTCTTCTATACTTGTAGATAAATTTGTTTTTCAAAGCCAATATATCTCCACCAATATTATAGAGCCAGGAACTGAATCTCTCCGAATCTTTTTCAGGATTAGGAAATCTATGTAATATTAATTTACTCTCAGAACCTACGAATAAGAAAAGAGAATAAAATAAAAAAAATTTAAGTAGTACTGAACATTGTATATATAATCCAAGATGATGTGGTAAAAGGGTTGTTCTACAAAGTATGTTTTAATATGTATTTTTGGGAGTAGAGATAATAGTATCCCAGTATAAAATAAAACATTGCTACAATACAGGTCCAATAAGATAAATCATTACATAGTATAAAACAAAGTCCTCTGCCACATCTGACTGTCTGCCTGTTCGCAAAAAACTCAAAAACGACTGAATGGATTTTCTTGCGAATTTCACCATAGATTAAGTGACTGAGGAAGATTTATGTCTATAATTTCTCAAAGTTTTTATTATTATCAGACAACATCCGCCGGGACCACTAGTGTAACATAATTTGAGCTTTTGAAACATATATTACATCATTAAAAGCATTCGTTCATATACAATCTATGTATATTACATGAATCCGAATGTGCATTTGTGGTACTTACGTATTAACGTTACTTCAACTGAAGTTAGTCAATGTCCTGTTTCATTTTGGTTTGGTTAGGTTAGACTTGCATAATATAGACCTATCAGTTAAGTACTGAATTTGTTTATTACACTTTACACCTTAACTTTTCAACCGATCACTGACCGAAGTATAGAAAATGTGTTAAGTAGGGATATGTATCTAAGGAAATGTGAACATTAAAAAAGCACAAGTGTATAAGTTTCTTAAATAGGCCAATTTGATTGGATTATTATACAGTCAAAACCGTTTATGGCGACATCTTTTACAACAACATACGGTTTTACTGACCCAGAACAAAAGTCCCGACTGAATGCTGTATCTTGAAAATATCACCGTCTGTTACGATTATCGGGTTTTACGGCTAAATACGACTGGTCCCTTCGATGTCGTTATAACAGATTTTGACTGTATTTTGATACACTCATTTGATATGCCCCTCATTTTGATACACTTCTTACCCAAACCCTTCTTATTCTTTTAACAATGACCCTCACCCATGCACCTTCTACACAGCCTCGCCTACACAATTGTTGACACTTACAAAATTCATAAAACATATCTTCCAGTAACATTTACTCTTTTGTTTCATGAAAATTGAACTGGTCTATCAAAAGTTATTGTACTTTTAGTGATGATACAACTTAAGTACAAGAGAAAAATAGATAAGTAAATGTACTTAATACATTCAGATGACTTTACTAATCAATATTTTTTATATAATGTTTCAAATTTGACAAAGTCGCAGGCACAGCTAGTGACTAATAAATTCATCTGAATGTATTAAATCTAAGTACTATATACTTTTCTCTCATACTTAAATTACATCATCATTAAAGTTAGAATAATTTTTAATACACTTAACTGATTTTAATGAAACAAAGACTAAATGTTACTCGAAGACATGCTTTATGATTATCATGAACGCAGTATTTTAGCAGTGATACATGTTCATATAGACAGACATTTCTAAAATTGATTGAAATTTATTCTATTACTTATTCCTAGACACCGCAACTATTTTTTTTTATAATATTCTAAAAAGTTCAGACACGTTAGATTTACATTCTTATTATATGTGTATGTATCAAACTTAGCAAAACTAGTAATAGTTTTTTAGGTAATAGTGTTAGCTTTTACAATATAGTCCCAAAACATATTACAGTTTTGCCGGACTGTAAATTTAAGCACCATGTCAAGTGGGTTTTAGTGTCGATAGGCTATTATAGAGTGGATTAATATGTGAATGATGGTGATGTCTGGAATTGACTCTTCTCTGTGCATCCACTATTATGTTAAAAAGATATACCCGATCGAGTTTCTTGCCGGTTCTCCTCGATGACTGGGTTGTTTTCCGAACGGGTGATAGTTTTGATGTTCATAAGCGCCTTATTAGGGCCTAAACTGAATAAAGTATTTTTGATTTGATAGATAATTTTGGTTAAAGTTGGATTGATTTTGACGGAACTTTAACTAGCAGATAACTGATTTTAAAGCACAGTAACTTATGCTACTTCTCCACACAAAGATAATAAACTATACAAGTGTCTAGGATCTCGCGCGTGCGCTAGAAAACCTCTACAATGGAAAAAAGATTTTTAAATTCTATGTTGATGAAGTCAGGGGTAACAGCTAGTATTACAACATATTATGCTGTAAAGAGACGTATTATTTAAAGAATACCAACGGTACTACGTTCGTGAGTGAAATTATAGTTTAGAAAATACTTCTTCTATAATTTTAAAAGCTTCAAATAGGGTTATTAGGTAATATAACAATAAACAGTAAATAGAAAAAATGTAAATACTTACGAGTCAAATTGCAATTAGGTACACAACATCGTTTATCTGACATAATGGAGATCGATAATGTATAAACGCAAATTAAAATCCAAGGGTATGAAGATGCATAGTCAACCTTCACAAATAGATTCGGAATTCAAAACATTTGTTATTGTTATTCGTCAGGCACACGTGTCAATATTATGTACGACCAATAGTCTGTGGTTAACGTCAATTCCCACTTTTTTGCAACCAATTAGGGATGTGACATTAATAGAAAAGAATCAATTAAATAAAAATCGATATTTCTTTTTCCAGTATTAATCGATTTGTCAAAAATCGATTTTAATAAATATAAATAATCGATTTCTGCGAAAAAATCGTTTTTTTTTTCTATTATATAAAAATCTATATGGTTTTCATATTCCAATAATAAAATTAAGAGCTTCATATTAACAATCAAATAAAATGATATGAATAAAAAAATAATCAATTTAAAACTAAAAATACTTTGAACTTTGAAGGTAAGGAATAAGGAAACCAAATACCATAATTGATACAAATTTTCAGTACCATTAAATATTTTATCATAATAAAAATTCAATTATGAGCATCCCAACAAAATGACAACCTTATTGTCTCAAAAAATAAAATATATATCAAAATAAAAAAAAAATGACAGAACTTTCCAGTATTATTTTACATTTAGGCCTACGTTCAGTGGTGGACGGCAATAGGCTGATAATTTAACATTTGACTAGTAATAAAATAGAATACTTAAATCGATAATTAAAAAACTAAACGACTACATTATGGCCCTAAAAATTAACATGTAAAACAAATCTTTCTTAATCTTTAAGTCAAATCAATAAATAAAATAAAAATAGTTATTGTCACAAATGTCTAGTCTCATTTACATTTGACTAGTGTTATGGTAAGATACTTAAAAACAAGAATTAAAAAACTTAACGACTTCGTTATGGTCTCAAAAACTAAAATATAAAACAAATCTTTCAATAATCTTTAAGTTTAAACAATAAAAATAATTATTATCACAAATGTCTAACAGCAGGGATGTGACATTTTGAGTAAAAAAACGAATATCCAAAAAAAAATCGATTTTAATCGATTATTTTTTCACATCCCTATAACCAATCTTATGAGAATTCAACCAAGTCAGAATCCATGCTCCGTGGTATTATTTCCGATCCAGTTCACATGTGCACAATAACCAAATTATATTACTTAAAACATCACCAATATTACATAGCATAGAGCCAATTATCACAAGATTATGAATAAAATATAAAGTCCACTACATGAAATTCCTAGATCCCGCCAAAAACTTCCGTCAATTGCCTTTTTGATCGCTTTTCTTCTTCAGTTTTGACGAATCAGTCCTTTTCAAAGACATTTATTTTGTCACTTTTGCAAGCTAATATATATACCACTTAAAATGAGCATTATTGCTATTTCTACTTAGCACTCATACAAATTTTATTGCGATAAATGTTGCCATAACGATCTAAAAATCGTGAATTTAATTTTAGCAGGACGACGAAAAATAATAATCGGCAAGATACGTAAAACGAAAAGGTTTTGTAATATTATATACAAAATCATTATCATTTTATTTTTTTCATCATTTTATACATAGCTGTTTTAACTGCCAGTTATAGATAGATAAGTTATTGGAACCGGCTGTTAGTGTATAATTTGTCAAGGATTTCTCTTAATCAGGGCGGGACAACGTCTGCCGGGACCGCTAGTATAAAATAAAATGATTCAATAAACAAAATTTGAACAATCAATGCAAACTATTCCAGACTGTTTACTTAAGGTCATAAAACTTAGATAAGCTCTTGAGTTTTGTCTAAAGCGAGCCTTTAAATATATCATGGTTCTCTTATATGGCAGGATGTTCGACAAAGATGACACCCAGCAGATTTACTCCCGTCACTTGATCTCCCAAAATGGCTCTAAATCGCAATATTTAGACTTCGACAATTTTAAAACTTTGGGTTAAATTAGAACATCTAACGAAATGTGAAGTTAAACTAGCAATAGTTTGCACATACAAAAGAGATAAATATTTAGTGTTAAAATAAACATAATTTTCCCAATTTACTGAATTTACAATTTAATTAATGCACAGAATATAATATTCATACTATTTACACAGTCTTCAAAGATATTACACACTATCATTTCAGGTAACAGTTCCAAAATGGAAACATTAGTCGGCTAAATTTCGTATGTACCGTACTGAGTAAATGCAATTTTTCGAATCTTTTGAGATCAAAAGCGAATTTCCCAGTAATCGCTGAAGTTCAAGAACCTCGTTACAAAAAATAAGTTGTAACCGATGTAGTTCAGTTTCGTTCACGAATTTAAGAAATGAGTTTTTCAACCAATCACTGTACCTCATTTCTTTCCATTTACAAAAGTAGTGAAAATATTTAGTTCTAATGTGTAGTAGTACAGTTCTACTTTTGTCCGATAGATGACGCTTACTTGAACTACTTATTTGTATAAAATCGATATTTTGATGATTACGTCATAATTATAGCAAATTTATTGTTTACATAATTATAGCAAATAAAATTATTTGAGAAATGAACGTTATAATAGTCGTTAATTAATATAATGACTACGCTATTGACCTAGCAAGGTCCTAACAGCTTCACCGGACTACATATGTTAAACTCATTTCATGTCTTCATCATGATTTCTGATTCTTAGTAGAGGCTTTTTGTTTCCTATCTTTCACCTGTTAGTGGCGAGTAATAAAATGTGAACTATTTACAATATACCAAAAATATCAATGTTTTTATTCCATACTAGCTTCCACTCGCGACTTCGTCTGCGGGGAATAGTTACCGTTTATCCAGCGCACGCTCTCAAAAGGAAAAATAAATCTGATTTCGAAACATTCTTCATTGATGCTCCGCACGTTTTTTTTTATATCATAGCAGGCAAACGGACAGGTGGCTCACCTGAAGTTAAATGATCACCACCGTCCATAGACACTTGCAACACCAGGGGAGTCGCAAGTGCGTTGCCAATCTGTCTTAGGGGAGAGGGGGAGAATGGGAAGGGGGAAGGGGAGGGGAGGTGGGCCTCCGGCGCTCTCACTGACCGAACAAAACGCAACAATGCAAGCACCGTTATTTCACGTCGGTTTTCTGTGAGAGGGTGGTACTACCCCGGGCGAGCCGGCCCATACATGCTGAAACCATTAATAGCTTCAGCGTAGCTCTACCACCTACCAAAACTTGGATAATTAAAGGTTTTCGTATTCTTCGATTGATTTGCGTTGGCAGCCATTTCACTAATAAATCGAACACATAAACAAAATATTAAGTACGAGCAGTACCTGCGGCTCCGCAAGCGTTTTTTTTAATTGTATTAAAGAAATGTAAAAATGCGAGATGTATAATTACAGAAATGCTCTTTCAAAAACATTTGTAAGTACGACACGCATACCACCTACACCACATGTAATGTTGTACATCAGATATCTAAATACTAACAGTGTGTGAATGAAATTTACCATCAGCAACATATTTGGAACTTTAACCCATTTATAACCTTCCACTATAAAAGAAACTAATGAAAATTTCACGCTGTACATTACCTGACAATGTCTTAAAAGCGTTATTATATAGATATCATATGTTCATATTGCCAGTAGAATTAAGTTTTTGCGACCATACAAAACGTAATCGCTTGTCTGTTTGGCAAAAAATTGTATTATGGAACGCTTAAGGTAATACATCGCTGGTCTTAATATCTTAATAAAAAGAGACTTCAAAAGATCTCTATCTTTAAAATTACTATTAATTATAATGCTGAATTGTAAACAATAAGTTGATAATTACCTTTGGAAATTAAAATACAGAATGAGTTGAAATCTTCAAATTTTGCATTAATATAAATTAAAATATAAAACTCTATCTATATCTGTAAGCAGTTTTTCATACTCGTATTTCACAATATTCTTATACGTTGCTAGGGTTACTTACCAAGTTGATGCGAGCATGATAAATAAAACAAAATGGCCGCCAAATTGACCAAAGAGACAGTATAATCTAAATATATGAATTTCAATTATATTTATTTTGGGCGACCAAGATAGCGCATACTTCATGCACTTGTTTACAATGAACAATATATTTTTGTTAAATTTTACGTGGACGAAGCCGCGGATAATAATTTAGTCTAAAATCAAATAACTTAAATTACTTCTTATAAGGTCAGCTATCTGCCAGTGAAAGTCCCGCGAAAATCGGTCCAACCATTTTGGAGATAGCACTGCGGACGAAGTTGCGGGTAACAGCTAGTCTAAATTAAAGTAGCCTATGTCACCCGCTGTAATTTCAGCTATCTGCCAGTAAAATCCCCGTCCAGCCGTTTCTGAGATTACTCAGAACAAACAATCAGACAGAATTTTTTTTAAATTGCATTTTCGTTATCATTTGTCTGTTTACTTTCATATCCAATCAGTAAAAAATTGTCATTTTCATATTACATACAGACACTTCATTATTATTATTATATGTACCTATAGATTAAACACATCACGCTGCTGCCAGTACAAAAGGTGAAGTGTGGAAGGTGTGCGCCGGAGTTGCGTCGTGTATCTATGTGCACTCACGAAATGCAAAGCTCAAAGTACGTCTCGCGTGAAGCTAGATCAATAGTCAGTTCGAAAAAAAAAGTAAGATAGCATATTCTCAACATCGGAGTTTGGGATGAGAGAGAGAGAATCATAGGAGTTTTTAATGGCAAATAAAACAAATATGTCATTTCGTATGTATTTTTTAATGAAATTCGATTTATATTACAATTTCATATTTTTTTCATCATTATTAATTCAGACAGCATCTCAACTAGAATTCCGCATTTACACCGATCATATAGTTAACAATTTATTTATATTTTACAATATTATATTTATTTATTATCATTATTAGTTCAGAATCGACCGCACTGGAAATAATTCGATTCCGATGGAGATTAATTGGATCTTACGAATTAATTATACATAAATAAATATAAATAATACGCTAATGAGATGTATCTTATACTACGATGAGAGGAAGGCTTTTTTCTACTTGTCTTTTTATCTTTTGATTGTCACAAGCTGGATAGTAATACACATCCTATAAAATATTTTAAAAGAAGCATTTTGTATTTTTACAAAGAGATAAATCCAAAATCGGTACGATAACGAACAACAGTATAAATTTAAATAGCGTCCAGTTAACGATTTCTTTCTTTCATAGCCTCTTTTTATACCTGAACCCGTGGAGGCAGAAAAAGTGGGCTAAAAATTTGCATATTTTTTTCGCGCTATTTCTTCCTGCTGAATTAAACAGCGATTTAATAAAAAAAGAAATACCCGGAGATACAAAAACTAGAGTGTTGCTTCCAAATGCATGTTTTATATTTTTGATACGACCTTTTGTGATTTAGATACAGCCGATCAAAAATCGGGTAAAAATTTCAATTATATTTTTTGCTCCCTTAATTTTTGTGTGTAGTATAAATACCTTTATTCTGTACAGGATTAGATTGTCTATATTACAGCAAAGTTTCATATGATCTATTCTCCTGTACAAATGTTTATATTCTGATACTATTCTGATTTCGTCTGCGTTGTCCTGTGCATGCTCACCACACTTTGCATGGTACTTATAAAAACTGCAATTTCTTAAAACTTTAACAATTTAAGTGAAGACATTGTATCATTTTTTTAGATAAACGCCAAATATCTAAGAAGTGTTATAGTCAGAGTCAAATGTTATGGCCGCTCTGAATATAGCTTTGAATTCAGCTTTGCGCATAGTACAGTCAAGAAGTGAATACAAAATAAATTCAAAATATTAATATAGGTATTTAACATTGACATTTATTAATCTTTGTTTCGATATTACACATTTATAATAGTTGCAAAAGATTATATATAAAAATGAACAGATAATAAAAATTGAATCATTACTAAGGTAGTAAAACAACTGTAAAAACTACAAACGGATAATAGTAACCGAACAATAGAATAATAGACAAAGTTAGAATATTAACAGTTCGCCACATCATGTAATTGTCACTTATAATTAAATCCAAATAACATTTATTGGTGAGTTTTGGGCGATCACGTACTTTAATTGCATGATCCCCTTATGCAGTATGTATTTGTTTTTCTATCTGTGGCATATATGTATATATGTGTTATTATAAATAAAATACATTCATAATAAATAAATAATTTGTAATAAACAACGTCCTTCATAGAAACATCACTTTTCAAGTTGATGGGTCTTTTAACAATAACAAATATAAACTAGAAAAAGTAAAGAATGAAAACAACAATAACACGTAATTAACAACCACAAAACTATTCTGATTGCGACTGTACTGCGACTAGTAATGACAGGAGACATGTGTCAACGTGGGTACAATAGGGGCGAGGTACTTGCGCGGCTGAGCCTGTTCCCCTCTCTACAACTTCTGCGTCCTTTTGATACCTAAATTTGTGTTCTGCGCATCTACTTCAGAGCGGTTAAAAAGTTTGACGCGGACTATAATATTAAAAATTGAACAAAATCTATCCCGTTGTTTTTGATTGACAATGCAGACTGCTGTCTTAAGACATACAACACAAATAAAAACACAAAAGAAACCTTTTTCAAAGACACATATATAATAGGTTGAAGCTGCTATTAAATTTTGCTTCGATAACATCTCACTAGACAATTTTTTTAAACTATGTATCTTATTGGAGCATTTTCAGTGCAGTCTTAAGAATAATTCATTCGAATTGCACATTCATCCATCGATAACCATCATATCATGAACCAATACAATAATGATCGAAACGCTACAATATTTGGTCGTTAAAACGATCGGTTAACGCATAATCCCATTAGACCTAGCAGTTAGTCTTATAAACGTTTTATAAATAATAACAGAAGCGACTATATCACAGGCAACATAAATTAATACTGATCGACGCTGCCTGGTCACAGCTTTGAGCTAAACGTATAATAACAGACTCAAGTAACAACTAGAAAAGAATATATTAAAATTTATTTTTATATAATAAAAATCCTTTAAATGGACCAACCGTAAACAATTTAAATTTATCTCCAATCGCATATAGCTAGGGATTAATAAATCTGAGATATTCTTGAGACTAGAGATGAATATATCTGGGAATATTTTTGAGAGTAGAGATGAACATATTTGGGAATAAGTTATTAGACCTAGCAGTTAGTCTTTTAAACTTGTTATAAATAATAACAGAAGCGACTATATCACAGGCAACATAAATTAATACTGATCGACGCTACGCGGCCACAGCTTTGAGCTAAACGTATAATCATACTCGAGTAACAACAAGAAAGGAATATTTTAAAATTTATTTTTAAATAATAAATCCATTAAATGGACCAACCGTAAACATTTGAAATTAATTTTCAATTACACATAGCTAGAGAGTAAAAAATCTGGGAATTTTCTTGAGATTAGACATGAACATATCTGGGAATATTCTTGAGAGTAGAAATGAACATATCTGGGAATATTCTTGAGAGTAGAAATGAACATATCTGGGAATATTCTTGAGAGTAGAAATGAACATATCTGGGAATATTCTTGAGAGTAGAAATGAACATATCTGGGAATATTCTTGAGAGTAGAAATGAACATATCTGGGAATATTCTTGAGAGTAGAAATGAACATATCTGGGAATATTCTTGAGAGTAGAAATGAACATATCTGGGAATATTCTTGAGAGTAGAAATGAACATATCTGGGAATATTCTTGAGAGTAGAAATGAACATATCTGGGAATATTCTTGAGAGTAGAAATGAACAAATCTGGGAATATTCTTGAGAGTAGAAATGAACATATCTGGGAATATTCTTGAGAGTAGAAATGAACATATCTGGGAATATTCTTGAGAGTAGAAATGAACATATCTGGGAATATTCTTGAGAGTAGAAATGAACATATCTGGGAATATTCTTGAGAGTAGAAATGAACATATCTGGGAATATTCTTGAGAGTAGAAATGAACATATCTGGGAATATTCTTGAGAGTAGAAATGAACATATCTGGGAATATTCTTGAGAGTAGAAATGAACATATCTGGGAATATTCTTGAGAGTAGAAATGAACATATCTGGGAATATTCTTGAGAGTAGAAATGAACATATCTGGGAATATTCTTGAGAGTAGAAATGAACAAATCTGGGAATATTCTTGAAAGAGATGAAAATACTTGGAAATCTTCTTGACAAAGATGAACACATCTGTGAAAATTCCCAAAGCATCCAATATTAAGCAATATAAAGGACAAAAACGTTTGTACGATATCTTGGAATATCATCTCTGTAAAACAATAAAAAACAGTGAGTATTTCTCAGCTCACAGAATTATTACCAATATTATCAGCGGCGATGATTAATAAGAATATCTCCTTAGCTGTTACTGTTATAAATAACTGAGTACACTTATTCAATTCTAGAATCTTCTAGTTTTCTCTTATATATTATATAACAAAAAGTAAATTACTTATACTTAAAAAATAACATGTCATTAGGAATCCTAAGTAGGTACAATTAATAAATTTTATATGTTTACATAAGTTTAGTAAAAATTGCATTACATCTGATAGTTTGTATAATCCAAAACCAACAGAAACCGTTAATAGCCGATTATTCATCAGACGTCATCCTTGATTAAGCTATAATACATTATGCCAGTTTAAATGAACTTAAAAAGTAACGAAAACACATAAATATTTGATTTCGCTGTTACTTAGATTTAAACATTTCTTGATATTATTTCAAATCGTTTCACCAAAGGGAAGAACATGTTAAATAACAGTCCTGGGAGTGTTTAGAAATATATTTTAATTACCTCATCCTAGTTACTTGAAGTTAACAAAAAAGTAACCAAAACCCATAAATAATAAATTTTTGTTATTTTGTAATAAAACATTTCTCAAGAAGAAATTGTAAAAAAGATTCTAGGGAGTGTTGCAAAAAAAGTTAACGGTTTCCCATAGGAAAGAGCAAGACAAATAATATATATGGGAGTTTAAAAAAAAAAAATTACCCCACCATAGACAGCCTACTTAGGATCCGCCTTTGTTAATATCTATACAATAAAAATAATACTTTGACTAAATCACAGTAAAAAATGACTAGATTTAAAACTGGAATAAACCTCAGTTACACTGTAACCCAATGCTTGAAGCATATTACAATAAAATACATAAACGGTTTGAAACCATTAAATAAAACATATAATAATATTTCTGTGACAAATATAGTGAATATTTTGATAGCTTAGAGTAAATTATTATTTAATATCATATGGCGGAGCCTTAAAACAATACATTAATAATTTAATTTGGCAAAAATTCACAGCTAATTCGAGAACTTGAACTAAATTTCCTTTTGGAATATATAATATCCTTAAAAGATAAATCCTATTTATATTTGGCACATATTTTATAAGGGACTCATCAAATAAATCAAATTTATTTGTTATTAAGGAAAATCATTACTTTTAATTGTTTAATATCAAAGGAAACATTTCTTTTTCGATAGCGAATTTCGAAATTCTTTAAATATTAAATTATTTCCAATAAATTCGCAATTGCAATAGAACGCAATTGAAAACTGATGATAATATTTGTGATTTTTCAATATTTAAGAAAAAAACCATATCATTAAATTAAGGAACAGTTGAAGTCTTTTTCGGCTTGACAGATACATGTTCGAGAAATAAAGAAGGAATGAGTGGATGATTGAACGGATTTGAGATTGATTAAGATTCATTCATTCGTTCATTTACGTATCTGTACATCTGTCACATAACGTAGACGATGGCACATTATGGGCGACTTGGCTCTTTGTTTTTAACTGAGCCTTCGTCTCTGGTGTTGCATATGTACACATAACTGTAACGTATGTTAAAATAGAATTAAAGCCTCAAGGAAAATACGCGCACGTAAATCTGAATCGAAATGTTTACTAGAAATACAGTACCCACGATGAAGCAAAGCTCGGGTTTTGAATAAAAAAATGGCGACCTATTTATATACCTAAGTGTAAAAGCTATTTTTCGAAACTACCCGCAAAATTGTAAAATACTAAATCAGTTTCTTCAACGTCTCCTTTAATTAATTGGCCCATTTAGTTATATCTTACGTACACTAATTGTTTTTGGCAATCGTTGAAAATGTTTTGGCACGTTTCACAACATAATCACTGCCCGGGATTTACAAACCAGACTGTTAATCGCATTTTAAAATTATACGTAATTATTTTAATGTAATTGATGTACTGGGAAAATTTGTGTGTAGTATTTTATTATTACTCCGTGTATGTGGTACACCGAATTTAGGTTTTCCTTCTTTATCACATAAATAAGTTTAAAGTACTCATGAATTTACGATGTGATCAATCGTTAGGGTTTATTTTTAATTATACTAATATTGATTTAATGATTGTATTTTTTAAGTTATTTTAAATCTCCTCCTTAAATTAAATAGTTTCTTAATTTAAAAACTTCACAAGTTCACTTTCTGGAAAGTTTTAACAAGGGATAATTTTGTTAGAAGACAGAAATGTCATCACAAGACTTAGCAAAGTACCGAATTACCAAAAGTTATCAAAGTAGGACAAAGAATTATGACTTAAATGTGTGAACAGTCCTTAATGAATAGTCTTTGATTTTACTATGTATTTAGTTGGATAAATTTGAAAATGTTTTCTCAGAAATGTACCGAACTACCAAAAATTACCAAAGTATAAAAGATTTTGATTTTATTTTTGTTTGGTTGGATATATTAGAAAATGTTTTCTCAGTAATGTACCGGATACAAAAAGTTACCATAGTACCAAAGTTGTTGATTTTATTTTTATTTGGTTGGATAAATTTGATAATGTTTTCTCAGCAATGTACCGAGGTACCAAAAGTTACCAAAGTGTTTGATTTTATTTTTGTTTGGTTGGATAAATTTGATAAAGTTTTGCTCAGCAATGTACTGACGTACCAAAAGTTACCAAAGTGTTTGATTTTATTTTTGTTTGGTTGGATAAATTTGATAAAGTTTTGCTCAGCAATGTACTGACGTACCAAAAGTTACCAAAGTGTTTGATTTTATTTTTGTTTGGTTGGATAAATTTCAAATTTTTTTTCTCCCTCGTCTAACCCCGTGGATTAAAACAGTCAAGTTCGTAAATCGACCGGCTTATATACTAGCACGGTGCGGCGGCATAGTGAACGTTAGCGTGTCGTTCACAAAATACTGTTCCTGTTCTTCCTCGTCTGGAAGATAATACCCGTAGCTACCATCATTCGAAACCTGATCAGCCCCGTAACCCTTGGGCAATTCGCAGTTGAACTCGTCCCAATTCTTATCGATCGATTTTCTCCGTTTAGCGAACAGTATCGAGCCATCGAAAGCGTACTCCTCATCGAAATGCAACACCGCATCATCGTAGAAGTAATTCTCTTTATTATTCGTATTCCTCGCGATGTTCCTCATGAGTTTCTTCTTCGCGTAACTGGATTTCTCCGAATCGTAATCGTCGACTAGCGGATCGTTCGACCGATTCTCCGATCTAATATTCATCGAGTATAGAGAAGAACTGTGCGGACTCGGGTCGAATCTATTACTGATGCTGTGTGTATAGGGATTTATGTATCGTTCAGTAGCGTTATTCATCTCGTACGTCATCATACCGCGTCGGAGTTGTTCGCGTCGTTTAGCGACCATTTCCCTAAAGTCTTCCGGGTCTAGTTGGAAGTCGTTAGTCTTTGCGTTCATATAGAGGTAACCGGAAGCGGAATTGAGTCGAAGACTCTGCGATTGGTTTTTCGATGAAGACTTTTCGATGTATCGCGGTATACTGCCGCCCAATTCGCGATAGTTTTTCGATTTTATTTGTTTTATATTCGTAGGCGGTACCGGCGACAGTGGATCGCGATAGGGTATCGACCTGGAATTGTGTTTTTTTCGAATTTACAAGAATAAAAAAACAATAAACTGGAGTTATTTATATTTACAAGCAGTTCCGCTGCACGTATGGCGTAGGAGATTATACTGTGGCTTGTCTAGTGGTTCCACAGAAAGCAATTGAGTTGTAACATTTAAAAATAAGCTAAACTCAATTTTAGTCGTTCCTAATGTTTTACGTTATTTTTCGAGATTTTCAAATTTTCTA